>CM040243.1:42060251-42643486 GCA_022545495.1 Chrysanthemum lavandulifolium
CTCTAGGATTAGTTCAAAAACGATGTTAAAACCAAGCATTAAAACCCGAATTCATATGATATGAATGACTTGTAGAAGAACTATTATCTAGAAAAATCTAGGAAAAAGGCACAGATTCGAAAAGATGGAATTTTGGGTGCAAGACCTAGGGTGAGGAATTCTACGAGATTTCAAGGTACTGCTAGTAGTTGTAAACCACTACCTAGGAACACTCAAAAGACTAGGGATTGTCGTGCATCTAAAAGTAGTTATGTGCATAAGAATGCTAAGCATGTAGAAAACAAAACTAGAAATTCTGAGTCTTTTCCACATAAGAAACATTTTCCTAATTCACATGCCAAGGTACAATCCACTAAGACTACCTACATGGCTAAGGTTCAACATGTTATGATGCAAAATAAACCTAAAACTTCGTCTAGATGGATCCAATCTGCTAAATCTTTTGAGTCTAGGAATAATGATAAGTCTTCCAATTTGCATAAGAATTTCAACAATCGTAGACCTTGCCATAAGTGGATTCCGTCGGTAGAATGTTTAAGGATCTTTGGACTTAGGTGGATACCTACCGAAAGTCACATCGATGACAAAATCAAGGTTGCTGTGAAACCCCAAAGGGTTTGGATACTAATGTCACTAACCAAAATATATGCAATCAAGTTTGTAATATTAATGCGGTAGTCCTTACTCATTGCGAGATACTTCAATCCTTCACTACATGGGTGGCTTAAAGTATGGATTACAAATGGATTGATATCTCATAACTCACGGGTTCAAGTAACTCAATCTTGATATTCTTTCGGCTATGACGTCTGCTCACATCAATTCATGCCTCGTTCTTCATCACTATGGCGTCTGCAGATAACACTTGAGCCTCGTTCCTCAAAGAAAAGAAAGGTGTACGCTTGATCGCTTTATCTTCGAAGAAGAGAAATCTTCATGTGTATGACCATTCTCATCGACATTCTTCATCAACAAGCTTCATGTTTCTCCCATGCTCATTCAGTCATCAAGAGGAATCTACTTACCATTGATCATATTCTTATTCACTTGATTAAATCAAAAATGGCAACTTCATATGCCATTTTTGAGGGGGAGAAGAGTGAATATACTACATGTTGATGGATGTTTGAATAATGGTCATACGAGTCTCCTCTAACGCCTAATGTCTCACTTACTAAGGATAAATGGGAGTTATTGTTTGGAATTCATTGTTTCAAGATATGTTTGATGAGTATTTCCAACCGCTAGTGAATGTTGATCATCTAAGAAGTACAACTCATACTATTCAAGCCTAATCTCCGCTATTCCTCAAGGCATTGTTAATATCTATCAATGTTGTTGCACTCATGAATAATGATCCGCTCTTTGGTACTTCTTTGCCAAATCTTCACGGATTACTATTCATGAATAATGATCCGCTCTTTGGTATTCCTTTGCCAAATCTTCACGGATTATTGTTCCTCTCATTGTGCATGCTATATATCAACCACATGAACATTAATGAAAATGACTACCTCATCTGCTCGAAGACATTATTGGTGAATCTTCCAGATCAGTCTGTATATGTATACCTTAGGAAGAATGCATTGATGTTGAGGAATCATTTGTTGCGGTTCATTCAGTGGGTCAATGTACATCCGAATGTATGTTGTTTTCATGTGTTGGGCATTTGACACAAGTTGATGACTTCAGAGTTAATCATTTATCACTTATTTGTGGTTGAAGTTGACATTCACAAAGGCGTGTTCTTATTTGATAACTTGATCGGGCTTAAGAATTAGAGCTGAAGACTTGGGTTATCTAGTTACCAGCAGTTGAGGTGGATGGTTGAAGACCTGGTTTACTATCACTATTAGGAGTTACTTTGTTTTACTCAGTGTCATACGCATATGACGGTGTGGATAATCGCAAGAGGTGTTAATGTCATACGCATAGTGAGTACTTAGAGATTTTCTTGAAGCATAAATTCTCGACACCGTTCTTCCATCATTAAGTGCAAGCTTAAGATACAAATGTGGGAAATTCGACTTCAGTTACAAGTTTGGTATATTGGGGTTTCTTCTTTAATGGTTACTTAAAATTGTCTACATATGGGTTGATAAAGATAGTCAGAGAGAGTTTACAGTAGCGATGAGATTCTCACGAGATTCATTTGAGCTAATTTATGTTCTTCTCTATTTCAAGATTATTTGGTATGTATAATGTGTTGTTGATTCTGAGATATCAAAACCAGCAAGGGGGAAGGAGATACACATCTAAACACACAACGAGTACACGTGATGAACTTACTACTTCTTATTTATTGAAGTAATCCCGGGAAAGACAAATGTCATAACCGCAGAGAAACTTAGTGTTCAACTTGTAGCCTTTGGTGTGTTATTCCAACTATTTGGGGGAAGGATGCATTATTCCAACCATTTGGGGGAAGTGGTCTCGGATACTTGTGGTATGTGTTAACTCGACTTCGAGGGAAGAAATGTGAGAAGAATATGTGGGCGTGAGATGATATTGCTTATCGACGTCTTCTATATGATTTATGGTAGTGCTTCCGGTTATTGCTTCATGTACACAATACAATGATGATTCCGATGTGATCGCAACCATCAGGGGAGATATATGTGTACATCAGGGTCGCACAACATGTTCACATGATCGAGCTTAATCAGTTATTCCGGAGTTGACATCCATAGAGAAGATCATGTGATTCAACCAGTTATTGTGATGTCATTATTTCTTCTCTTGTTGGGTACTTGTGTACATTATGGGATGAATGGTTATATGAAAGATAACTGGAATACACTTAGTTAAATGAAGATGTTGATATGTTGTTCCCCTAAATAGACAACTACTTGCTTAATCTTGAAGAGTAATGTGTACTTCGGGGACGCACAACAGGTTCATGTGATCGGGCTAAATCGTTTATTCCGGGCTTGATAACCGCAGAAATGATTCATGTTAACTTGTTACTTCGTTGTTATCGTCTTCTTCGGGTTCTTGAGCTTCATTCAATGAGACTGTTTTATTCTCCTCTACTTCTTGGAAGAAATGGTCTTTATTCGAAGATTGTTGGTTTGGGGGGAAGCTACCAAAGATTCACTTTTTGAAGGCTCAAGTTCTTGCGACGATTCAAGAGCCTCAAATGTTTTGGTGGTGAAAGTTTAAGAGATGATTACTTCTATCTTCTACAAAGTGCTGAACGATTTCCTTATCTTGGTAATCGTATCATCATCTTCTTAAACTATTTGTCTATCTTTGTAAATATTTATCAAAACCAAATACAAAATATAAAACCAAAAAAAAAAAAAAAAAAAAAAAAAAAAAAAAAAAAAACTACAAAACAAAATAGAAAATATAAAATCAACAAAAGCCCATAAAAATCGAAAATTGAAAATACTAAAATATGTTTTCTCAAGACATGTCTTCGGTTTGATAACATCTACGGTCTTAGAAATGTCATTCAATAATGGCACGAGACTTTAGATGAAGTTCGAGCAGGAGGTGTAAATATTTCTTTTTTATCATGTCTCAAAATATGGCTTACAGTTATTTCAGACTGTAACCCGGGCTTAAACTATGGTTTGCTATTATTTCCGATAGCAACCCGTTCTTCAAGAAAGGAAAGTGCTGAGCCAAACCAAAAATTTTCAAATATTTCGTGCACTTATCCTATAAACAAAATGAGGAAACTATGTCGAAGGACTGCTGTTCCTACTCAAATATTTTTCCTTCAAAAATTCTTCAAAAAAATATTTGTTTTAACAAAATGATGGTAAATGAGTTGCTTTAAAAACAATCAGTTTTAGAGTTTTAGAAAAAAAAATTGAAAACTCAATCAATGACTTCCGCGCTTTTAATCTTTTCATAAAATGAGTCATTGATTGAGGGGGAGAATGTTTTCAAATTTATATCATCTATCGGGCTTTTCTAATTATCCTAATATGCTTAATTAAAAATGTTGTTAACCTATGTTGAAGGACTAGGTGCCTAGAATATGATTGCTAGGATTAGATGATTGGAGTTTGATAAACACATAATTCCCATACCTTATATGAACTGATTGTTATGTTGGATTGACTTTTATTAGTCGATTGCTGTTTGGGTGATGTCGACCACCATATATCTATATGTGTGTTCACTAACGTATGCAGGTATATTGGTATATAAGAATGTTCCCGATCCGGATCCCACAATTGAAGATGATTGGATGCCGAAAGGAAAGGGTAACTATATCTTGTGTTGACAAATGAAGAAACGAAGTTTAATTGGACTTCTATGGAGAGTTGGCATGAAAAATGCAACGTAAGAGGTCTCACCGCATCGTGAGATGGTTTTCTTCATCGAGAAATGAAGAAACGGAGCTTAATTTGACCTCGGTTGGCATTAAATTGCAACGTAAGAAGTCTCACCGCATCGCCAGATGGTTTTCTTCCAAGCCCTACATCAACAACGAAACTTCTCAACCACCTAACGTATCTTTATGCGGGATAATAGTGTACCATTCTTAAACAATTTTGAATAGTATTGTCTTGAAAATGGAAAAATATTGTTTTGAAAATAAATCGATTCAAAGTTTTGAAATCAACCGGACTTTATTTTGTCAAATCTTAAGTGATTTCAAATTAAATATTTTCAAACGATATTTCTTCATAAAGTTCCGTTTTGTACAACATAATGTGGTGATCTAAAGATTTAATGTTATGTCATGGTATGATTTTCTTCAAGACTCAATGATCTTTCAAAATGAAATTCTTTACATTCTTGTTTGATTGTGAAATTGTTTTGTTTTACTTAAAAGATCTCTTAAAACTATCATACCTGACACTAACAATCTTTAATGTCTATAATTGGTCCTCTATCAGTCATCTTTCAAAAGTAAATCAGGCCACGTCTTTCCCCTAAAATCTTTTAATTGATTTAAATCAATTGGGATCACAAATCTCAAAAGGTTTGAAATTTTTGATCGGGGGAGAGATCGTGATTTAAATCTCAAATCTGTTTTAATGGAATCGGTTTTAGTCCTTTATAGGCACTCCTGCCTCCATGTGCCAAATGATTTCAAGTACACAATGCACATGTTGAGGAGGAGGATTTATCCAAAACAAGATGAGTATTTAAACACGCCACATATTCTCCATGTTTTCCAAACTGATTAAATCACTTGAGATCCAAAATCTCAAAGGGTTTGATATTTTTGATCGTGGGAGAATTTGTGATTTAATAATGAAACTTGATATAAAATGATCGTTTTGATTCAAAGTACAAGTTCTCTCTAATATGTGCAAAACTCTTTCGTATATCGATGCACATATTGAGGGGGAGCGAATGGTTTATATTGGCAATCTTGAAAAGTACTTGAAAGAACTCTTTCCTCTATGTGATAAAATGATTTCAAATATCCTATGCACATATTGAGGAGGAGAATTTACCAAAGAAAATCAAATGGCTTTTTCCATGAAAATTGTGATCAAAGAAAAGATTTCTAAGAACTCTTGCCTCCATGTGCGAAACAATTTCAAAATCATATGCACATGTTGAGGGGGAGCATTTCTAAAGGATCAAAACAATTAAGGTACAAAATGTTTTGATTTTATATCACAAGTACCTTGATTGATTTTTCCAAATGATTTTTCTAGTTGGTTTCAAGAAGGAAAGAACAATACCAAAATACCGACCAATTTACTTTATGCATGGTGTTATAAGGATGGTTAGGTTAGGTAATCGTTCCCACGATCCCGCCATGCCAAAGGATCTACCGAGAACAATCCACTAGATAGTGTAGAAGTCCTTAGGTATGATGAAAAAAGGAAAAATGAGAATTGGGAAGAGTGCGGATCGAGACAGAGCTAGTCTTGGAATAAACCCAACAAGGTTCTAGCTATGAAGTCTCGGTAAGCTTGAAGGGGTTGAAGAATGAAAAAGAATCAAATGTGAAAAGGGTGAAAAGAAATAGCCTCCAATAATTCAACCTTAGGGAAGAAACCGGGTTCAATTCAGTATGCTCTTGGTGGTTACCAAGGTAACACCGTATTAAAGACAAGATGTCATGGACCCAGTGACGCACCGCACTACAACTTCCCAAGTTACTCAAGTTCCTCTTAAAAGGGCTTGTTTCATTCTCACGGGAACCAACATAATCTATCGACTTTCTCTTAGAGATGTTGATATTGAAGAAGGAGACCTCTCCCTAGTCTCCGTCATAGGAACCAAATGTGCACCATTGAGTCTAGAGCCACGAGATCATCCACAATATCTCATTAGGACACTATTCTTGAAGACTTGTTTGTTTCACACAATGTGGAAAGTAAGAATATATTAAGAGTCCTCGCATTATCCTTGTGGTATTGCGGAACATTCGAGTGATATGTAAAATATTTACAATAAAGATGGAAATCCTTCAGAGCCAACATCAAACAAGCTCTTGGTGGGTGACATGTGAAATCTTGCAAAGATCAAGCTTGTGACAACCGGATAGAAATGATGGGGCGATTCAATCTTGAATCAACCTTGGTCTAGGATTAGAATTGACGAATACTTTTGGAAAAACCATTCGATGTGCAAACCTTCTTTTCTCTAGCACGTCGAATGTGTACTATGTTTTCAAACTCAAAAGTATCTCGATTGAAAAAATGCTTTTGGAAAAACCGTTCGATGTGTAAATTTCTTCTTTTCTAGCACATCGAATGTGTATTCTTTAAATACAAAAGTATTTTTGATTGAAAATTGATCTTTCTCATAAAACCTTCGTCGTATTGCAAAACTCTTTCTTCTAAGCAATACGCGATTGTTTTCAAATATATTTTCATCAATCGGTGAATATCAATTATTGGTTCACTCACTCCGTGTTTTCTTCTTTGAGATGTTCGGTTTGAGAACGGTAGAACATTGCGAAACCACATCAAGGAGATTCTTGAATCCTACGATCGATCACGGCAAGACTTGTCTTGATCAACGGGGAACCGTGGACCGTGTACCTTTATTCAACGAAAGTGATCAAAGACACTTTCGTATGTTTTATTGCTAATCGTTGTTTGCGGTACATTTGGACGGTTGCGGTGATCGAATTGAGAAGTCAATCCAAAGCCGCATGCTCACAACATCCACACTTAATTGAAGAAATCATGACTAGTGCATATCTACATAACACGGCTCGAAATTTTAATACTATGCTTCGCTGCTGCGCAAATATCATGAACCAGTAAAGCTTCCGCTACTCTGATGGAAAGATGTCATGATCCAAAAGTGTGAGCATGTCGGTCCGAAAGTCACAACTTCACATGATGGCAACACAATAAAGGGTGATCCAGAGATTTACTGTGGCTGATGATCTCAAAGTAAGCTCGAAGATCATCAAGATGTGGATCAGTTCAATGACCTCCACTGAAAGTACAAAACTATACGGACTTTGAAGTATCACTGCTAAATCACAAAGATGCAGAAGTTGAAGAATTAAAGTCTACGAGCTCAAGACTGAAGATTAAATAGAATGCTAGGATTCGAAATGTAAAACATGGGGTGACCTCCTTGGGGAGATTTTTAGAATTAGAAATTCCATAGTGAAGAGTCGGTCACCCCAAATATAATCTAGCATAAGTTAGCTCGTAGACATATTGTTATTTACTTGTTTATTAGTGAGTTATTAGCTTAGTTTTGTTTAGAGCAACACTGGAGGACGGATGGGTCTTTACCCATCAGATGCACGATCCACAATCCAAGGAGGACGTTTAGTATGTAACTATAAATACTCTCTACCATCCAAGGTAGAGGTTTGGACCTTTCACTCAATCAAACCTTTCTTTCTTTGTTTACTTTCTCTCTCTAGAAAGGCTCCCACCTTCTACTTTCTCTCTCTAAACTCTTAAACCATACGCCTAATATTATTATGCTATGATGTGTTTGTGAAATCTAATATGCTACAAGGGTTACTACTGTTAGCCTTAATTGTGGACTGCGAGAAGATTATACTAGAAGTACAAACAGCCAGTCCAAATAGTTAGTACTGCTTATTAGATTTTGTATAGTCGGTTAGATAATTATAGAAAAGATTTTATAAGATGTATCTTGTGTAGAAAGTTATTGTAAACCTAATAGGACACCTTAGTTTATAAAAGGAGGTCCAAGGTTAGATTTAGAGTACGAGTTATTTTAAGAGTCGATCACTTCAAGGTTTTGTAACCCTAATACTTTTGAGTATTCGTATAAATATATTGAAGTGTTTTGTGAGAAACAAATTGTGTTAAGTATTCTCTTTGTCATTAAACATTAAATTCCGCATAGTGTTTAAGCTTTGTTACAAGAAAGCTTGCTATACTTTGTTTGTGTTAGATTTATCTAGCTCAATCAATTTGATCAATTGCTCAACTGGGATCAACAAGTGGTATCAGAGCTTATGATCTAGAAGCTGTGATATAATAGAATTTGTGTTCAAACTACTACTGAAGTCATGGAAGATTCAATACACATGGTAACTGCATCAAAGGTGCCCATCTTGAAGAGAGAGTATGAACTCGGAGGTTAAGAATGCAAAGCAGACCTCAAGATGTTGGACTACTCTATGTGGAAATCATCCGAAGGGTGATTCTCTACCGCTAAAGGTCTTGATGGGAAGGATGTACCCATCAAATGTTGAAGAAAAGCTCGAGAAGAGGCGGAGATCAAGACTCATAGTATCCTTCTGACGGGATTACCTAATGAGTACCAATTGAGCTTCTGTGAGAATGAAGATGCGAAATATTTGTGGGATGCTGTAGAACAAAGTTTTGGTGGGAATGATGCAACAAAGAAGTCAAGGAAGAATCTTTTGAAGCACCAGTTTGTAAACTTTGTTGCTCTAATTAATGAAGGTATTGATCAGACACGTGACAGACTACACAAACTTGTGAGTCAACTTGCACTCATGAAAGCTGCAATTCCTCAAGAAGACATCAATATTAGGTTTCTCAGAAGTCTAGCACCTGAATGGAGCATGCATACTGTGGTCTGGAGGAACAAAGAAGGTCTTGATAAGACACGTGACAGACTTCAGAAACTTATGAGTCAACTTGCACTCATGAAAGCTGCAACTTCTCAAGAAGACATCAATCTTAGGTTTCTCAAAATTCTAGCACCTGAATGGAGCATGCATACTGTGGTCTGGAGGAACAGAGAAGGTCTTGATAAGCTGACCTTAGATGATTTATACAATAATCTCAAATTCTATGAATATGAAGTTAAGGGAACATCCAGTTCAACCCCTGGCACACAAAACCTAGCTTTTGTGTCTTCAAAAGGGTCGACAATCATCAAAAACTCCTTCTATCGCTTATGGGTTTCTATCGCTATCATAACGCTTTCTCTTGTTAGTGATAACATAAGTGATGCTGCAATTTGTGCTTTCCTGGCTGACCTTACTACCAGTACACAGGTAGTAAATCAGGATTTAGAACAGACTGATCCTGATGATCTAGAAGAAATCAACATTAAGTGGCAGATGGCTATGCTAACTATAAGGGCTAGAAGATTCCTGAAGAAGACTAGAAGGGAACTTAAGCTTAATGCCCAGAGCAATGTAGGGTTTGACAAATCTAAAATTGAGTGCTACAACTGTCAAAGGAAAGGACACTTTGCTAGAGAGTATAGGGCTCCAAAGAAGAATGGTGGCACTCCAAGAAGGATTGCTATTGAAGACTCAAAGACCACTACAACCTTGGTGTCTTGTGATGGTCTAGGGGAGTATGACTGGAGTGATTAGGCTGAAGATGGACCCAATTTTGCTCTAATGGCATATGCTTCTTCATCATCTGGTTCTGATTCTGAGGTATCTAATGAATCTGGTTGTTCTTATAAATCTTGTGTAGATACTTTAGAAGAGCTTAAGGCTAGGAATGAGAGTTTAAGAGAAGAAGTTGAGAAACTGAAATTAGATAACTTAGGATATAAAGTTGGTCTAAAATCAGTTGAACAAAAACTAAAATATATTAAAAAAAAAGGAGCTAGAGTATGTGGATAAGATAGCTATTTTAGAAGGTCATATTTTTAAGAAAGACTATGAAATTAATGTCCTTAATCAAAAACTAAAAGAATCTTCACAGGAAAAAGATGTTGCTTTAGCTGAAAAATAAAAACACATAGTTACAGTTGATAAACATCAGTTTGCATCTGATCTTGTAAACAAGTCAATTGAGAGTCATTTAATGAGAAAATGTAATGGCTTAGGATACAATGAAGTAGATCCTCCACTTTTAAGTGCTTATGCCCCCCCAAAGAAAGAAATCTCCTTTATAGGAGAAGTAGGAAGCATAACTGTAGGAGAGTCTAGTGAGAACAGCCATGACACACCTAAGGTTAAGAAGCAGTTATTAGATGCCCAAATTATTAAAGATTGGACATCAGATAGTGATGAGGAAAAGGTTTAGTCAACACCTAAGCATGTTAATGAAGAAAGACCTAAAATTGTTAAACATGTTAGGTTTGTTAAACCTGAGTTTGGTAAACAAATCTCTAGGAAGATAGTTGAATATAATGAGGAACCTAGAGAGATGCCTAGAAGACACGATAATAGGCCAAGAGGTAACCAAACAAACTGGAACAACCTAATAACTCAAAAATTAGGTGATGATTGGAAATTGGTTAATAAGGCTTGTTATTACTGTGGTAGTTTTGAGCATTTACAGGAAATGTGTTTTTACTACAAGAAAACCACAAGGAACCATAACAGCAGGGTGAATCATAAAAAGGTTTTTAAACAATCTCACCCTAATGATAACAAGAAAATGGTTCCAAGGACAATATTGATGAGATCTGGTGCAACTAGATCCATAACTACTGTTCTTCCAAATAAGTAAAGGTCTTTTAAAAAACGTACAGATATTTGTACTGCTAAGGCAAAAGCAGTTTTTACTACTGAGCCAAAAGTGATAACAGACACTGTAATGGGCAATCATTTTTATGCTGTAAAGGCCTCAGCCTGCTGGGTCTGAAAACCAAAAATAAAGGTTTTAGATCATGTTTCCGAAATAGCGAGAAGCATCAATGGACTTAAAACACTTAGACTATGTTGATGCATAAGGCAGACCCAAGTCAGTAATGGCTTAGGTCCCCAAGAGAAAATGATTCTCTTCTTTTATGTGCAGGGCAACTTACTGGAAGATTTTGAAGCTATAGATGGTGGATATGTTGCTTTTAGGAATGACCCCAAATGAGGGAAGATTGTTGGCAGAGGTACAATTAAAACAGAGAAACTAGATTTTGAAAAAGTGTATCTTGTAAATGGACTTAAGTTCAATCTCTTTAGTGTCTCACAAATGTGTGAAAAAAGAATTTTTTCTTTTTACCAACACTAAATGTCTTGTCATTTCTCCTATTTTAAGATGCCAAATGATAAATTTGTGCTTTTAGAATCCCGAACAGAACAACATATATAGTGTTGACATAAAGGACATAATTCTCAAAATAGCTTTAACTTGTCTATTTGCAAAAGCCACTGTTGATGAATCCATGCTTTGGCATAGGAGACTTGGTCACCTTAATTTCAAAACAATGAATAAATTGGTAAAAGGAAACCTTGTTAGAGATTTACCTTCAAAAGTTTTTGAAAATCCGGAAACCTGTGTTGCTTGTCAGATGGGGAAACATCACAGAGCTTCTTGTAAGACCAAAGTTGTTAATACTATTTCTGAGCCCCTTTATATGTTGCATATGGAATTGTTTGGGCCAACCTTTGTGAGAAGTTTGAATAAGAACATGTATTGCTTAGTTGTCACTGATGATTACACTAGGTTCACTTTGGTTTTCTTTCTAGGAACTAAGGATGAAACATCATAAATCCTTAAGGCTTTTATAGTAAGGATAGAAAACTTAGTAAATCATAAAGTAAAGATAATTAGATGTGACAATGGAACTGAATTTAAGAATAGTGTGATGAATAAGTTTTGTGTGAAAAAAGGTATTGTAAGACAGTTTAGTGTAGCTAGAACTCCTCAACAAAATGGTGTGGCTGAGAGGAGGAATAGGACATTAATTGAGGCTACAAGAACCATGCTATCTGAATCTAAATTACCTACTACTTTTTGGGCTGAAGCAGTTAGTAATGCTTGCTTTGTGTAAAATAGGTGTAAAGTAGTTAAGCCTCATAACAAGACCCCTTATGAACTGTTGCATGGTAGAAAGCCCATGATAGATTTCTTAAAACCATTTGGGTGTCCTGTTACTATCTTGAATACCATAGATCACCTAGGAAAATTTGATGAGAAGCGCATAAAGGGTTCTTTGTTGGGTACTCCACTAATAGCAATGCCTTTAGGGTGTTCAATAGTAGAACTAGGCATGTGGAAGAGAACTTGCATGTTAGGTTTAGTGAGAGTTCACCTAATATTGCGTGAAGTGGTCCTAATCGGTTATTTGACATTGATTCTTTAACCAAAACTATGAACTATGAGCCAATGTCTACATGTATAACTAATCGATCTGCAGTACAAAAGGAAATTCAAATGCGGTACACAAGCTAAGAAGGATGGATCTGCGGAGGAATTAGTCTTGATAGAAAAGTGGAAGCCGGATAAGCTTCTCATGCCCAAAGTGTTAAATAAAATAGCCGGTAAGATGATCCTCCTGGAAAGTGTGGCAAGGGTGATGCGTAAGGTGGGTCTAAACCTTCTAATGTGCATAGAGTGGTTACTGAAGGACCAAAACTTGATGATGAAACTCAAGATAATACATCAATAAATTTTGCAAATGGAGGAAGGGAAACTAACACTAGTCCACCAGTTCCTACTGATACATTTGTCATTAGCTCACCAGTTGCTACTGACACGCCTATCTATATGCCAACAGTTTCTACTGCTAAGTCTAACAGTTCTCCATATCAAGGTTTCCCATCATCTGGACAAAGATGGGAAGTCTTATGGTGATCTCCCATCTTTGATCCTAATATGCCTGGTTTGGAGCATATTTACGAAGACACTGATGATGAAGTTCTAGATGGTTTTCATACAGAGGCTGATCTACATAATATGGAGTCTTCTTATGCTACCTGTCCTACACACACCACAAGAATCCATAAAGATCATCCAAAAGATCAAATTCTAGGATATTCTCAATCTGCTGTTCAAACAAGAAGTAAACTTAAAGGATTAAAGAATCAAGGGTTATTTGCTCAAACCCTTCATCAGAGAAATTGCCACAAAGATCTGCAAAATTGCATGTTTGCTTGTTTTACATCACGAGATGGAACCCAAGAATGCTTATAAGGCATTACAAGATTCAATTTGGGTGGAAGCTATGCAAGAGGAGTTCTTTAATTCAAGCTTCGTGAAGTTTGGACCTTGGTGGATTTACCTAAAGGAAGAAGGCAATAGGGACAAATGGGTTTTTAGATGCAAGAGGGATGAAAGAGGCATTGTTGTCGGAAATAAGGCAAGGTTAGTGACTCAGGGATACACTAAAGAAGAAGGCATCGATTATGATGAAGTGTTTGGACCAGTGGCAAAAATAGAGGCTATCAGACTATTTTTGGCTTATGCTTCATACAAGAACTTCACAGTGTATCATATGGATGTGAAAAGTGCTTTCCTATATGGGACAATTGAGGAAGAAGTATATGTATCCCAACCACCTGGTTTTGAAGATCCTAAATTTCCAGATAAAGTTTACGAGGTGGAGAAGGCACCGTGTGGATTACATCAGGCTCCTCGAGCTTGGTATGACACCTTATCCAAGTATTTGTTGACCAATGGGTTTGTTAGAGGAACAATTGATAAAACTTTGTTCATAAAAAGGACTAAAAGTGACATCTTACTAGTTTAAGTTTATGTTGATGACATTATTTTTGGTTCAACAAATAAGGTGTTATGTGATGAGTTTGAGAAGCTAATGCACATCAGGTTCCAAATGAGTTCCATGGGTGAACTAACTTTCTTCTTAGGTCTTCAAGTCAAGCAGAAACATGAAGGCATTTTCATCAGTCAGGAGAAGTATGTGACTGGTATCTTGAAGAAGTTTGAGTTTAACGATGTGAAGCCTGCTAAGAATACTATGGATCCAAGCAAGCCTCTGGTTAAAGATGTAGATGGTGAAGAGGTTGATATACATCTCTACAGGTCAATGATTGGGTCTTTGATATATTTAACAGCTTCAAGACCAGACATTATGTTTGTTGTGCATGCCTGTGCTAGATTTCAAGTGTCTCCCAAGATGTCTCACTTGAATGTTGTCAAGAGGATTTTAGGTACTTAAGGAGTCAACCTAGGTTGGGCCTTTGGTATCCTAAAGATTCACCCTTTGATCCGGTGGCATACTCGGATAGTGATTATGCTAGAGCATATTTGGATAAGAAATCAACTCTTGGAGGATGTCAATATCTTGGACATAGGTTGATTTCGTGGCAATGTAAGAAATGACATTGGTGGCAAATTCTACTCATCAAGCGGTACATTCTTTGCTTCAAGTTGTTGTGGTCAAGTGCTATGGATACAAAATCAACTACTAGACTATGGGTATAATTTTATGAACACCAAGCTTTATATTGAAAATAGCAGTACAATGTGCATAATTAAAAATCCTGTTTTCCATTCAAAAACAAAACTTATTGAGATAAGACACCATTTTATAAGAGATTGTTATGAAAATAAGCTTATTCAAATTGTTAAAATTCATATTGATAACAATATTGCAAATTTGCTCACAAAAAGCTTTGATGTGGGTAGATTTTAGTTTTTAATTTCAAGTATTGGTATGATGAATCTCTAATCAAAAATCTTGTCTCTTTGTGTTTTTGTAAAGTTTTGTAAAGAATTTGTACTGTTATTAAAGTCAAAATCTGTTTCTACTGCTATATTAAGTTTTTGCTAAAAGCAATTTGTACTGTTAGTGTGAAATTATGGGTACTGCCTTTATAACCAGATAAGTTCATATGTGTGAACATCTTGGATTATTTTTCTTGATGTCTACTAACATTTGCAGGTTAAGAAAACTTCTTTTGCAAGGAAATCCTTCAATCTTTTTGAAGATTTCATCTTTGGAATGGATTTGTGCACTGGAGGGTGCAATGGTAATCAGTTCACCATAAATAAAAGAACTGGCTAGTCCAAAAGCAAACGGCTCTTGGTAAAGACTTCTCAAATCCGTTCATGGTTGATAGTTTACCAAAAACTATATGGTTTTTAACTCACCATACTTCACAGTGAAGAGTTAACTAGTTCAAAGCAAACGGATATTGGTAAAGACACCTCAAATTCGTTGATAGCTGGTAGTTTGCTAAAAACTATGATAAGTGTTCTTAATTTACACTTAGTTTTCTCAAAATGTGGTGGACAATATGTTTTTCAAAGATAACACGTTTGTACTGTCAGATAAAATTTTTGTCTAAAAGTTTGTACGTCTAGTGTAAAGTTTGTACTGCTAGCGTAAACATTTTGTACTGCTGAGTAGCCATTGGTACTGTGTGGTTAAAACCGTCTTTACTAGCCATTGGGGATTTTTATATGTCTCGGCCATTGGGGATTCTATCAAACCCTAATAAAATCTCAATTGCCAGTACCAATTGTTAATTAAACATATTCCGATCATAACCCAGCTGTATAACAAAACCTTTCTCATGGATAATTTGGAATTCGTCAAATCTCACAATCAGGTCGCGTTCTTGGAAAAGCCTGACGGTAGTGAAGAATTTCATCAAATAGTGGATTTTCTAAACCAATCATACATCAGGTATGCTCTTATCACAAACCCCACTATCTATGTCTCTCATATTTAACAATTTTGGCAGTCTGCTACTATCAAAACATTGGAATAGGGGGACAAACAAATAAAAACTAAGATAGATGGTAAGAAGATTAAGATATCTGAATCTTCCTTGAGGAGACATCTCCATTTGAAAGATGAGGATGGAATTTTTGACTTACCAAATACTGAAATTTTTCAACATCTATCCATAATGGGGTATGATACAACAAATCAAAAACTGACTTTTCAAAAAGGTTGTTTCTCCCAACAATGGAGGTTTTTGATACATACACTTCTTCATTGTATTAGTCCAAAGAAAATCTCTTGGGAGAAATTCAGTAGCAATATTGCTCTGGAAGGACTTACAATTTTTCTAAACTAATTTTTGAAAATATGGTGAAGAATGTGGATTCCAAAATGAAATTTCTTATGTACCCAAGATTTATTGTAATGATTTTGAAGAAAAGCAAGCTACTCACCCATGAAGAAATTTTTCCAACACCTTGTTTGTAACAAAACTTTTTGCAAATATGTTTATGGCATCAAGGTTGTTTAATGGGGTGGTAGTTCCTTTATTTCCTAACATGATTGTGCAGTGCAGGGGTGAAGGATCAACAATCCCAACATACACCCATGAGTCCTAACACACACCACATTGTTATTCCAAGGTACTGTTACCTATACACCACCCCGTGGTCATTGATATCGCTACTGTGTAAAGAAAGCGAGAAAGCGCTAGTTCGTGAAAAGGTACCGCTAGGGTTGATAAAGGCAAGGGCATTCTCGTATGAAGATGAACTGCTCAAAAGAAGAAAAGATTATCGCATGATGGTTTTTGATGAATAAAAAGCAAAAGAGGTGCAAGAACAGGAGGTGGTAAGATTTTTTGGAAGAGCAAAAGTTGAAGAAGACTGCTGAACTATCTGTTGAAGAGTCAGATAGACTGCTTGCTCAAATGTTGCGAGAAGAAGAAGCTACAGCAGTTCCTGAGGAAGAAAAGGAAGATGCTATCCAAGACTTAGTCAATAAGATGAGAGAAAAGCAAAGGACAAAGAAAAGAGTCAAACCCCAAAAAGGACAATTGATGAGGAACATAAAGATCTATCTGAAGCATCAAGATTACAAGAAAGATTTTCAACTGAAGGGGAAGACTTTTGATGAAATACAAGAGATGTATGTCAGAGCTTATAGAAGAATTCAAGATTTCAGACCAGTAGGAACAGAAGAACCAACTGTTAGAACAAAGAGAGCAGGTCTGATATTGGAATATGAAACATCTAAAAAGCAGAAGATAGAAGGAGGTTCATCTGCAGCAGAGATTGATTTGGAGGATGAAGCACTAAAAGATTTAATGATCATACAACCTGATGAGGGAATGCATGTAGAAGCTTTACAGACCAAGCATCCAATAATTGACTGGGAGATCTATAGTGACAAATTTAGAAAAGCTTGGAGGATCATCAGAGTTGGTGACATAGTGGAGATGTACAAGACATTTGCAGATATGTGCAAATCGTTTGATAGAGATGATCTGGTCAGACTATAGGAACTAGTACAACAGAACCTTAATCATAAAGAAGATCTTGATGAAAAGGAGCATGAGCTTTAGGTAGAGCTGGAAAGATTGTTTGAGCCTGATCCTTTTGACAGACTTTGGGGACAAGATTATGCAGTTCCAGAAACAACTTGGATTTTGTATGGGTTATCTGGTGTACATCATGTCTACACAAGTATCCATTATTGGTTTATGCTGGTGGAGAAAGAATATCCGCTTAGATTGAAGACAATGATTGCAATGTTGTCTTCAATATTGAAGACTGAAGAAGATAATGAAATGGCAAGAAACTTAGTGAACAAGATCTTCATTCAAGCTTAAAGACCAAGTAAACCAAACCAGTAAGTGTTTGCAAAATTCCCCAACAGTATGAAGAACAAGACATATTCAAGAAACTTACTGATTTGCAAATGAAATCAAAAGTTTAGGGTATGATTGTTGGGAATTTAGCAAAGACAGTTTGTACTGCCAAGGTTAAGGGTTAGTACTGTTAGCCTTAACTGTGGACTGAGAGAAGATTATACTAGTAGTACAAACTGCCAGTACAAATAGTTAGTACTGCTTATTAGATTTTGTATAGTCGGTTAGATAATTATAGAAAAGATTCTATAAGATGTATCTTGTGTAGAAAGTTATTGCAAACCTAATAGGACTCCTTAGTCTATAAAATGAGGTCCAAGGTTAGATTTAGAGTACGAGTTATTCTAAGAGTCGATCACTTCAAGGTTTTGTAACCCTAATACTTTTGAGTATTCGTATAAATATATTGAAGTGTTTTGTGAGAAACAAATTGTGTTAAGTATTCTCTTTGTCGTTAAACATTAAATTCCGCATAGTTTTTAAGCTTTGTTACAAGACAACTTGCTATACTTTGTTTGTGTTAGATTTATCTAGCTCAATCAATTTGATCAATTGCTCAACTGGGATCAACATTACGGCGTAAGTAGAGTAAGGATTTATGCCGTAACTCTTGTCTGGTCAGCATACTCTTGTGTATTTTTATTAATAACCTTCCAATTCCGCATCTCTTAGTTCATATGCTCATTAATAACCTGAAATGAAATATTAACGAATAAAAGTATTCATTCAAGTAAAATGATACAAATGATTAGCATATTAGGGTGAAATTGACACTAAAATATCAGGACTATTTGATGTTATCATGTAACCTAATCCTCCATTTTAAGGGTTGTGTCCTTTTGGTCTAAGATTTTGGTAATCTCTGAGACCAATGGAAGGATCAGGTTATAAGGTATGATACTAGTAATTTTTTACTAGGTCTTTAGGGGTCAGGAAGATTTTAGGAACCAGTCTTGAGGAGCTTGGTTCAGAGAAATGGCATGTGTTGGAGTGTGCAATTGCTAGTAGTGACTAGTATGCTATTTTACAACTTTACATTTAAACAAAAATGATGAAGGTATCATTTCATTGTCCTATCTCTGATCTTCTTTGTAGCATCTGATTCTTTTCAATCCCTGATGTATCAGTGGCCCGGGTTGAGGTGTCAACTATGATGCTTGTTCCTTCTTACCCTTGGTCAACTTCCGCATTGATATACCTGAGTTATAACTCATACCTTTGATTGTGTCACTAAAGCAAGATAAACTTGGAAACCTTGACTTTCCAGGTTTAAGCAAACCTTTTAGAGTTAGGAGTTGCTAAGTCTTTTTTCAGCAACTTATTTTAGGCTATTTAAGGAAAACCAAAGACTGTTTTCTCACCTTTTTTCAAAACAACAGTATCCTCCCATGGAAATAGCCTTAAGTTTGCCCGCTTTACCCAGCTGTGAGCATGTTTTTCAGTATGTGGCCTGCTAGCTGAGTTTCAACAAAGGTTGAGAGAAAATCATTTATTTTCCATTCTTTATTGGTTGGCGTCTTAGGTAGTGTAGGAACAGGGGCTATTTTAGTATTTAAGAATTCCTTGATGTCAGAATTGTATCTATCCTACAGACGTATCCTCTTCCCCCTTTTGTTTTTGCATTCCCCCTATTATTGGCCTCTTAAGACTCTCTCTCATTATTTGTTGTTACTGGGGTCAACCATGTAACATTTTAAAATTTACCACTCTTATGGCTTATGTGAGGCTGAGTTCTCATGAAGCTCTTGCCATCTAAGGTACCTTTGAGATGTAAAATGTTTACTTTGAACTTGGTTATTCAGATTAATATGTTTTAGGTTAATGGTACTTGAAACTCTTATAGTAACAGTGGCGTTAAGAGTGGTGTGAATAAATGGGTTGAGAGAAGGCAAATGGAACTACTTTTCGTACAAGAATGGTTTGATATCAACGATCTTGTTTGAAAAGACGTTCCAGGATGTTATGGAAAGGGAATGTTTGTGTGGGGCTTTTGTTGACGATCGGGTTCAAATTTTATTAGCTGTCATTCGAGAACGGATTGGTATTATTAGTCGTCATTCAAGAACGGATGTAGATCATAGGAGTGATCCACCCCCTCTGATACCACTTGTTGGTCCGATATTTTCGTGCAACACCATGAATTGTAAGAACAAAAGCTTGAGCAAATGAAAATAACTTAAAATCATTAGAAATAATAGCATGGTTACACGATCTTGACCATGATCAACTAATAATACTCATTTGTACATTACTACAGTATCAGTCTCACTTAGTAGTTTTCCCAGGTGAGGACTTTACGAGGGATAGTTGTGGAATACTATCCCTAATAATGACAAATGCTTTTCTCCAAGTTATAAAGATGAATATCGCACTTAGAAGAGGAAGTGTGTTCTAAAGGTGTAATCGTTACCTATCACTACTACTAACCTCCCTTTTATAGACAAAGGGAGATACATTGTTAGTAGTTACAAGTATAGTAATAACTAAACTAGAAGCAAACTAGAAGTAAGGTACATGTGCACTTGTGTGGCTAGGGTTGCTTTACTGTGCTGACACTCTGATACATGCAAGCTGCTTTCCCTGCTCTCGATAAATCCTTATCTTCCCAAGGATTTTCTCGCTTTTGCTTTAGCTCAAATTAGTCCCGCCTAAGCGTGGCTTTGTACTTCAGTCAGCTCCAAGGATACACTTTGCAAGTATGTTAAAGAAATAATCTGAGTGTATCTGATAAGTGCAACTGTTTTGTCTGCATGGCATAAGATGATAAGTCATTCTTTAGATACCTAAGGGCATTTGTCAGTCCTTGAGGTCTCAAGGGTTTGTCACTTCTCTGCCCTTTGTTATACGTGAGTCCGATATCATGTTACAAAGTTTTCATTCAGTTTTGGACTGTTGGAAAATTTAGTGCACTTGTGGGATTAGTTCACACCTTGTAATGGGTTAGGAGGTACGGAGTGTACACCCATAAGGTCCATGAACACCACGACTCTTATAGTGGTTTGCTTGGTGAAAGCATTGGTGAAAGTCTTGCTTGTGGAAAGTATCGCTTGTAGTTTCCATCGATAAGCGGTGCTTCCATCGATAAGCGATGTTTCCGATAGCACCGTGAAAGCACCGATGCTATGAAAGTCTTGATAAGCGATTTTCCCGATAGGTCAGATTTCCACCGTAAGTGAAAGTACCGCTAGTGGAAAATCTTGCTTATGGAAAATCTTGCTAAATGGCGATTACAACTTCTTTATGACCACGTTTAATTGGTCATGTAACCACTAACGGCTATAATGGGGATAATTATGAGGCTATTAATGGGCCGATCAATACTCATAATTCTATTGGAATAGCTCAAGAGTAACCTCCTATATATATGAGATCTGAACATGCATGAGGGAGACACAGAAAACACTAAGTACTTATAAGCGCAAGGGTTATAGAATTGTGCCTAATTCTCTAACTGCATTTGGTCTTATCCCAAGTAGATATTCGTGATACCCGGGCATTAGGGTCGAATAGTTTACTTTGGAAAGTGATCACACGATTCCAAATGATATCCGTAACCACCTAGTGGTATTGCTACCGCCATTGATTGTCTTAACCACGCTCGGGAGATAACCCCAACAATCAAAGTAAACTATTTTGTGATAATCAATGGCAACTACGCAATGAAACATGGCTTCAAACTTTGCTAATTTGGACAAGTTTGAAGGGTGGACTTTAGGAGGTGGCGGAAGAAGATGCACTTCTTCGTCAGCATGAGTGTGATCTATGTCTTGACTACTCCAATTCACGATGATGGTGATGATGCTACCGTGGAGCGGATCGGGAGGAGGAGCAAGTGGGAGAATGATGACTACATATCAGAGGTCTTATTCTCAATGGTATGTCTCGATTCTCTGTTTGATATTTATCGAACTTTGAATCTTTCAAAGAACTGGGATTCCTTGGATGCCAAATATATGGTGAGGATGCATCAAGTAAGTTCCTTGTTAGTAATTTCACAAATTACAAAATGACCGATTCAAGACCGGTTATGGAACAATACAATGAACTTTGGAATACTTGGAAGGTTTACACAACACCAAATGAACATGGATGAGGCTATCAAAGTCTCTTGTGTCATTGATAAACTCCTCCTTCATGGAAAGATTTCAAGCATACCTTGAAACATATGAAGGAGGAGTTAACTCTAGTTGAGTTAGGCGGTCATCTGCGCATTGAGGAATCTCTCAAGGTGCGGGATAATGACAAGCCAAAGAGTGGCAATGTTGTTGGACCATCTGTTGTCAATATGGTGGAGCATAACAACTCCACTAGGTACAATGACAACAAAGGCAAACGCAAATATCATGATAACACAGGCGATCCAAACAAGAAGGCAACACCTACTTGTTGGAAATGTAGCAAACAGTCACATTAAAGGGACTGCAAAGGTATTAAAGTTGGTGGTAAAGCCAATGGATCGTACTAATGGTTCGGGGAGTGGTGGTTCACCAACTCACCGAAAGGTCGAATATGTTTAATAAGTCTTTTCGATTTATTATGTTACATATGTATCTGAATCTTTTATGTGCAGGGATGATGATGTTGCGTGGTGGGTTGACTCGTGCAGCAGTTCATGTGTGCAAAGATAGAAGGCGGTTCAAGACTTATGAGTCACCGAATGATGGTTCTATTCTTCACATGGGAAATGAGTCAACGACCTTGGTGCATGGTCGTGGTTGTGTAGATCTTAGGTTTAGTTCGGAAAGATTGTAACTTTGTTTAATGTTATTCATGTTCACGATATAAGGAAGAACTTGGTTTCAAGTAGTGTTTTGAATAATCATGGATATAAACAAGTTATTGAATCGATAAATTTGTTCTTTCTAAGAATGGTGTTTTTATTGGTTTTGGTTATTTATGTAATCAAATTTTCGGGCTTAATATTACCACCGATATTATTTCACTTTTGTGACCTCATATGACCAGACCGATTCTAACCTTTGGCATGCTAGACTTGGTCATGTTCACTATAAAAGGATGCAAGATATGTCTAGGATGGTTTAATCCACGCTGACATGGACAACGAAAAGTGTAAAACTTGCATGTTGACCAAGATAACCAAGAAACCCTTTCGTGGTGTTAGTCGTGAGACTAAGATCTTGGAGCTTATTCACGATGACACATGTGATTTGCATGCCACTCCTTCTTTGGGGAATAAGAAGTACTTTGTGACATTTATTGATGATGCTTCTAGATTTTGTTATGTCTATCATTACATACCAAGGATGAAGCATTAGATAAATTCAAAGTGTTTAAAACGAAGTTGAATTACAACTTGGGTCTTTAATCAAAAGATTAAGGATCGATAGGGAGGTAGTACATGGATACTCGAGATTTTCATCTGTTGGAATAATCCATGAAACAATCGCTTTATACTCCTCAAAGAAATGGTATTTCGAAAGGAAAACAGGTCTCAAGGAGATGGTTAATTCCATGTTGTCCTATTCAGATCGAGTCAAGGGTTCAGGGTGAAGCTATGTTAATTTTGCTATTTATTAAATAGGGTTCCAAACAAAAGGAACAAGGTTACCCTTATGAACTCGGACTAAAAGGAAACCCAACTGAACTATCTCAAGGTTTGGGGTTGTAGGTCATTGTAAGACTCCACGATCCAAAGCAAAGACTTTGGGTTAAAGAGGCATTGATCGCATCTTTGTTGGATATGCCGAGCATTCCAAGGCTTTTAGGTTCTATGTTATTGAACCTAATGAACATGTTTCGATTAACTCAATAATTGAATCAAGGATGCGAGACTTTGATGAGAATAGATTCTCATCGGGCCCTAGACCAAGTCGATTCCTAATGGAACTCATGACACTGGTGTATCGAGGTCCTCGATGATGAACCATCGCTGGTCCTCGATGAGGTTGTGGTTCGAAGAACGTGAACCCGTGCTCGTGAAAAGCAAAAGGGTCGGACTCCAAAGTCATTTGGACTCGAGTTTCAACTATACTTAGTTGAAGGTACTAGGATGAGGTCTCGCACCAATACTCCTATTGCTTTATTGTTGAGGATGACCCCAAAACATTTGAAGAAGCAATGAAGTCCCGTGACATTGCTTTACGGAAAGAAGCAATCAATGATGAGATGTATTCCATCATGGGCAACAACACTTGGGTGTTGGTTGATCTACTCCGTTGCAAACCTTTGGGTTGCAAATGGATTTTCAAAAGAAAATGATGGTAGATGGAACTATTGAAAAGTTCAAGGCTAGACTAGTTATTCGGGGCTTTAAACAAAAGTCGAATAGACTATTTTGATACTTATGCCCTTGTGGCTCGTATCGATACCATAAGATCGGCGATTGCTATGGCATCTATTCACAATCGGTTATTCATCGATGGATGTGAAAATGACTTTCTTGAATGGTGAATTGGAAGAGGAGGTTTATATGAACCAACCTCGTGGCTTCATCTTGCACGGCAATGAAAACAAGGTGTAAACCGATTAAGTCTCTTTATGGACTTAAGCAGCACCTAACAATGGCATCAAAATTTGATGAAGTGGTTTTGTCTAGTGGTTATGTTCTTAACCAGTCGACAAATGTGTATATAGCAAATTTGATGAATCCGTAAAGGAGTCATCATTTGTCTATATGTTGATGACATGTTGATCTTCGCACCGACCAAAATCAGTTGACTGACAAAGGAATTTTGTCATCAAGGTTCTCCATGAAAGACATGGGGAGGTCGATGTTATCCTTGGTATAAGGATTAAACATGAAAGTAAAAGAATTTCTATCTCTCGGTCTCATTATATTGAGAAGGTACCGAGGAAATTCAATTACTTTGATTGTACTCGATGAGTACACCTATGGATACTTGTGAAGTCGATGCCTAATCATGGGAAGGTCAGATCTCAACTTGAGTATTCTAGGTAATTGGTCGCTGATGTATGCCATGACTTGTACAAGGCCCGATATTGGTTTTGCGCGGGAAAGTTGAGCGGGTATACTAGCAATCCTAGTGCTCATCATCGCAAGCGCTCAGAGGGTATCAAGTATTTGAAGAGAACTATGGATTATAGTCTCTCATATCTTCGTTACCCATCGTTGTTGGAAGGTTACATCGATGCAAGTTGATCAAGAACATCAAGACAATTCGCCTACCGGGGTCGGGTATTCCTACTTGGTGGAGGTGCAATTTCTTGGGCATCCAAGAAACAAACTTGCATCACCGGTTCAACAATGGAATCAATTTGTGGCTCTAGCAATTCCGGTAAAGAAGTCAATGGTTGAAAACTTACTGAGATTCCATTGTGGCCTAAACCTATAGCACCTATTTCTATCCGGTTGTGATAGTGCAACTACATTGGCTAAGGCTTATAGCGGATGTACAATGGTAAGTCTAGACACTTAGGTGTCGTGCATAGCATGATTCGTGAGCTTATCATGAATGGGGTGGTATCTATAGAGTTTGTGAGATCTCAACGTAACTTAGTGATCACTTGACGAAGGGTCCGCTAGAGACTTGGTTATAAAGTCTGCTAAAGGGATGGGTTTAAGTCCAACTTAGTCATCGAATGCTAGGACACCCAACTCCCTTCTAAGGAAACTTGGGAGCCGAGTTCAATGTGGAAATCAACATTCGATGGATGGAGCACATGTTTTATTTACATCCCAAGGTTGTGCTCGTAACTCGCTAAAAGGAGGATGGAGTCTTTACTTTTAATGGTTAATTTTCTTTGAAAAGTGTTTGGCGGTGAGCATGACTAAAGAGGAACCACCTATGTAAATGTTGAAGTTTTGCTGCTCAGAAGCTTTGGACTTTTAGCTTTTACAACATTTATGAATTTGGATATGGACACATGGCTTGTATAGTGTCGGGAGCTTTTAAGTGTTTGAAAACTTGTGTGTAGTTATCTTCGGTATTCAAATGGGTTGAAGGGTTCAATTCTTAGAACACCTCGATTCTCGAATATTTGAACGTAATTACTAAGATGGAAATTCAATCCTCGTGACATTTTCATTTATGCACATGTTTTGATTGATGTTTATTTTTCATGCAAAGGAAGTGAACTAAATTTGGGAGGATTGTTGGAAAATTTAGTGCACTTGTGGGATTAGTTCACACCTTGTAATGGGTTAGAGGTACAGATGTACACCCATAAGGTCCATGAACACCCGACTCTTATAGTGGTTTGCTGGTAAAAGTCTTGTTGGTGAAAGTCTTGCTTGTGGAAAGTATTGCTTGTGGTTTCCATCGATGGCGGTCTTCCACCGATAGGCGATGTTTCACCGATAGCACCGTGAAAGCACCGATGCTATGAAATCTTGATAAGCGATTTTCCATCGATGGGTCAGTATTTCCACCGTAAGTGAAAGTCTTGCTAGTGGAAAGTATCGCTATGGAAAAATCTTCGCTAAATGGCGATTACAACTTCTTTATGACCACGCTTAATTGGTCATGTAACCACTAACGGCTATAATGGGGATAATTATGAGGCTATTAATGGGCTGATTAATACTCATAATTCCATTGGAATAGCTCAAGAGTAACCTCCTATATATATGAGATCTGAACATGCATGATGGAGACACAAAAAACACTAAGTACTTATAAGCGCAAGGGTTATAGAATTGTGCCTAATTCTCTAACTGCATTTGGTCTTATCCCAAGTAGATATTCGTGATACCCAGGCATTAGGGTCAAATAGTTTACTTTGGAAAGTGATCACACGATTCCAAGTGATATCCGGTAACCACCTAGTGGTATTGCTACTGTCATTGATTGTCTTAACCCTGTTCTGGGAGATAACCCCCAACATGGACTTTGTCTTTTGTAAAGTAAGACTGTTGTTGCTGAGAAGTTATACAACATATCTGAGCTATTTATCCTCAGATATGTGAACAGTCAGTGAGTCCCGTTAAACCGTTGTTTCTTCCATTCAGTATTCTTTCACTCTGACTTCTCTAAGGTTCTCTCAAAGGTCTTCCACTTATGAGTCATTTGGATAGCTGATGATAATCAGTTGTGTCGATCAGTCAGTCAAAGGTAAACTTTACTCTTTGGTTTACGTGTTGACTCTATCAGAGAGAGAGAGAGAGAGTTGGATCTCTGACGTGATCAGCAATCCTTAACTTAGACTGATTTAATGTTTCAATTACTTGTGAGGCATAATAAAGTCAGAATTTGACTCAACATCATTATATCCCAATTCATTGTCTTTTACCCTTTTATACTCCCATCAACCAACTTTTGAGATATTGCATCCGGAGGTCCCTCCGTGCTTTTCCATTTAGCAATTTGAGGCAAGTGTTTGACATTTATGCAGATTCTACCAAGACTACAAATTAGCAATATGACACAATAAGTCCTTATAGAAATATGTTTTTAAGAACCTATGTATATAAATTTTACCACGTCTTGACGGAACAAGATACGAAAAGAGTAGAATGTAAACAATCATAACCCTCTAATATGGTAGAAAGACTATGTACTGGCGTGTCTTAGTATTATTTAAGCCTATATTAAGAGGTTCAACTACAAAAGCATGCTTTTTAAGGATGGAAATTTGAAAATTGGCATTTATTTTACCAAAAAGAACGAATGCTTAATTTAACTAAAAAGGCATTTTATTTCCTGAAATACAGATTTATGTGCATTACTTTGAATTGCTTTGTGAAATTAAGAGATGTCAGTAAACATACATTTAAAATGTCTTGCTTTGATCTGTATATGCCAAACATCTTAAATGTTAGGTGCAAAATATATATTTACGAGGCTTCATTCAACCCGTGCGATGCCCGGTCTAGTGGTTGAGGGGTCATGTTTTTACCAATAATGTTGTATATGATGGTATTTACCTCAACCCGTGCGATGCACGGTCTAGTGGTTGAGAGGGTGATGTTTTTATCCGTAATGTTGTATATGATGGTATTTAGATACCTATTAGAGAAGTTGCATTGTATTTATTATTTAGATGGCTAATAATGTTATTATTACTTTAGTTTATATTATTTTAGTGGAATCTATATTTAGATGTCTAATAATGTTATAATTACTTTTGTATTTATTTTATTTTTTTTCATTAAAAGTTTTTATTAACATAGTCTTTTCATATGTAGTATTTTAATTTGAGCAAGTTACATAAGTGTTTTGTTGCTTATTTATTTGTGACTTTTGTTATTTGGAACTATATAACTATTTGTACTCTTCAATGGCAAAGTTTGAGTTGTTAGAGAAAACACGTACGATCATCTAAAATGAAAGACAAATGTATGATTTGTTGCCATTTAACAAAAACTTAGCTCGAAGACAAATATTATGATTTTAGTACACATTAATAATGTTTTTTTGTCATGTACGTGCAATCCAACGTGTTCTCAAAATTGCATAATAGTAAAGAATAATCTTGAAGCACATTTTATAAGTAATATAAATTTTAGCCGTAAAATTTATCAACCCGTGAAAATTTGTAAGTCCAAAATATCACTATTTTTACCAACTAATGTGCTAAAGTTAACACCATGTATTAAAATACATTGGATACTAAAATCATTCTAGCCCAACACTTGAGCAACTTAGCAATCTTTATAGTTTATGCTCTCCATTTAAAGTATATTTAAATTCTAAATGTAATTCTTTTCTAAAAAAACCTTAAATCTCACAAAAAACTATTTACTTCCCAACTAAATTCCACAATTACCTTTATTCATGTAGAACTTTTAAGACAATCTCAACAATCATCAGTCAAAATGTTATATATAAATAATTGAAAAGGTTCACAAACATGATGAAACATTGAAAAAAGAAAAAAAAAAAAAAGAAAACCAAATAAAACAACCCTAATGTATCTGAAAATGAAGACATATGTTTTACTAAATCAACAACTTTTTATAAATACGTTGAAACAACTACTAAGCACGTACAAAATATTATATTCCAATCACAAATTAAGCCGAAACCATTCTATACTTATGTTAATTTTTATTTACTTATGCTATGTCTTTTCAACTCATGGACATGAATATTGTTTTCACTGGCTGCAACCATGTTGTCGCTGTTTTGTGCTTTTGATCTTTTTAACCTTCCAATGCTTTACATTGTACCTCAACGCTTTAATCTCGTCCGCCTCTCTTTGTGATAGGCCATGTGTGCGACAAGTGAAAGCTAAAATATCCTTTTCAAATCTACATAATGTTGAGAACCAACATTAAACTACATAAAAATTGTAAAGTATATATGATATAATTTTAGGTACCTCAAATGAAGAGCAAGATAATGTTCATTGCCTGCTTTAGTCTATCAATTAATTTTCTTGCAAGCTCGTTGATATCTTTTTGCATTTCGGGGACTCATACATGGTTAGACACCTAAGCTTTTGGATGGAATCGGGGATGTCATTGTTAGCAAGTCATGAATCGGTGTGGAGAAACTTAACCACCTTGTGTTGCTTGAAAGAAGGAAAGAATCTCACCTTGGTATAACTGGGCCGCATGGAGCTCGATCTCCTTGGTCGATGTTGACAATAAAACCCTCTAGTTCGAGCCCAAGCCAAGCCACTTTAAACACTTGCCCGGACAAAGAGCGAGAGAGGATAAGCTCAAACGGACATGTGTATAACATTAAAACATATACTCATAAACATATCTAAACTATTGTAATACATGCAAAATAAGAATATAATATGAATTGCTTACCCAACCGTACCAAAGCTAGTATTCACGCCACCACCGGCTTTGGTGTCTTCGTCGTTGTAGGCCAATGACCCCATATTCGTACTTTTGTGTTTGTGCATGTGATTTTGACAGGTTTATATAGGCATGAATTAGGTTAAATCATCAATTATTCTTGCAACCTTTTCAACTTCATCTCAATCCATAACTTGACATTCAATTCTATACTAAATACCATGTGATCAATTCCGGCAACTCTTGCACTTCCATCTTGATGTTCAATTCGAGCCTCTTCATAATCCAAACTGAATATGCATTGAATATGATCGAGGGCCTCCTAAAATGAAATCATTTGTAGTTATTTCGGTATGCATAAACATGTATGTACCGTACTTTTGGTTGTGCACAACCCCCCTTGCACATTAAATTAAGGGGGATAAGCTTTAAGTAGTATAGATGTACTGGAAAACCAATTTCTCAAAATATATATTTAAAGACAGTGTTCCTACGTATATGATAACTGATAACCTAGCATTGAGAATCTCCATCTTTATTTTGGGTGTGGTTACTGGTTAGGTTATATCGTTAGTCTTACTATTTTAGGTGTCGTTTGTTTTTTCAGAGCTTTTACCTCTTCATCTGCAAATCATGTCTGCAGAAGAAGAGGTACATTTAAGCTCTTCATCTGCAAGAAGAAGACCGTTTGTTTTTGTGCTATTGAAGTACTTCTTTCATTTTCCTCTTATATACGCATTGGTGTAGAGGAAAGAAGTGGAAAAAAGACCTAAATTATGTCGCATTGGTGAAGAGGAAAGAAGTGATTATATCCTCTTATGTCCGAAAAACAAACGGTCTTCAAAGATAATGTCTGCGCGCCTGCAGACAAAAGAGGAAAAAAGCTCTTCTTTGAAAAAACAAACAAGGCCGTATACGTTTTGATCAGTTCATGTTTCACTAACTTTGGATGATATATATTTTTCCTAGATGCAGAAGTTATTTCAACACTTTGAAGCACTATTTAACTAGACGTATAAAATTTCATGTTTCACATACCTATAGCTAATTGGTCAAGTTACACTTTCAGTTTTGATGTTTGTGTTGGAAAATGAGTATTGCAAAATGAGTTTTTGCAAATTTTGGACAATATTTAATATATGTTATATATATTTATATTTCTTGGTAGCTTTGCGTTCTCCTCGATGAGAGCTTCGCAACGAGCTAAAGTATGTCTAAATTGGAGTAGAAATGAATGAGATATCGTGTCTCAAAGTGAGGCGCAAAATGAAATACTAAACTATCCCACATCGCCTAGAAGAGGAAGTGGAGACTAGTTTATAAGGAAATCATACTATTGAATATCAAATTCCTTTAGTTTGATTATGCTCCCACTCCTACGTCTTGTGCCACAGGGGGTGAAAATGGGATTTCGAGCTAAAATGAGTTCGAGGCTTCGAACTCATGCGAGCCAGCGACCTGCGGACACGAATGCGACTCAAAATCTCACCTACGCGGTATCTTTTCTTGAGAATTATGTGAAGTGATTCTCTTGAAGCACATGGGATTCTGCTGAGCGAAATTATGTGATGCACGGAATCTGCTGAAGCAAATTATGTGATGCAGATTCTGTGAAGCACATTTATCTTGAAGTAATAAAACCGTGTAGATGGATAATTTCGAATATTCGTAATCTATTTTAGGAATAGATTTAGACTTTGTGCTTAAGTCTTAACGAAATATGCATATCGTGTTTTGGAATAATGATATACATATATAATTTTATTCGGCGTATATTCGGCTTGGTGACCAAGCTAGGTATTGCCTATAAAATAAAATCTTCTCATTCGGTTTTGGGACACGTAAAACGCAACTCCATTCTCATTACGTTCCAAAGAACCTTCGATCGAAACACGCAGCTTGGTAATTTTTCGAGCAAGTAAGTTTAGTCCGTTTGACAATGACTCACGACGTTGTACCCTGGGAAACAGACGGCGAATCTGTTTTAAGGGAATCGTATTTAATACGAGCCTCGTACAAGTCCCTTTACTGCTTTAATTTTATTAACGTTCTATAGTGTCTGTCTTCTCATTCTACCCTTTTCTGTTTGTGTTTATTTCCTGTTTTTATTTTCTGTTATTATTAAATGTAATCTGATTTCATTATTAATAAAAGTGTGAACCGTTTCCCACAGTCTTAAAACAGATTCGGTTTAACCGAATTTATTACACTTTGTTAAAAATCGGATTAATTAATTAACAGGTTTTATAAACTGTTTTAGAAACCTTGTTGAGTTTCATTGGAAATCGCCGATTTAACGAGTTTTACATACGATTTGGTCTAACAGATCTATAACGTTTTTTTAAGCGGTTTATTATCGCTTTAACGAAACCAAGATAGAGTTTCTATTAAACGATTGCTCGATCCATCAAACCAAGCTAGAGTTTTGTTGAATCGGATCTGGTACAAGTAGATACCAATTTACAACTTTGTTTGTTGTTTGTGTTTGTTTTCGGGATGACAAACACCAATACCCTCCTGTGATTACTCCCGTGAGCGTGGCGGTGCGGCGATTACCAACACGGTTGCTAATCATCTTTGAGAAACCGAGAAATTCAATGGGCGTAATTTCAAGAGGTGCAGAAGATGTTTTCTATCGACTACTTTGAACCTTGCGCGGTTCTTAAAAGAAAACCCACTAACGTGGAACCTCCCCGCGAAGGTCAATCCTCAATCAACAGTCGTTCAAGCCTTGGAAGCATGGAAACATTCGGACTTTTGTGTCACAACTATGTTCGAATGGTTTGGTTGATTCTTTGTACAATGTGTCTTTGCAAGACCAAGACCGCCAAAGAATTATGGGAGTCATTGGAGCGCAAGTACAAAGCGAGGATCTTTGGTACAAAGAAGTTCGTGGTAGCTCGTTTCTTGGATTACAAGATGGTTGATTCAAAGAATGTGATAAGTCGGGTTCAAGATCTGCGTGTTCGCTACATGACATTCATCTTGAGGAATGACCTTGAGTGAAACTTTTCAAGTTCTTGCTATTATTGAAAAGTTACCTCAAGTGGGTAGAATTCAAGAACTACCGAAGCATAAGCGAAAGGAGATGAGTGTTGAAGACTTGGTTGTTCGTCTTCGTATTGAAGAGGACAACAAGTCGGCTCGAAAAAACACGTATCCTTTGATTACGCAAAGGCAAATATGGTTGAGCATGTTTCGTCATCTTCAAAGTCCAATGTCAAAGCTAAAGGCAAAGGAAAAGGAAAGAATGACAAGAAGGGCAAAGGGAAGTCAGTACCTTGCTCCTAAAGTCGCAATTGTGAAACGAAGTTCCAAGGGTGTGTTTCAAGCGTGACCACCAGTCACCGTCTTGCTAATTGCAAGATGCCAAGCGGGTGACTCCACGCCAGGCTAATATGGTTAATGAAGATGTGGACATGATTGCTATGGTGTCGATGTCATTGCCATGATCTCGAAGTTAACTGGTAGGTTCCAACAACGAGGAATGGTGGGTGGATCTTGGGGCTACCCGTCGTGTGTGTCTTGATAAGAGTATGTTTCACTCTTTCGGGCGGTTGATAGTGGAGAGAAGCTATACATGGGCAACTCTGCAATCTTTGAAATCAAGGTGAAGGAGATGTAATCTTGAAGATGACATCAGAAAGAGCTCAAGTTGACTAATGTCTTGTATGTTCGAGATTCGCAAGAATCTTGTTTCAGTTGGTCATTGAACAAGTTTGGTTTTCGTCTTGTTTTGAGTCGATAAGTTTGTTCTTTCTAAGAATCAAGTTTATGTTGGTAGGGATATGCCTAAATGGTATGTTTAAACTCAATGTAATGGTTGTTAAGAAAGATATCAATAATATGAATTCTTACGCTTACTTGATTGAGTCTTCTAATATGTGGCATGGCCGTCTTGGACATGTAAATTTTAATTCGATCGTCGTTTGATTAAATTTAATTGCATACCTAATTTCCATATTGACTCAAAATATAAATGTGAAACTTGTGTTGAAGCCAAACTTACAAGAGCATCTTTCAAATCGGTTGAGCGGAAAACCGAACCACTTGATATGATACACACCGACATATGTGATCCAAATCACTACCCACAAAGGTGGCAATAAGTACTTTATCACGTTTATTGATGATTGTACGAGTATTGCTATGTTTACTTATTGAAAAGTAAAGATGAAGCTATAGACAAGTTTGTTCTATACAAAAGCGAAGTTGAGAATCAACTTAGTAAGAAAATCAAGGTGGTCCGAAGTGATAGAGGAGGTGAATATGTGTCTCCATTCGCGGACATATGTGCGAAACATGGAATTAGACACGAGTTCACCGCTCCCTATTCACCTCGTGAGCAGTATTGCCGAAAGGAAGAACCGTACCTTGAAAGAAATGGTTAATGCCATGTTGATAAGTTCGGTCTAAGCCGGGACATGTGGGAAGCCATTTTAACGGCTACTTATCTTTTAAATAAGATACCTCGTAAGGAAAAGAAGAGACCCTTATGAATTATGGATGGGAAGAAAGCCATCCTATCAAGATTACGAGTTTGGGGTGTCTAGCAAAGGTAGCTATACGACTCCCAAGGCCCAAAAGATTGGACCTAAATCATGGATTGTATATTCATCGGATATGCTAAGAATAGCGATTATCGTTTCATTGTACATGATTCGAAAAATCCGGATATACAAAAGGGTACATTAATGGAATCAAGGAATGCTTCATTCTTTGAAACTATATTTCCTTGTTTAACGAAGGAAGCGGAAATTCATCTAGAATAGATGAAGAAGTTGTCCAAGATAAGAGACAACGAGATGATAATGATCTCCAAGATGAGAGACAAGATCAAACGAGGAAGAAGAGGTTGAACCTAGAAGAAGCAAAAGGGCAAGAACCAGAAATCGTTTGGACCCGATTTTGTTTCTTTTATGGTTGAACGAACCTACTTCATACCGAGAAGCGGTTACTTCTTGAAGGGCCTCAATGGAAGGAAGCCATTAAAAGTGAAATAGATTCTATTTTACAAAATCATACTTGGGAGCTCGTGGATTTACCTCCTGGTTGTAAACCACTAGGCTATAAATGGATCTTCAAGAAGAAGATGAAAGCCGATGGCACCATTGACAAGTACAAAGCAAGATTGGTTATCAAAGGATTTAGACAACGAGAAGGTCTTGATTACTTTGATACATATTCGCTTTATTCTGCGAATAACCTCGATTAGGATAATACTTGCTATTGCCGCTTTAAGAAATTTGGAAGTTCACCAAATGGATGTGAAACGGCATTTCTAAACGGAGATTTAGAAGAAGAAATCTACATGAACCAACCCGAGGGTTTCATGGCTCTGGACAAGAGAACAAAGTTTGTAGGCTTGTTAAGTCTTTATATGGCTTAAAGCAAGCTCCCAAACAATGGCATCAAAATTTGACCACGCCATGCTAGAGAGTGGATTCAAAATTAATGAATGCGACAAATGTGTTTATGTCAAAGACACAAATAGTGGATATGTAATCTTGTGTTTATATGTTGATGATATGCTTATCGTTGGCGATAATGACAAGATGATCAAATCTACTAAAGACATGTTGAAATCAAAGTTTGACATGAAGGATATGGGTTTGGTGATGTGATCCTTGGAATAAAGATCATACGAACTCAACATGGACTTGTGTTAAGTCAAGCACATTATGTGGACAAAATTCTTAATACTCATAATGCGGGGATTCCGGCCTAGCTAGAACTCCAATTGATACCGATGGCATCTATCTAAAAATAGAGGCTTAGGTGTTGCCCAATTAGAGTATTCAAGAATTATTGGCATGTTAATGTACTTGATGACGTGCCGACGACTTAGCATATCTTTGTTAGCGAGCTCGATGGGTATACTAGTAACCCAAGCTATGCACATTGGGCGCTATGACTAGGGTACTTCACTATTTGAGATCTGATCGCGATTATGGATGCATTATGATCGATATCCACCGTTATCGAAGGATACGGTGATGCAAATGGATATCGACATAAAGGATTCTAGATCGACTAGTGGATATGTGTTTACACTAGGAGGAGACTATATCTTGAAGTCTTCCAAGCAAACCGTTATAGCTAAGTCCACAATGGAATCGAATTTATCGCGTTAGATAAATGCGGACAAGAGGCGGAATAGCTACGTCAATTCGTAGAGGACATACCAAGGTGGCCTAAACCGTAACGCCATTAGTATACATTGTGATAGTCAATCGGCAATTGGCGAGCTCATAGCATAATGTATAATGGAAAGTCCGAGACATATCCGTCGTCGACATAATTCGATCGACAACTACTCTCAACAGAGTTATCTCAATTGACTATGTGAAGTCAAAAGATAACATCGCGGATCCGCTTCTACGAAAGGCTTAAGCGAGAGTTAGTAAGTAAGTCGTCTAGAGGAATGGGACTAAAGCCCTTGAAGGAATGAGTTTCTATGAAGGAAAACCTAACCCGATTGTTGGAGATCCCAAGATCCGGGTTCAATAGGACAACCTAATCATAGAAATGTGGGGAAGTCACGTCAATGTGGGAGTTACTAAATATTGTAACTTTCCTAGTCCATTCCTATAACAAATGTGACTTGTTAAGAGGTTAAACATATGGCTTTAATGATTCAGGATGAAATCATAAAGCATAATGATTCAAGATGAAATCACAACACATATGTTTTAATGATTCAAGATGAAATCACCTATGTGAGAGAGAAGTGGGGTCGCTTGAAGGAAATGTGGGGCGCAATTCCTAAGAGCTCTTGCAGAACCGGGCTAGTGTTCATGACCATAACGAACACGACTATGAGGACTTGACATTGTCGGGAGAGTCTTGTGTGAAGTGTAATGTCGTCACGTAAATGGATGATGAGTTCAAGGACATCGCGTCTACTCGGATCTAGGAGACTAAGTGCATCTCACAAGGGAAGGTTCAAAGGGTTACACCTACCTATCCTATGCAAGACTTAACCGAAATTTCACCAAAACTTTCGTGTGTTTCGACCGATTTCCATTCATGTGGGGATTGTTGGAAAATGAGTATTGCAAAATGAGTTTTGCAAATTTTGGACAATATTTAATATATGTTATATATATTATATTTCTTGGTAGCTTTATTCTCTCTCGATGAGAGCTTATGCGAGCTAAAGTATGTCTAAATTGGAGTAGAAATGAATGAGATATCGTGTCTCAAAGTGAGGCACAAAATCTGAAATACTAAACTATCCCACATCGCCTAGAAGAGGAAGTGGAGACTAGTTTATAAGGAAATCATACTATTGAATATCAAATTCCTTTAGTTTGATTATGCTCCCACTCCTACGTCTTGTGGCTTGAGGGGGTGCGAAAATGGGATTTCGAGCTAAAATGAGTTCGAGGCTTCGAACTCATGCGAGCCCGCGACCTGGGACACGAATGCACTCCAAATCTCACCTCTGCGTATCTTTTGTTGAGAATTATGTGAAGTGATTCTCTTGAAGCACATGGGATTCTCACTGAAGCGAATTATGTGATGCACGGAATCTGAAGCAAATTATGTGATGCATGATTCTGCTGAAGCACATTTATCTTTGAAGTAATAAAACCGTGTAGATGGATAATTTCGAGAATATTCGTAATCTATTTTAGGAATAGATTTAGACTTTGTGCTTAAGTCTTATGAAATATGCATATCGTGTTTTGGAATAACGAGATATACATATATAATTTTATTCGGTATATATTCGGCTTGGTGACCAAGCTAGGTATTGCCTATAAAATAAAATCTTCTCATTCGGTTTGGGACACGAAAAACGCAACTCCATTATTTATTACGTTCCGAACCTTCGATCGAAACACGCGAGCTTGGTAATTTTTCGGGCAAGTAAGTTTAGTCCGGGTCAGACAATGACTACGTACGTTGTCCACAGGAAGCAGACGGCGAATCTGTTTTAAGGGAATCGTATTTAATACGAGCCTCGTACAAGTCCCTTTACTGCTTTAATTTTATTAACGTTCTATAGTGTCTGTCTTCTCATTCTACCCTTTTCTGTTTGTGTTTATTTCCTGTTTTTATTTTCTGTTATTATTAAATGTAATCTGATTTCATTATTAATAAAAGTGTGAACCGTTTCCCACAGTTTGTTTACATATTATAAGGTTAGAACTGCAAGTGATCGGTTCATGCTTCATTTGCTTTGCATTTGGTAAGTTTTTTCCTCTTTTACGGGATTCAGAAATATGTCTATTTTTACATACATTTTTAAAAATTCGACATGATATATATCGCTCACAAAATAAAATGATAGCGTGCTAGGTATAAATTGTCATAAAATTATACTGATCCGATTATTATTTGCTTAAGCAAAACCCATGTGGGTTTGAAAAATGTGATTAAGAAAGAAAGTTACTTTCCACATCACTATAAGTTGAAATGGTCAGAAGATGAAGCTTTGAACGAGTCTTGGCTTCTTCTACTTTTTTTATTCATTTTTAGCTCAAAAGGTGCTTTTATAACCTCCTATAATTTGTCCAAGTTTATTTTAATCAATTTGAGTATTGTAACTTGTATAGTTGAAGTTATACATTTGTATTATTCACTAGTGTGAGCGTGTGACACTATATACTTTGATCACAATAAACTGGTCTGAGTTTTATTTACTTACAATTATTGCAAGATTAAATATGTTATTATCATTCATCATCCTTTTCCTATCAAGCATCTTATAATTTCAATAACAATTTTTCAAAAAAGAAAGTGCAAGTGTATTAGAAAAGACTTTGAATTGTTATGTTCAAAAAAAGAATGGTCAGTTTTAGACAGGCAAAAGTCATCTATATCTCCTGAAAGCTATGGATGTTTTAAAAAATAATATGTTACAAATATATACTGAATAAATATATCTATTTGGTCAAGCAAGCATAGTCATGGGTGTATTTTTATATGTTTCTACGAGGTGAGATTAATCAAAGGGAGGTCATACAAAGGTCATAAAATACATATTTTACATCACTGATTTCTTCTTTTCTTATTTTATCTATTTCTTTAAAGTTAACAATAAGCAGTCTAATGATTTCTAGATATTTTGCATTCTTATACTTGAGCTAAGAATTTAGAAATGATACATTTGAGCACTTATATATAATATATCATCCTTTTCCTATGGTTTACGTGCATGAGTAAAATGGCTTTTTAATATAAAAATAGAAATAAGAAGGTTTCAATCTGGCTCACATGTTGGACACATGAGGAGATCTTAAATATAATACAGTACTAGCTGAGTTAATCTAAGACATCCTAATATCTTAGGTTTACGAAAAACATGCCCTAGCTTGTGCAGATCCTAGTTCACTCATGAGTCTCTTTACATCCATGTCTGAATGGTTAAAGCGCCCAATGCTAGGCAAATTTGTTGGTTCCATTCCTGACCTTATGTACAAAGTAAGTCTCTTATATAAGGTTGACATGCTCCATACTTACTTAAGTTGGACACATGAGGAGATCTTAAATATAATACAGTACTAGCTGAGTTAATCTAAGACATCCTAATATCTTAGGTTTACGAAAAACATGCCCCTAGCTTGTGCAGATCCTAATTCACTCGCCGAGTCTCTTTACATCCATGTCTGAATGGTTAAAGCGCCCAATGCTAGGCAAATTTGTTGATTCCATTCCTGACCTTATGTACAAACTAAGTCTCTTATATAAGGTTGACATGCTCCATACTTACTTAAGTTTGTTCGATCCATACATGGGTCTAAGCTTAGAGAGTCTACTCATGCCGGTGATGTAGAATGAAGCTAACCTAGAACGACTCAAACAAGTTCTCAGATATGAGAACCATCTCATGCCCACTATCTTTGCTACATCTTAATCTTTGTTAAAAATGTGTTTTTACGTATTGTTAACATAGTACTTTTTATAGATCAACAATAAACACAATCCCGTTTGAGTGGGGTAATTTTATACATATAAACTATAAATTTTGGTAATAATTGTCAACCTCTTAAAGATTCCTTGGTTATAATCACTCATACCTAACAAAAAACCTGCCCCTTCATCATTCTCCAAAAGTCAACCATCTCATGCTTCAACTTTTAAAGCAATCCCCTCCTACATAATATTACTATTATAAAATCAGGGGTAGTTTTTTGTTATAAATTTCTTTGAACGGCATAATTAATATACTATAAAAGCTAGCAAAAGCTAGAAGATGCAAACACCAACAAATATCACCGAAAAGAAACCTCGCCAAACAACCAAAACAACCCTCACCTATAAAGAAAAAAAAGACTAATGCTAAGCCGACACTCGACGAACCCGAAGACACCTACAAACCCGATAAAAGAACGACTCCATGATCAGCCCCTATCTTCGAAACATTCATCAACGACTCCACGATCACATAATTACAACGCGAAATGATAGTTGTTATCTTGAATGCAGAATTTATATGCTTATAAGATAATGTTTGCATTTAACTATGAATTTGGATGAAATTTATCTTCATTATTTATTGAATAACATGCTGAGTTAAAATATATAGATTATTGCTGTTTGCTATATATGCTAGCTAGCTAGCTTCCGATCCACCAACATTTAATATGTCCAACTATAAGAAGGTTGCAAAACCATACTAGCTACTAGCTAATGTCATATGTAACTCTACCCACAAACACATAAAAACAAATCATATATAATTTTAGGTCAGATTATCTTATGTTTTACCTTCTTGTCGTTATTTCATTGCATGAGTATATGTTTGTTTTAGCTGGCTTCTTCAAGAAAGACAATATAAATTAACCTAACTTTATTTGCAGTTTATTACGAAGTAATATAAATCTTCGATTCGTAATATCTTTCTACTTCGATCTTCCAGCTACTTGCTAGTTTTAATATAAATTTCTTTTCTTTGCCGTTTTGAATAAAATACAGTTTATACTTTTATAATGCCACACTTTGTATACATATCAATATATCATGCATGCGAGCTAAAAAAACTCAAATGTGTCGACGTTGTTGTTTAAAAAAAATGAGAAATGGTATATTTCCTACTAATCCTTCTACTTATCCTCCTACTGTCACATGTCAATCATCTAACGGTAAATCCGAAAGTGGGCCCTTATACTAAATTAACGGATTATTGACACATAAGTTGTAGGAGCAAAAGAATATAGCATTTCTCAGATGAAATATGTATAAGAAGAAATGATGTATGCATGATGCATTAGGGTATTTCTGAGGCGTCACTTGGTCAAGGATTTTAAGAAAGAACCAAAGTTCACTTTACACTCTAATCTTGACCACAGATTAGTTGCATGATGTATTTGAGTTCTTTGCTAGTAATTTTATATTGAATTGATTTGGTCCCAAAGTTGCATTATTGCCTCTCTATTTTCTTGTGTATTTTATAGCTAGTTTCTCAATAGAACATATTAATATAGTATTATGCAAGAATATGATATACTCTATGATGTATCTTGGATATATAGATATTTTAGTTTTAGATTTAGCAATATATTAATTTTAGTATCTAGAAATCATTATATAATCCATAGTTATATTCTTTGAATAAGCCTAAATAATACCAGTAGTTGATGAACCAATTAATGTTTCGTTAAGAAACGAACAAAAATAACAAAAACAAAGAATGCAACAATGAGCAAAATATGCCAAATGCATCAATTGACACTATTAATCAGTCTTTCTATAAAAAGAATTTACAATGATATGATGGGATATGATGGATTTTGATAGTACTCCGTAATAGCTAGTTACACTATATTTTGCCAAAGGGATGTGATATAACTTACCCCTTTGCGATCAACGTGGAGACACAAGAGTCCAATATTGGGGCAGTTAAAATTTTGTTATCCATCAAGTCATACTTGTACAAATTTGCTTCAATTATTCTTCATATATATGTAAAACAGTACATATTGTTATTTATGAAAAGAAAATAATACTAGCGCCAATCTGCCAGCAGAGTTGGTCGAGGAGGTGTTCTGCACGCGGAGGTCTCCGTGTTCGAGTCTCTCCGTGGAGGTTTTCTTCTTGGGTGGGATCTGTGGTGGTTCTCACTTGATGATGCGTCGATTTGAATTTGGCGGGGACTAGCTTCTAAGTAAATATTGTGAATTGAATCATCTGGTATAGTATTGTCTTAACTTCATTGTTAAAAAAAATAATAATAGCAAGTAAAGGCTTTATAACTAATGAACATTATAAATGAACAATCACTCGGTTTATCGATATTTCATGGGTGAAACGAGTCAATATTACTATGCTAGACGATAAAACGAAAACCAGATTGAAAGTGTTAAACAATGCCGATCAAACTGACCCGGTGAACCCAACTTTGGTAATTCAAACTCGTATAAAAAAGTTAGTCTCTTGACTTGAAGCTTGACCAATATATTATCTAAATATAACACATGCATAAATACAAAACTAAGAAGCTAAGAGCCTAAGATCAACCCTATTGATTAGACACTCAAAGCCTACGATTCCGTAAAGGATTTAAGCTAGAGATTGAAGATGTGGTTATTAGTAATATAAATGTGAGAGAGGAAATGGTATGCGTTTGGTGGGTAGATGGTAATTAGGTGAGTGTCAATTCATGAGTATGTGACTTGTGACTTGTGACCTGCACTGTCAATCTTATTTAAATCTGTTGGCATATTATGGACAAATTATATGGCCTAACTTATATCAAACTATACTGCTAGTATTTGCCAAAGTTGTGCACGTTGTTTATTCCTTTGAGTTGTAGTCTCTGGTCAAGTAATCGAAAAATCGTGCTAGTACCAAAATCTTGGAGTTATATGTGTTCAATGTTCATACGCTAGTAAATTGTGTTTAAGGAAGTAATTAAACTGGAACTTTTATATGAATTTATACCAATTTTAATGTTTTTATTACATATTATTAGTTATAATTATCCTATAATTAACCCTTTGAAATATATCACTTTTGGTGATGTCTAGGAACCCACGACACCCAGAAGGTGTATGGTAGGATTAGAATAAACTGGAGTTGGTTTGAATTGGTTAGAATAGGTTTCTTGAGAAAAACTCGTTTCGACAAGTTTACTTAAGGGTCATCCATATTTTTGAAATCTGAGAATTTCGACGATAGATAAAAAATTTGGCCTAGATATTTAAAAATACACTTTAAAAGCGAGCGTGGCGGCTTGAGCGGGTTAAAGCGGATTTATAACGAAAAAGTTATGCTATTTACAAGTTAGACAGGTCAAAAATGAGGCTTAGGCGTTATAAATTGTGTCGACTTATCAAAAATATATTAGTATACTTTGATCTGAGCTAAGGACATATAAAGCGTGAAAGCGGTTTATAACGATTAAATTATACACGTTTATCAAAGTTACAGAATTATATTATATAAGAAAAACTAATATATTTCTATTAGACAAATATTACGGTTCTGAAAGGACCATGTTGAGGGTCGTTTTTAACAAGGACGTAGTACTTTTTATAACGTGATGTCTTCTAGTAAAAGTAAGTTTGCTAGCATATTTTCCAAAATGTCCAATCGTTCGTCAAGCGGAGTTGTAATGAATAATATCTGGTCACTTAAACTTTCAAAACCACCCTTAAACAATATTTTGGACACAAGTACCATACTTTACCTATGTTTTCTCCATGATCGAGACTTCTACGATGAAAACTTAAATGCTAAAACTTTAAGATAATGATACAAGCTTTCCAAAACCGTTGAGTTTGTTTCCTAACACTCAATGTGCACCATTTTACGACTAGCATTTCAAGGCTATTTAGTCACTTTCATGAAAATTTCAACGACATTATTTTACTGACGAAAGTTATAATCTCTTAATAAATCACTAAATGATTATCGTCGGATATCGTTTCAACATAAATACATGTAAGGTAATTTAAAAATGGTCAAGACGTTAAAGATTATTTTTAAATGAAAAGTATTATTTTCAAAATTCATAAGTGGTATAAATATCATCCGAATTGCATGCATAACATTACATTATAACTTATTACATATCATATCATTCATAATAGGTCAAGGTTAGAGATTCACGCTACATTTCGGTGTATTCACTTTGTCTTCGCATCAATTCATCAGTGAGTTTTCATAGCCCGTTGTACATGTTTATACTTATTTTCAAACCTCGTGGGAGAATACATTGCACATCATTTTATTACGATACCAAGTATATCAAATTCATTTACATTGCTTAAGTTACCTTATGCCAATTGAATGTCCCCATTATATAACATGAACCGTTAATTTCATAGAAGCGAAAGTGAGTGGATAGATCTATCGAGGTGACTCCTCCATCCGGGTTGGTGGATTCCAATGGTCAAACGGATGCATTTCATTTAATATCATTATTTGAGTTGTTTGGCAAACACTCTGTTGAGCGAACATCATGATCGGTCTAGTTTGGTGTCATGGACTTATAGCAATTGTATCATTTTTATGTGGCATGATTGTCATACATGGTCTATACTTGTGTAGTCGTATAAATCATTTTCATAAACCTATGATTTCTCACCAACATTATTGTTGACCGTTTTAGCAATGTATTTTCGTGTAACTAAGACATTCGCATCATGGCATGAATAAGGAACCCTCATAGAGTCAGCGGCGCGACGGCGTCTCATTATATATTATGGTTTTTACAAAACATCGTTTGGTTTGTAATGAACATATTTCCGCAAACTTTATCAACTTTTCGGACCTATCTTGTAACTCGAATGTTTTAAATAAATATCAAGCGATGTGTTTTTAAACGACACTTTAGGTCGTTCAATATAACTATGATTGTGATGTTATGACAATTGATCCCGAGAATTCCATTCATTGCAAAGCAGGTAATTTGGGGTGTGATGATTGGTATCGAGCTTTGGTTATAGAGAACTAGGTTGCATCATTGACCTAGACTATAACTACATCATCATAGCATCTCATCATTTCATCATAAGTGCATATTCACTTTACATGCGGTTTATCGTACATTTTTCGAGTTATTTACTTTTATTTCACATTGATTGTCACATGGATGCCTTTAATTACCCATCCCATTATCATTTCCTCATACTCTAATGTGGAGAATGCTTTGTCATTCCCTATCGCAATTTTAATATCAGCTGATTCATCACCGATAACGTCGAATGCCGAGATAAACTTTAAGTAGGGCAAAGTCACTCTCACTCCTTTGTTTCACCACTAACATGTCGAGTTACACGCTATTCACACTAAGTCACTCATCTTGAAAAAGTAACCTCAAACTTATCACCTCACATCACATCTCTTTAGAGCGCTTATTCTTAACATAGGACTTTGCTACGTCTCATTTTTCCTCTTATTTTAAAGAGTTATGGCGCCAAAGAAAGTGCACTAGACATGACACCAGTGCTATCCAAAAGTATGTAGAGGATAGTATAGCCGAGGCACTAAGAAAAGAGCGAGCAACGGTAGTCTGCTGCTTTAGAAATTATGGGTCAGCCAGTTGCTAGATTTGTTCTTTGCTGAGAGCTGCGGGAGGGTCCGAGTTCGAAATTGTACATACAAGGACTTTAAGAACGTGATCCCACAAAGTCTAAAGGCACAGAAGGAGCCACTGCTATGGTTCGATAGTTTGAGAAGACGGAGTCTGTGTTTCTTCTATGCAATTGCCCAGATGACTACAAGGTGAAGTTTGCCACTGGTACACTCTTAGATGGCGAAATGTCATGGTGGAATTCATATGCGCAGCCTATTGGTATCGAAAATGCGTACAAGCTCACGTGGGGTGAATTCAAGAATCTGGTAACTAAAAAGTATTGTCCACGCACGGAGGTGAAGAAATAGAAACGGAATTTTATGAGTTAGTGACTGTTGGTTATGACATCGAGACCTACATAAAGAGGTTTCAAGAATTGGCTGCACTATGTCCATCAATGGTTTCGAACGATGAGAAACTACTGGAAAATTTCATTGGAGGACTTCCACAATGTATTCAAGGAGATGTAACTTCTTCCGATCCACAAACAATTGAAGAAACTATCAGGATAACTCAAAAACTCATGGCTCAAGTTGTGAAAGGGGAAAACATTATCAACAATAACCGTAACAACAACCACAACAACCAAACTAGCAAAAACAAAAAGGAAATGGAAAATGACCGGGAGGTTATGATAACGACAACCAAAACCGTAACACTAACCATCTCCAACAATGAAAAGAAGACAAGAAGTCGCTGGGTCTATGTTCTTGCACCAACAAAGGGAAGAGCTTATCTCGAAACTTACCACGATGCCACCAATGCACGCTACATCATAATGGTCCACGTGGTATATGCTTAATCGTCACAAAGTGGGACACCTTGCTAAGGACTGCAAGGGTAAGGCCATAGTTACATGTTTCGGATGTGAGGAGCAAGGACACTATCGGAATCGATGTCCTCAAAACCAAGGTCAACAAGTTGAAGGAGCTCATGGGAAAGCATATATTTTAGAAGGAGGAGAAGCTCGTCATGGTCTCAACAACGCGAAAGAGGGTAGTATTTCATTCACCATTGTCACCATCATTTCCTAAATCACCACTAGGATTTTCATCATCATTATCTAGAGCACCATCCGTACCATCACATCGCACTCATACATTTGACTTGCAGCTTGGGAAGCGTGCATGATTTAACACACCATTACCATCTATCACTAAGACTATAGACACTACACCATCTCATAGGTTTGAGGATGTGAGAGTTCTAGGGCTATTGCCCTAGACCACCCTCATGTTGAAACAAACGGACCTTGATAGATCTTGAGCTCGTGGATCGTTATATATGCCTATGTAATCACAAGCACAATAAAAGACAATCTCTACTACTTATATTTATCGTGAATATAAACACAAGTAACAAATAACTAAGAACTACTGTGATCCTCTATGGATCGTTATAATAACTAAAGCTGTGTTTTCCAATCGGTACATAACTCATTCTAATGTGTTCCTTTTATAGACAAGGAACCTAAACAAAACCTAAACCGTTTCCCAAAAACGTATAAACATAAAACTAAATAAGATATACACAATCACTTCCTAATAAAGCTCATGTATATCCAAACTAAATATACTAAACACGGAATAATCACTTCATGAAACAAACTAATAACTATTATACTTGATTATGTCTTGGCGAGAATCCACTCTTCTTGATAGAATCCCTTGCGATAATTTCGGCATAATCCAAACTTCACATAATTCCCAACAATCCTCCCTAAACTAGAATTTGACTTGGTTAAGTTCGGTTTCTTGATAGATCTTTAACTAAGCGACACCGGAGGATTGTGCACGAACAACATCGACAAAGAATCCAAATAAGAACATCTCTTTGATGAAGAAACTCGAAACTCCATATCTTTGCGGCAACAAATGACAATAGGTACATCAAAACAGTTAGTTTCATACTATTCTCATCACATCCGGTGTGTTAACTCCGTGAGAGGTGAATCATTGAAAATAATGGATTTGATGTCTCTTTACCAATAGCCATCACTCTTGGAGTAGCCATATGTTTAAGTTAAGTAAACTATGGTACTTGATAACCATCGATTTATTGGCAAACCGAAACCATAGAAGCGGTTTGAAATGTCTTTACACATGGCCGTTTGCTCAGGACTAGTCAATTCTTAGAATTGGTGAATTGACAACCAAATATGGTATTCCAATGCCTTTACCACAAGCCATATACATGTGGGCTAGTCAATTCTTGGATTCCAAAAAGGAATAAACCATGGTGAATTGAAAACCATACAACACTCAGCAATGAAGCATGGGTGGTTGCATACCCTATGATTTTGAGCAAACCATTACAGCTATCAACAGATTTGAGATGTCTTTACCAAAGCTGTACCCCTTGGACTAGCTAACTCTTTGACATACACAAGGTATATCTGGTGAGTCAAGAACCAACAAAAGTATACAACAAACCTGCAATAAAAGTTAGACAAACCCAATTTTTTTTTTAACTAAGAAAAGAAAGAACAAAATTACAAAATAAACAAACTATTACAATCACAATGAACCTTTATGTTGCGAAGTGAGTTTTAATCAAACCAACACATTGAGAAGCATGAAGTTCATCATTGCCAATGGATTAGGAGATACTTCCAACTTACGTCTTAGCATCGTTCCATGAATTCAACGAGACAAAGGATAAAGCTTATCAGAGAACATACACAAAATCATACCACATTGTGTCGAATCACATGAATACATGGTAGAGAATAGAACCTCCAACTCTCAATCTCCCACATGTGAATTCTTCCAAATAGAATACCCTTTACCATCCGGAGAATGAGAATCAAACAAGACTTGAAGATCACCCAACAAATATAAACGAGAACCCGTTGGTGAATGAATATTATAATCTTGGTGACATGTTCATACTGACATCTTCAAATCATGTCTATTCACCAAATGAAAGATGTCCTTCAAGTTGAGCGAATAGCGGTATTATCCATTCGATAAGCGATGTTAAGCTTCGACTTTCAATTGACCAATACCGCATGTGTTCCTTGGGAAAAACCTCAACAGTCCAACTTTAATAAAAGTTGACTCATCGACCTTGAGATCTAAAGCAATATTCTTTGAAGAATGTTTCCTAGCGATCTGACGAGAACTCCTTAAGGAATTAAGTTTCCTTTTAACCAAGCTTTTACGCCTCCTACCGACTATTTTATCATATCAATCTATAGATCATCTTCGACTCAATGGATCACCCAAATCCACACTAGGCAATGCTTGAAGAAACCAAAGAAGACTCGTGAAACAACCTTATCGGAAGAAGTATTAGCTTGAAGTTGTTTGAAGTAACAAGCTGGAGAGATCACGGAGGCAAAACAACATCAAAATTATCCACTATTTCAAGCTGTTTTATGTCTCTTTGCTTTAGGAACATCGACATTGAAGCAATTCTTTCCAATTTAGAAGAAGAAGTAGAACCAGAAGAAGAAAGCTTCATAATCATATTATCTTGTCGATCAAAGCATCATCGGACAAAGCGATTTGCTTCATTGACATGCGAATTATAAATCGTAGAACTATGATTCTTCACAACTCTCCTCATATGATTCCTCTTCTGAACTATAGTCATGGGTTTTTCTCTTTTAGCTTTATATCTTTGAGCAATAAGAGCTTTCCTCTTTGCAGCCGCTTCTTGCTTCCTTTGATTACCAAGAGCCACCATTTGATCCACAAAATTCTCATTATCAAAAGATGCTCCTAATATAAGTTTTGCAAGATTTGGATCAGATGCACCTTGAGTAGTATAAGCATCCCATTGATCATCAGTGATCTTAGGAAGTAATGCATCAAGCTCTAATTTTCTTTCAGTAGACAAATTAGAATCAGACTGATCTTGAAGAAATTTAGCAACTACGACTCTTACGCATATTTTCATAATCGACAAACGACCTAGCTTGAGCTTGATTTTCTTCTGCGATTACGGACACGAACCAATCATATCATCAATCACGACTTCCTTTCCTCTGTCGGAAGATTCTTGGTGAGAACCAATTTGAGCTTGAAGGAACAACTAAACCAACATCGGAAGAAACATGTTGAGACAATTCCTCAGCGGTGTAGAAAACTTGAAGAAGAATTCAACTTATAAATTCTCCCGACCATAAAAACTTCATCATCATCTGCTGAAGGTGAAACATTTGGTTGTTCTTGTATAAATGAAGTTTGACCATGATCGAAACAACCTCCTCAACTAGAACATCGGCGATGCATCAACAACTTGTGGCTCCTTTGAAGTTTCGATAGATACCTTATTCAAATATTGTCTTCTTCTTTTCTAGCAAATATAATAGGCACCTTGCTCTTTGAAGATTCGACAATAGGAGAAGAAACATCGGATGTAAGAGCTACATCGACCAAGATTCCTAGTGATGCATCTTGAGTCTCTTCTTGCTCCTCTTGAGAAGAAACCAAACTTCTCTTTTACCCTCGACCCGATAATTCCTCCAAGTTCTCAACTTTAGTCTCAACTCCACAATCTTATTACCAAGAGTAGACTTGGTCTCTGCAAGCTCCTTCTTAAGATCGGCCACCTCACTGCATACTTTTCACTAGAGCATATATTGAGGTAAGTGTAATAGATTCCTCGGCTCCACCAACTGATTCCTCGGTGGTAATGGGAGGTTCAATGAACCTTCGGGACTAGGTGAGGGCAATCTATCGATATTAACTGAACCTCATCAAGAAAAACTTGTGTAGGAGATGAACTAGGACAAGGTCTAGGTGAAGGTAAGGATGCCTCGGCGATGTGAAGGACCCTCATCAATATCAACGAGGGATTAACATCGGTAGTATTGGTAGAAGGTAAAGTATCAACATTATCCTCATCGTGATCTCATTCTCACGAGGTAACATGGTTGCTAATAAAGGAAAATGTGTCCCTCAAATTTAGTTCTCATTGAAGCAAATAACTTAGAAGTTAAAACTCCTATGGGATGAAAAGCTTGAGTTTGGGTAGAAACATCCAATATCATCTGTAAAAACCTAGGGTACATCAAAACTTGCCCTTTTCCTAGTTATATTCTCAACCATATTATCGAAAATAAACTTAGAAAATTATAAGTCAAACCCTTAGATAGACAAATAATACCACATCCCATTGGTCGGCGGTCCCATCCTCCGGACTTATTGCTTACACTTTGAAGCAATGTATGAACCAAAACCTCCACATAGGACAAAGGCGATTCTTTAACCACATATCGGTCCTTGTACCTTGATATCCAATTGCTCTAAGCCCTTCAAGTACCACATGACATCGAATGATAAACTCCATTCTCATCATCCAAGCGAAGTTGTCTTCGATCGGTTCCTCTGTCACCACATACTCATTCCATCAACCCTTGCAACAATCTACGTATCACTCCTTTTCGTAGCCGATGCCCAAAATTGAGTAATCAAGGATTCATATATAGCATTTGGAGAATGTGTTAGAGCATCTTGAATCTTTGATCTTTGTAAGAATGCAATCATCGGTCTATACAACTCGTCACCCCGGCGGTTCCCGAGCGACCTTATTATGATCATGTTTGAATTGAGCGCCATGAAAGATTTTGAAAATTAGGGTTCGATTTACACAAATGGAAGTGTCTTGAATGAGAGTAATGAGTGAATCACTTAATATGGGACGAATATATGCGATGAGAATAAATAGAAATTTCCCAATTTTGGTCAAAGTTGACCAATCTTGACGTGGACTTCTACTTTTACTCAAATTCACTTTCAACTTGGTGAAAGCGAAATCCATTCTGCTGAAGAATACCAATCGTGACAGATCACTTATTCAAGAAGCTTGATAAATATCTTTTCTTGTTTCACCCACTCGCATTAAATCTCATTACCACTTGAAACCGTCTATAAAACAATCCCAATGCACACATACCTCTTCATCAAAACCCCAAATATCATTGCAAACCCTAATTCCACCAATGCTCCAAAATTAAACCACAATAAACCATGAGTACCAAACACGAGATCATAGATCTCACAACATCATCCTCATCATCATCATCATCCTCATCAGTGAAGATACAAATCCATGGCTTCATTACTTTCCACGACCATATCCACGACCAAAGAAGTCACCCTTTCTTCCTTCTTGAAAGATGATAGTGTAGTGAATCCAAGTGAATCTGCGATGATTACGATGACTCCTATAAGGAGAGAACATCTTACTCCCACCTCCGGCACCTCGGCCTCAACGAAGGCCCAGACAAAAATCCACCACTCCCTAAAGATAGAGGTGGTTCTCGGTCTTCTGCATCGGGTTTTGGTGCATCAACACACATCGTATAGAGGAAATGCTTGAGGATAGTAGATGGGTTGCATTTTGGTTGAAATCAATAGATGGAGCACAAAGGACACATTATTTTCTCCATCATCATGATTTGCATCAATCCATCCTCTCCATTTTGATCCTTAGCATCCTCATCATAGTAGTTATGCATCTCCGACCATCGAGATAGAATAAATGGGTGGTTATGCAAGACTTCACGAATGCATATCCGACATCTAGTGTGAAAGATGTGACGATCATGCATATCCAACGACTGTTAGATGTTGGAATAGATGATATGTAATAGATTAGGATTAGTAGATCATGTAGATGCATTTGATGTTGTTTGTACTCTGTAAGTAATGGTATAAACTGTTTCTTGAATGAATGAATGAACAATTTGCTTGATACTTCTTTTGAATGAACCATAAAACTTGATACATCATCTTGATGGAAACAAATGACTCACTTGACACTTTGAATTCGGTAGAAACAAACTTAAGCTTTCTTGACCAAATCCCAAGCGAACAACCACTCGCAAAAGCAGAACAAACACGAGACATACACAAACCAACAAAGAAACACAAACTAAGATTACATTAGGCGGTTAGAGTTAGAGAATAGCAAACCAATATACAAAGTTACATAGCAAAATGCAAAGTATACACAAATCCTCCCACAGGCATATGCCTCCCACGAGGCCTATGCCTCCCTTAAACTTTGCGTTAAGGGTTAAGCATACCGATATGGACCACAAGGTGTTGAAACCTTGGTCCATCAAAAGCCTTGTTAACAAATCGCCACATTATCATCGGTATGAATTTTGACCACTTTTATCAAATTTTTATCATATGCATCTCTTATAAAGTGGTGCACGATTTCAATATGTTTTGTTCTCTTGTGAAAAGCGGATTTTTAACAATGCATATGGTACTTTGATTATCAATAAAAATTGTTGTGTTCATGAAATTGTACCCATAATCCAACAAGCGATTTTGAATCCAAAGAACACATCCACGACAATTTGCGGCGACAACATACTACCTTGATAGATGAGGTAGCCACGATAGTTTGTTTCTTGCATTGCCAAGAAATCAATCTTTTCAAGGAATTGGCAACCTCGGGTGGTGGACCTCTATCCGGTTGCACCGGCATAGTCACTATCACTATAAGCTTCCAACTTAAAGGAGACTCTTTTGGGTACCAAAGACCTAGAAGAGGTTGGCCTTTGAGGTACTTAAAGATCTTCTTAACAACATTGAGATGGGAAGTCGGTGGAGTAACTTGATGTCGTGAACAAACACTCACGACAAAAAGTAATATCGGGCCTTGAAGGCATTAAATACATCAAAGAGCCAATCATAGACACATGTGGATGAACATTCACGGTGGATCGCTTCATTGTTGGTCTTTGTCTTTGGAGCTTCATAAGGTGTAGTGGCGATCCTTACACCCTCCATACCAAACTTTTTCAAGATGTCCTCACATATTTGTCTGGTGATAAAGATACCATCGGGTTTCTGCTGAACTTGAAGACCCAAAAGAAAGTCATCTCTCCATGGCACTCATCGAAATTCTCCTTCATAAGCTCCTCAAACTCCACGCACCAAGCTTCCTTTGTGGATCCAAAATAATGTCATCCACATACACTTGCACAAGAATGATGTCGTGGAATTCTTCTTAAGGAATAGAGTCTTATCAATTGCACCTCTTCTATAACCATGCTTGGAAGAAATGTAGAGAGCCTAGCATACCGGGCTCTGGGTGCTGATGTAGTCCATAGAGAGCTTTGACTACCTTATAAACATGATTAGGATGATCGGATCTTCAAATCCTTTAGGTTGAGTGACATAAACCTCCTCTTCAATTTCACCATACAAGAAGGCTCCTTTAACATCCATTTGATAGACCATAAAACCCATATAGGATGCATAAGCTAAGAAAATCCGTATGGCCTCAACTCTTGCCACTTTGGTGCAAACACTTCATCATAATCTATCCCTCCTCTTGTCTATACCCACATGCAACTAATCGGCTTTGTTTTTAATGACAACACCTCGAGCATCTCTCTTATTCTTGAAATCCATTTAGTCCCAATAGCATACTTACCATCGGTAGTGGTACCAATATCCAAACCTGCTGATTTTGAAATTGTTGCATCTCATCTGCATTGCCTCAAGCCAACTTGAGTCTTCAAGAGCACGAGTAACCTTGGTTGGTTCCACTTGTGAGAGAAAACAAGCAAACAAACAATGTTCATAGTACGTGTGATTGTCTCTGCGATTTGAGACATAAGAGATAAAAGCCACGACCATATTTAGAGCGTGCTCTGATGCCCCTTGTTCTAACAGTGCATTTGGATCACCAATAATATTAGGCGTGGATGAACATTGTTGATCCTTGTAGTAGTAGTGGTGTTGACATCAATGGAGGAATCAAGATTAGTCACGATGGGTTCAAAGTCGATATCATAGGAAGGTGTGTTGAAGATTCACCTTTAGGTTGATGATGACCAAGATCGAAGGTTTTGGAAACCGTGTATAAGGTTCTCAAGGTGCATTGACACTCTAGTAGAGATAGGAGTAGAGTCAACATGTCTTTCGGTAGAATGGGAGAGGTGAGGAGAAAGCAGAATCACTTTCGGTGAATTGATGTTTCCAGCGATTGCTTCACAACGCACTTGTCTTCAACATTCCTCTCGGCGTCTAAATTGGTGCATACTCTTGTTTCTTGATCGGCAAGGTCCTCGACATAATGGAATTCATCTTCACCCACATCGGTATAATCTTTAGAAGTGTCACCTACAAAATTGTTAGGGAGAAGGAAGGCACTACAATGGGTTGTTCATCATCATCGGACCATTGTCGAATTTGCATCCATAGTCCTGCCTTTGGTAGATGGAGATGCTTGAGAATCGCATCTTTGGTTAGCCATATGTCTAGAATAACCCAAGTAATCGGTCAAGTAATCAAGGTCAAATGACCAAACATGACCACATCCTTGAACATTAGGCTTGTCTTCTAGATACCTCAGTTCAATGTCTCCTCAATCTTCTTAGCGGATACATTGTAAACCACATGCGCCTTACTATGAGCGAATATCCCACAATGTAACCATCATCGACTTTCTCATCAAATTTGCCCAACGGATCACTTGTATTCAAAATTGTCACTTGACATAAGCGGTTTAAGGTAATGAATAACGAACTTTCCCAAAAGAAGTTCATAAGGTGTTTTAAGATGTGGTCTAGTAATGGACACTCGATTTAGTACATAACAAAATTGTACCATGACTTGATCAAAACATGGTTGGAAGTTTAGAGTGCTTGACATTGATCTTGCGACCTCTATTAAGGTCCTATTTTTCTTTACGCCACCCCATTTTGTTGAGGGGTTCTTGGAGTGCTATAGTCCCTTTTATGCCTTTTGACCTCTGAGTTCTATTAGTACAGCATTCTTGAACTCGTCCCATTATCACACCTAATTCCTTTCACCTTTTTGTTCAAGCGATTTTCAATAAGGGTAACAAAGTCATCAACACTACCGATGTTTCATCTTTGGTCCTTAGAAAGAATACCCAACAAAATTTGCTATAACCATCGGTGATCACCGGACAAAAATATTTATGATCAATGCTTCTCACTTGAGTTGGACCAAGCAGATCCATATGAAGCGGTGAAGAGGTTCGAAATAATGCTACTAGCATATGAGAACACCTTTGTATGAGGCTCATCTTGCTTTCCTTTGTTGCATGCAACACGTTATGATCATTGGTGAAAACTTTGGAAGGAAGACCTTGAACAAGGCCCGGTTTAGAGAGTGGTTTATGGTCTTGAAGTTGACATGGGCCATCCTTCTATGCCATTTGGTGGACTCATCCACGGATGCTTTAGCCACCAAACACGTTAAGTCACTATTTGGTTTGACATCGATTAAGTTGAATGTATAAAGATTGTGACTACGAGGAACTTTCGGTGAATTGAAGTTTCTTACGGGAGTTTGAAGTCTTTAGATAGCACAAGACATTCATCCTCTGTGAAGAGTACTTTGTTCTTGGTGTCACAGTTTGTGAGGCGAAAACAAATTGAAGTGTTGAAGTTCCTTGACATAATATACATTCTCAAAGTCCGGTGAGGTGTTTTGATGGTCCCTTTCGATAATTCGCCATCACTTCCTCCAAAGGTTACATTGCCTCCTCCTTGATGGGTACAAAGTTATGCATCATATCCTGTTTCTGACATACTTCTAGAACAACCACATCAACAATTCCAACATCTTTATGCTTAAGGGATGATCCTACAACAACAACAAAAATATCTGAAAAATTAGTACACTATGGAGGCTCAAGTCATTCTTGACTTGAACACCTTTATGGATCATATGAGTTATGCCATGTAGAAGTATAAGATCCACTATTGTTCTTGGGTTTCCATTGAAACTTAGGTCCTGTTTATTCCAAGAACAACTTCTTGAGGTCTTGACAATGACATCCATACCCTTTCCCATCGGTCATAGGGTTAACATATCTAGGCCAAAACCATTTTAAAATATTCATTTGGTTGGTTGAACATATGGTTTTACAACTGGTCTCCTCCAGGAAAAGGAGTATTGGTATAAGTTGCTTGTGGAACATAAGATGGTATATCATTAACATTGGTCCACATTGGTCTAGATTTCCTAGAATCACCACACCTATTCATCCTTTGCTCATGATAATCACAATCCTTAATTAAATGAAATTTACTTCCACACACAAAACATGTCTTACATTTAGAAGATTTATTCAAACCAAAAGATGTGTTATTACAAGCGATATTCAAACCAAAACCATGAAAAAATTGTTTTTAACGATTACTATTATGCAAAGAATTAAAAGCAAGTCTTGAGAGGCAACTGTCTTGGAAGTAGATTCCTTGGCGTGAACTCGACACTCTTATTGGTAGTCTTGGGTGCAAGCGGTGAAGACTTGGGAAGGTCGGACTTGTCATTTGAATCACACTCTGTAGACCCTTGCTTGGAGGACTTGTCACTTTGTTAACACAAGAGACAAAGTCATTAGAAGAATTATCGAGTGCAGCAAGTCCTTTGACTTTTGCCATACGGATGGTGTGATCCATCAAAGTCAACGAAATGGAAAGGTCAATGGGCATGTGCTCACCTCTAATAGGTCCACGTCTGACATGTAGTTGACCTTCTTTGACAAAATTAGCTAATTTGGTGGTGTAGATTTACGTGTGTCATCCCTAGCTTCTAAGCCAACATATTTCTTAAAACCTAAAGCCATCTGTAGAGTTAGAAGCTTGACTACTATAAATAAAACCATTAACTTATTTCCATTCATTATCCATTCTTTATGCCTAGCAATTTCCTCATTAAGTTTCTCCTTAAGCTCTAAATTTTCGATTCTACATACGCTCTTTGCTTCTCGGACCACTTTAACTCATTTTAGCACATTCGAGATCCCTTTCTAAAACACCTATTTTCTCATCATAAGCTATTTGATTCTTACGAAACCAAACCTTTTGTCTTTCTAATGTTTTTAAAGCACATTTTATAAGCTTCAACTTCCACATAGCATTCATTATATTTAGGTTCCAAAATATCATAAGCTTCTTTGAGTATATTATAACGCTCACTACAACCAAACAAACAGTTTTGTACACGAGAGATGCCCATCAAGGCAATCGATCATGCCTATCCTCTGAAGTACGACTTGCAATCAAACCAACATTATCATTACGGGACCATCATTATCATCCTGCTCATGTTGCTTCCGGTCCACATTGCTATCAAGAGTGACCAAAGCGGTGATCCCTTTGAAGTTCTGCCTCCTTACGTCTGGCGATAAGAAGAGTATCTTGTCTCATCACCGACTTTCTGTCTTTGCATTCTCTAGAAAGTGACCCATCTGTTGACATGTGAAGCATTTAACCTTCCTCTTGTCAAACCTTCTTTGGATCTCGTCCTTTGAATCCAAACCTTACGCGACTTTGCGTTCAAAATTCTTGATATCCATGGAAAGCATGGCCACCGCCACCTCGACTTCATCTCTTCCATCTCAATCGGGTCCACAGATCAAAATCCTCATATGCGGATCTGCTGAGGATCATAATCGACAAAGAAGGATCCAAGAACATCTTCCATAATACTACTCGATTTAGAATGAGAACTTGATGAAGGAGCGACATAAGATGATGATGAATATGGGCTTGGACCATAACTTGTCTTTGGAGTAGAGGCTCCAACAAATGCTTTGTGTGACTAGCGAAAGAAGATGATCTAAAGGGCTTCTTACATCATGTTCAAGAGCTTTAAGTTTGTGGTACACTCATCAAGCGTAATCATGTCCAAACCACCTTTAGCTTTTAAAGCAATGCTTACGTGTAGCCGGGATGGAGGTAATGACCTCGAAACTTAGAATTACAATCATCATTATCGGCTTTGCTGCGGTGATTTAAGCGACTTAAAATCTTGTGAAACTTGTCATAGCCCTTGTGAATTCCTTCTCTTGAGAGATTTGAAAGTCTGGCTGTTGTCTCGGCATGGACTTCTTGATCTCTAGACTCCTCATTCCCACGAACTTTGCCTTAATTGCTAACCATATATCCTTAGCATCTTGCATGAAGTGAAAATCACTCAAGTGATCCTCGGGAATAGCTTGAAGAAGAATGGTTCGACCTTGGTTTCTCTCGAACACTTGATAATTCTTGATGATTTGGGAGGAACATTCATCATCTTACCGTAGCATCCGTGGTAGTTCTCTTCAATGTTTCCTTCAAGACTATCTCCATAGATTCCAATCAATATTAGAGATCCGGTTTGCATCTTCATCGCCCAAAGATCATACTCCTCCCTTTTAAGTAAGGAAACTTAGCATTGCTATTAGAGACTTAGTTGTTGCGGATGGGTGGAGTTTTGGTTGTTGGTGATTTCGATATCAACATCGATCCGGGCATGATGATTTTGTTATGGTTGTATGGGTGTTCGAAAAACTTGTCCTTAGTATCGTAGAGACTCTCACGAGGCTCGATACCACTTGTTGAAACAAACAGACCTTGATAGATCTTGAGCTCGTGGATCGTTATATATGCCTATGTAATCACAAGCACAATAAAGACAATCTCTACTACTTATATTTATCGGTGAATATAAACACAAGTAACAAATAACTAAGAACTACTGTGATCCTCTATGGATCGTTATATTAACTAAAACTTTGTTTTCCAATCGGTACATAACTCATTCTAATGTGTTCCTTTTATAGACAAGGAACCTAAACAAAACCTAAACCGTTTCCCAAAAGCGTATAAACATAAAACTAAATAAGATATACACAATCACTTCCTAATAAAGCTCATGTATATCCAAACTAAATATACTAAACACGGAATAATCACTTCATGAAACAAACTAATAACTATTATACTTGATTATGTCTTGGCGAATCCACTACTTCAATAGAAACCCTTGGCGATAATTTCGACATAATCCAAACTTCACGTAATTCCCAACATCATCTATGAGGAGGATTCCTCGATACAAGAAAACAATGGAAGGATTTCAGAATTTCCAACAAGGACTAGCAGTATGTAGTAAGACGATTCAAAACTCAACAAAAATTTTAGGACATCACGAGACAATCCGAACCACTATCTTTGGATTAGAAGCCAAATTCTATCATTTCAAAAGTACTAGCAAGACCGAGTTACAAGATTTAGTACGAAGCAAGTACACACTAAGCAACACTATAGGGATAAACCAAGTCTTCTAGCTAAGACTACAGAACATCTCACTAAACATGGCTTCAACAATATGTGAACTTCCTTACAACGAGTTTCCCTTAAAGGAAAATTTGGTTAAATTAAGGTTATCGATATAAACTCCCCTAAGGCCTTGTGTTCTCTAGAAATTACGGATAACCCCACTTTCATATCAAGAGATGCAACAGGTTGGAACATATCGGACAAACAATGACTCCCCATCTACAAGTGAAATTAGAACAAACATTTTTTGACATAGTATGAGCTGATATCTATCTTCTTGCTAGCATGATAACAATCTAAGTGATGAAATATTTTAGAAGCACTCAATATCGGGACAAATCTTGAAAATCAACCACTACACCACATCACTTGAATATTTAAGGTTTCGTGACTTGACAACATATAGCATGGAAACATTTTGATAATCAAACAATAAACACCTTAGTCATGGAGACTAAGCATCTTAGGCAAGTTAGACTTAAGTCATGGCATTCGCTAGAACTAGAAACGCGAGGAATCACAACTGTTACCTATAATCTATTCTTTTCAATAAGGTCCTTTTCGACAGATTTAACATTTTGAAATTTGGCATGAGACACGTGGTATCAATTCCAGTTGTACCTATCATAAGCTATTCGATTTACCTTAGAATTCTCATAATCATTTCACTCTTCCCATGGAATCTATTAGGACATGAGTACCACCTATTATCCTCAGCTCAATGGTCAGAGCAAGAGACCAATTCCAACATTTCAAGATATACTCAAGGCATGTGTGATTTCTAGAAATGAATAGGCAAATCATTCTTCATCGACAAGTTCCCTTACAAAAATAGTCAACCCATGAACATATTGACTACACCAATTGAGACACTCTATGGTTGAGGTGTCAATCACTTATTCACGGGTCAAGACCAGGGAAGTCTAACTCACTAGTCCATAACTATTTCATGAAACAACAAAGTAATCGTACAAGTCAAGAATCAGTTACAAGCAACAACAAATAGCTAGATAAGCTACGTCGATGTACGACACAAAATATTGGAAGTATGTTCCATAAGTCGCAAACCATTAGAATATCAAGTTGGCAACAGATTTATGTTCAAAGTCCCGTCTTGGAAAGGCGCGGTATGAATCGAAAAACCTTTGGACGACCGTCGACTCAAACATCCTTACCTTTTCACAAGTAACACCGTAGAACCTAACATAGACAGAATTCGTGGATGAATTCCTTTTAGATGGGCGAATGTGACAACTCGCAATTTCGGTCATTTCTCAAGTTTACTATTCATCTCGAATTTACTATTCACCGGTTACTATTCAAAATTTTACTATTCACCGTTTCGAAGTCGAGTAATATTAGAGAACGTATTTCAAAATTTACTATTCACGAAACACTATTCATTTCGGGAGAAAATCACTATTCAAGTTTCACTATTTCATCATTTATCGTAAACTAGGTTTACAGTATCAAATCAGCGTAACCTTAGTGGTTTAAACTGCGAATTCATGAACAATCATCAAGGACATTTCATATAGACTAGGTTTAGTCTACATATCATTAGCATCATTATCATCACATTAGTTCATGCATGGTTTTGCATTTTAGTTAAGCGTATAATTTTTATTAAATAAACGCTATCGCGTAATTATTTATTTTGAATATTTGATCCGATACTTCCAAAAATTATCCGGTATATTTTATACTCATATTAAGGTTATAAAAATAATATTATGAGTTTACCGGTGTTTTAAATTTATTTTGTATATAAATTGTTATATTTATATAATTATGAGCGGTTTAAATAAAACTACACGATAATTGTTATTTCACTCAAATTTTGCAAGGAATGTATTTTTATAATTTTTATGGCTTCAATATATTTTATTTTGATCCGATAAAATTTATTTTTAGTTAACGCTACCCTACAAGCTCAAATATTTACACAAGTTACCACTTATCCCTAAATAACTACACATTTACACTACCTAAATTACTTAACAAATAAAAATCTTCAACTAGCAAGTGCTAGTCACCCTTGTTTCGACACAATGGATGACTCACACATGGTTTCACTAAATATCTTAATCTCTTATTGTACACATATACACAATACACTAGATATTTTTTTAATCCACACATACTAACACATACACTTGGTGTAAATTACAAAATTCTCTCTTCCCTTTGATGAGAACCGGCCAACCCAAGAGGATCAAGAAAATCCATTAATTTTTGAAGTTCAAGTGTTTATTTAGTTCCATTAGTGATCTTGTTAAGGTTTTGAAATAAAAACCTCAAGATTATTAAGCATACTTTGTTCAAAAATTCATAATCATTCAAGTAAGCTTTTCATATATTTTACCAATCTTTCTTGATTATTCATGAGTTATTTTTATCATGCTTGAAAGAAAACATGCATGTTACATATGAATTTATACCACTTTTAATGTTTTTATTACATATTATTAGTTATAATTATCCTATAATTAACCCTTTAAAATATATCACTTTTGGTGATGTCTAGGAACCCATGACACCCTAAGAAGGTGTATGGTAGGATTAGAATAACCGGAGTTGGTTTGAATTGGTTAGAATAGGTTTTGCGAAAAAACTCATTTCGACAAGTTTACTTAAGGGTCTGTCCATATTTTTGAAATATAGAATTTCGACGATGATAAAAATTTTGGCCTAGATATTTAGAAAATACACTTTAAAAGCGAAACGTGGCGCTTGAGCGGGTTAAAGCGGACTATAACGAAAAAGTTATGCTATTTACAAGTTAGGCGAGTCAAAAATGAGGCTTAGGCATTATAAATTGTGTCGACTTATCAAAAATATATTAGTATACTTTGATACGAGCTAAGGACATATAAAACGTAGAAAGCGGTTTATAGCGATTAAATTATACGTTTATACAAAGTTGCCGTAACTATATTATATAAGAAAAACTAATATATTTCTATTAGACAAATATTACGGCTACAAAGGACCATGTTGAGGTCGTTTTTAACAAGGACGTAGTACTTTTTATAACGTGATGTCTTCTAGTAAAAGTAAGTTCGCCTAGCATATTTTCCAAAATGTCCAATCGTTAAATCAAGCGGAGTTGTAATGAATAATATCACGGTCACTTAAACTTTGCGAAAACCACCCTTAAACAATATTTTGGACACAAGTACCATACTTTACCTATGTTTTATCCATGATCGAGACTTCTACGATGAAAACTTAAATGCTAAAACTTTAAGATAATGATACAAGCTTTCCAAAACCGTTGAGTTTGTTTCCTAACACTCAATGTGCACCATTTTACGACTAGCATTTCAAGGCTATTTAGTCACTTTCATGGAAATTTCAACGACATTATTTTACGACGAAAAGTTATAATCTCTTAATAAATCACTAAATGATTATCGTCGGATATCATTTCAACATAAATACATGTAAGGTAATTTAAAAATGGTCAAGACGTTAAAAGATTATTTTTCGACGAAAAGTATTATTTTCAAAAATTCATAAGTGGTATAAATATCATCCGAATTGCATGCATAACCTTACATTATAACTTATTACATGTCATATCATTCATAATAGGTCAAGGTTAGAGATTCACGCTACATTTCGGTGTATTCACTTTTGTCTTCGCGTCAATTCATCAAGTGAGTTTTCATAGCCCGTTGTACATGTTTATACTTATCTTGAACCTACGGGAGAATACATTGCACATCATTTTATTACGATACCAAGTATATCAAATTCATTTACATTGCTTAAGTTACCTCATGCCAATTGAATGTCCCCATTATATAACATGAACCGTTAATTTCATAGAAGCGAGGGTGAGTTGATAGATCTATCGAGGGTGACTCCTCCATCCGGGTTGGTGGATTCCAACTGGTCAAACGGATGCATTTCATTTAATATCATTATTTGAGTTGTTTGGCAAACACTCTGTTCGGGCGAACATCATGATCAGTCTAGTTTTGGTGTCATGGACTTATAGCAATTGTAACATTTTTATGTGGCATGATTGCATACATGGTCTATACTTGTGTAGTCGTATATATCATTTTCATAAACCTATGATTTCTCACCAACATTATTGTTGACCGTTTTAGCAATGTATTTTCAGGTAACTAAGAAATTCGCATCATGGCACGAATAAGGAACCCTCATAGAGTCGCGGCGTCGACGCGTCTCATTGTATATTATGGTTTTTTTTCAAAACATCGTTTGGTTTGTAATGAACATATTTCCGCAAACTTTATCAACTTTTGGGACATATCTTGTAACTCGAATGTTTTAAATAAATATCAAGCGATGTGTTTTAAAGCGACACTTTAGGTCGCTCAATATAATCGCTGATTGTGATGCTATGACGGTCAATCCCGAAATTCCATTCACGCAAAAGCATGTAATTTGGGGTGTGACAATCACAAAATATCACTTGTTGATCATCTGGATATCACATAATATCACTTGTGATATTCAGAATATTATTTGTGATACTCAGAATATCACTTGTGATATCACAGAATGCCACTTGTGATATTCAGAGACATATGAAAATGGCTAAAAACATTTAAAAACCGACGAAAACGTATGAAAACGGACGAATATGTATGAACTCTAAACCAAAATTTGACCATTTTATCTTTATACGTGGTAAATATAAACTTACATATTTTTATAAGTTTCAAAATAAGCAAATTAAGCTTGTGAAACATAAACCGAAATCACATAAGCTCATAAGCAAATAAAATAAGATTTAACAATTACCCCAAACTATGTAGTTGCTATTCAAATTATATATTTGTGATATTACTCAATATCACTTAGATTTTCTGGATATCACTTTGTGATATTCTGAATATCACTTTGTGATATTATGAATATCACTTGTGATTTTCTGGATATCACTTTGTGATATTCTGAATATCAATTGTGATTTTGATGTTACAAAACATTAGTTGAAAATCACTTGTGATATTTAGAATATCACAAGTTATATTATGAATATCACATAATATCACGAGAATATCACTTGTGATATTCATAAGCGAATAAGCGTCGAAAACATTTAAAACGAGCGGCGTAAGAAAATGGGCGAATATGTAGGAAAGCGGATGAAAGCGTGTAAAGCGTAAAACGAGTATGAAAGCGGACGAAAACGTGTGAAAGCGGATGAAAATGGACGGCGTATGAATAATGAACAAAACGTAAGAAAGCGGCGAAAAAGTATGAAACGGACGAAACGTGAAAATGGATGAATATGTATGAAAATTGACGAAAGCGTATGAAAGCGTAAAAGCGTATGAAAGCGGGCGAAACGTATGAAACGGACGAAAACGTATGTAAGCGAAAAACGCGAATTAAAAAAAAAACGAATAACGTGAATTAAAAAAAAAAAAAAAAAAAAAAAAAAAGCGTGAATTAAAAGAAAAGACAAAAAAAAGAATAAAAAGAAAGACAAAAAACAAGAAAAAAACATGGACTTAGTTTTATCTATTAAATCTTAGGTTAATCCCCACCATTAGAATAATCTAGATGGATGGTGAGGATTTGTCCCTTGGTAAGCACCAAAATAAAGGTAAGCAAATAAAAATTCCTCTAACAATACATTATTAATTAATATCGATATTAATACTGTTAGATACCGTAGAAAACGAAGATTAAATTAAGATAGTGTCAGCTTTTAAACAACACACAAATGTAGTGAGGGGAGAAAGAAGAACAAAATAAGGATTGAATGTGAGAAAAGCTTTTAGTTTCTTTAGATTCTATGACTTTCTCAATTCAGAAGCATAGTTTGGGAATGACTTTACAAAACAAGCATAGAAGTATCCAAACATTTGAAAAGCGTTGGTTCCGTAAGATCAAATGGTCCAGTTTTTAATGTTCTTGACCAAATGGTCCAGTCGACCTTCCTTGACTAGTTTGTCGATGAGCTGTCGTAGCTGGACACATTCATTAGTAGTGTGGCCCTTCTGTCCGTGATAGTCGCAGTACCCGCCTCCCACGCGCCTATCCTCCCGGTGCGCATTGGTGGAGGTCTTGGGAAGTTTGCTCCTTACATTGCAGTATCTCCTTTGGAGTCTTTGTCGTGGGATATACTTGTCATTGTCGCGCCCACTCCCACAGGTTGCGATAATTCTATTACGGTTACTACTCCGGTCGGTGGATTGTCTCCCGGAGTTGTTCACTGTGACCCGTAGTTGAGTAACTTTTCTTGCTATCCACGCACAGACCTCTCCTCGGGCGAAGGACCGTGTGCGTTTCATGACCTCATCAAAGGATTGGGGAATCTTGTCGTTCAACCTTTTGATAAGTTACGGGTTTCGATCCCATTCATGAACCACGAGATTTTGAGCACCTCGGGCACGCTTTAACTTGCATGCATTCATCTTTGAAGTGCTCCATAAAAGCGCTTGTGGATTCCCTATGTTGTTTGACCACTGGCGAGTTCAATGGGGTTTTTGCACACTTTTCCGTTGAGTAAAGTTTAGGCGAACGCCTTTCTCAATTCTTCAAAACCATTGATGCTTCTACGTGGAAGCTTGTTGAACCAGTTCAGCGCACTTCCTACTAGCGTGGAGTTGAACATATGGCACCATACATGCGGCGGTTTTCAATAATAGCGGCTAATTCAAAAATTTTAGGTGATCAGGGGATCACTGTTCGTCATAGGTTTTCACGTTGGCGAGCATGCGCCTCCTTTGTTCTCTGAGAAATCACGATGTGTCGGTGAAGGCATCCGCCTTTGACGGCGCCACGGGGAGAGATATATCTTCCTCTTCTTGGTCATTGTATCATTTACGGACTTCCAATGTCTGTATCGCTATCCTCGTTGTCCGAGGAATTATCGAGGATGAATTTTCCTTTCTTGGCGCTTGCTGGCTTGTCCCTCGAATCTGGACTTGAAGGGCTATCACTTGGGAGTATCGTCGCCCAGTGCATCACAATTCTCCGGCTACCAAGTGCGGAATGGACACCGATGCGCGTTCATCCTCCTCACTTTCTTCCGGATCTTTGTGAGTTGGATGTCTCATCATCCTCAATTCTCCTCCCAATTACGTTAAACACCGGGGGTCGGGCTATCCCTCCCGCGCTTCTCCTTCGGCGCGGTGGGATGTTCAAACTTCTGGGCCAAAATCTAGTCGGGCATGCGATTCGACCTCACCTCTTCTTTGCTTCCTTTTGCATGAGGCGCGCCAAGGTTTCGTGGTTTTGTGATACGAACTCATCCGGGCGCTAGTTACGGCAAACCCCTTCCGTAGTAGGAGTATCGCCTTCTACCACTATACCCTTATTTTTATCGGCGCATCGGTGCTTTTGTGAAGTTTGTTTCCCATGGTTGGGAATGGAGTGGCAAAGGAGTGTGCGATGGATCTCCTAGCTAGCGGTGGTTGCCATGGCACAGGTTGTCCCAGTGGTTCCACGGAGGAAGACCAAATCTTGGCACGATCCACGGTTTTAGCAACTTGGTTGTCCCGGAGGTTTGCTTGGGCGAACCGACATGCGGCTTCTTTCCGTAAGATCTGTTTGCGATCGTGATTTCCATGCTTCGTCATTCTAGTTCTTAGTTCTTAGTGAATGGTCCCACGGATGGCGCCACTTGTTGATACAAAAGTTGGGCGTTCCTTGTTTGAGCTCGGCTCTCGTACCAATTGATGATTGTTGCTTGAGACCTGCGCACTAAGAGACATAAAACACCGTTAGGCTTACCGTGGGATTGTCTCCACGATTATCCTCAGCGTGAGAGTAAGTAATCGATTTAGGGTTAAAGGAGAGTTAGGGTTTTGTAGATTGTACCTTTAACGAGGATGTGATTCCCTTTATATACACTCGGAATCCTTGTTGGTTCCGTGTTCCTCGACACGTATCCGCCTAAGTCGGTTGGGGAATGATTATCTCCATAATTAGGAGATATCCGATATCGTGTTCCGTAATTAACATTGGGCTTGGGCCTTGGTAGGCCCAAACACTTATCGGCGTAGCCAGGTTCGTCTTGGGCTTATTAGTAATGGGCTTTGGCGGGTTTGTGACCCGAATATAGACTATATGTCATCATGTCCCCCGGTCTAGTATGCGCGGTGAAGGATCTGGGATGCTAGACTAATAACATCGACAATAAAAAACTACTGAAGCGTAGTAAAGTCAAAAAGATACCCGCCTATACATTGTATCTAGACATAGTAATTTAAAATGGGCGCTCGTAAATCGGGGAAAGTAGCGTAGCGTCGCATCGAGGGATCTCGAACCACATGTTGGTGATAGTGGGATCCACGTGTCACTCATCGCATGGATGAGAACACTTATATAACCGGCGACCTCATTTTACTGTGTTTCTCATAGTGAAAAAAAAACCAAATCCGCCATTGTTAAGAACCCTTTCATTTGCAAAGCAGAATATCACCTATTTCGAATGTAACCACGCGTACGCCTTCTTTAAAAATAACACCATGGTCAAGCAGTTATATCGATTTCACCTCGATATAACTAAGGGTGAACTTCTAGAGTTTACCTCGGATTATTTTATACCACTTGGCGTGCATCCGGTTGTTCAAGTGCGCGAGCATCGATGCAATTTCCGAAGGAAAATAGAGTATCTGCGCGTTTTTTCGAGTTCGCGAATCAGCGTGTGCCCATATCCCTATTACGTATGGCGTATTAAATTATTACTCACCGCACCTATCGGCTTCGCGCATCGGTGCGGCGAAGATCACCAACTTTGAGGTTAATTGCCGATTCGGCGGTTAACGACTATCCACTATTCCGTGCGTTCTACCACACAACGTGGTCACACGGGTGTGTCTCATTTGATAAACGCGCTGGGCGCCTCCAGTGTTATACAAAAACCGGGCCTTTTCGAAACGGAAGAGACTTTTTTCTGGGTAGACGATGTGTGCTTCCCACCGCGTTTTGAATTTTATACCCAGTGGACATTGCCGAAGGATGAGCGCCCCCTGCCTGGATCATATGTCGCGGAGGATGCGGACCTGATAAACGCCAACCGCATCCCATTAGTTCATATCACGAGGAATTTACGGTGCATATGGGCATTAGCCGTAATTACTTTGGTATGCGGATGAGATCCCAATCCTCTTAGGCGATGGCGGGGTGGGTGCTCGTTCCTTTGCATCCCCTTTCTTAATTAATGTAGGCGTTCTTTTCCTTTATCGCATTATGTAACCTATGTATTTGTTGTATTATGTTGCGCAGAGATGGATCATTCACCGTTGTGCGCCTAGCGAAGCCGATTCGAGTTAAGGTAGGGGCCGCGACCCTTTGAAGAGGAGAAGATCCCTACTGAGGCTACCGGGCGTACCACAGAGATGAATGTAGGGAAGCAGGGGACCGGCTCCTCGGTCGCGATGGGCAGCGGCCTGCAAAGCGTGCCACACCCCGTGCCATCCCTAGTAGCACAACCGCGCCTAGCGGTGGTGTAGCCTATGGAAGAAGAAGAAGAAGAGGAGCAGAATCCGGGCTAAAACGCAAAAGAGCGCTCGGAGAAGATGGTGCGAGCTCTTCAAGGAAAAAGCGCCCCGTGATCTTCACTGTGGAATCCTTCACCAGTGATGTTGCATCATCTTCGCCTTGACTGGGCTTGAACCTGATGAAGTGATGTCGTCAATGTATTATCGCACCCCTTGGTTATGTAGGAAATTAGTAATTCTTTTTCCGTGTATGCAAGTTTGAGCAGACTCGGAGTCGCTCTCGAGGCGAGTCTGTACATTCAGCGGTCCGAGCCAAGACAGCCAAAAAGATGAGGATGTGTCGCTGGGGTGCTCAGTGGAGCAATTTGGTTGAAGAGTTGGTGCGGTGTCTGCGCATCAAGCTTACGGGTTGAGAAGCTAAAGGCTCAAATTTCTAGTGAAAGCGACCAAAGGCGATCAAAGGATCGAGACCATTGCTTTCTTTGGGCGCTTGATTGGCTAGTGCCAAGGCCGAGGCGGAGAGTCTAAGTGTGTGCGCCTGTAGCGGTGAGGAAAAGATGGGCGATGGGCCAACTAAGCCAAGCGTCTGCAGAGGCCTCGGGATACAAGGCTACACAACACTTTGGTAGCTGTATTTGGAGATGGGCAAAGAGGACTTGACTTCACAGCTTGAAAACTTTGGTGCCACCGTGAAAGGTGCTCTAGAGGCGCGGAGATGAAATTCGCATAGCTCGGCATAAATACGACGAGGAGTTATATCCCCAACTCCTGTCTACCATTGCTGAGCGCAGATGGCTCATAGGCCATGGTCTTCGTCTGGCTGCACTTACTACCTTGGAGTCTCGAGAAGTGGTAGATGCGTTTGGGGGAGTAGTTCAGTGCGCCTTGGAGCGTGGTAAGGCAGAAGTTGTGGAGAAGCTTCATGAGGCAGGTCTATTGAAGGTATTTGCTGAAAAGGTACCTGGCTATAATGTGCAGGCTTATGATGAGCTAGTGTCTGCCATGGAGAAGATGAAGTCTTTGGAGCTTCCCATGATTGCTGAGATGGAGCGTGACCAAGATTATCCCATAACTGTTGTTATGGAAGGGTTGACCTTAGCGCGCCATCGTATTGACAATGCGAAGCCTTGCAATTGACTATTTTTGAAGCCCGATGTCTCGCACTTCAAGTGCTTGTTTTGCTCGTCCCAAAGATATCCACGAACCCCTTCGCTTTGAAGAAGGAAGTTCCATTGAAACGGTCTTGGAAGCTCATGCTACCGGGCTCGCCAAGAAGGAAGGCATTAAGGGTAAGGCCGTTTTGTGTGGGCGTTAGGCGCATCTCACCTCCCGTTACGACGGGTGCACAGTAGTGTTGCTACCGTAGCTCGTAAAGATCTTGATTTGTTGAAGAGTTTAAGCGAGGTTAAAGATCGACAAACCGCGTAAGTAGCTCATCTCTTGAGCGTTGTAATAGATGGTAGGTTGTACTTCGTACAGTAAACATCCTTTTGTAATAACTTGTAGTCATTAATGAAAATCTCCTTTTTGCGTAATGCGTGTTGATATTAATGCAACTTGTAATGTGTGTACTTATCTGTTTATCTTTGCGTATAAGACATGTTCTAAGGATCAAAGTTGTACACAAGCGCGAATAGAATAAGAAATCCATAGTCATGTAAGAAGATCATAATATACTTAAGAGATAATTTCTAAGTACCCCCTTTTTTATCATAATCGTGTATGTTGTGATATACAGCGTGCTGAAAATATAATATCAAGGAATCAAGTGTCTTGGTTCCTAAACTGTTAAACGTGCACCATATGTATTATTGCGCACCCATTGTGAGATGCGCACAAACTTATTCCAACGTCTTGAGAACAAGGTGTTTAACAAGGATACGTGATCCAGTGTTGATGGGTTTGCAACCCTCTTATTCAACGAGTCCTTTAGTAGGTTAACTCATCCTTTTACCATCGTGGGTTTTTTAAGTGCATGCACGCCATGTAGGCAAAAAGTAAAAAGTTGTTAAGACATACGATATATGGAAATAACAAATTAAAATGTGTCGTGAGTTAGCTAGAAACCATGACGTTTATTGATACTTGCGGTTTTATGAGATATAAATAAGGCGATTATCTGAAGGAAAACAAAAATAAATACATAGATGTTTCTTAGGCACTTCAATAAAGCGCATGGGCGTCAGTGCGTTGGGCGCAGACCATTCCTATAAGTAGCACCTCTTAAGATTGCAAATGTTCCATGTGCGTGGCGCTTCACGACCATCCAAGCCTCGTAGCTTATACGCTTTGTCCCCTAATGCTTGATAACCTCATGGGGTCCTTCTCACTTTGGTCCAAGCTTACCTGTCTTCTGCGTGGCTCGCATCATTTCTTGTGATAGCGAAGTCACACAGTGCAATGAAACACTTCGTGCTTTAGCATCATAGTATCCCTTCATCCTTGACTTTGATTTTGCTTCCCGTATAGGCTGCGTGTTCGCGTCTCTCTTTCTAGCGGTCTAAGTCGATCGTCGCTCGTCGTCATTGGTGCGCCACATTGATTTCGGAAGGCGAATAATTGGCATTCAATTTAATTTGGTATGACGCCACGTCCCGTAGACTAGAGAAGGGGGTGTCCCTGTCTTTGGTTTTGATTGAAGTGCGGTGCGCCCGCGAGAACATGCGATAGTTCTTCCACCATCTTCCTTTGTGCTTGTCCAAGCGTGCCTAATTCCTTCACCCGAGCTTGATTCATACGTTCAACTAAGCCGTTGGTTTGTGGGTGTTTAACCGACGCCAGTGATGTGTGATTTTAACTTCTCTTTGAGTCCTTGAAAGGGTTGTCGCAATTGTTTCCGTTGTCCGAGATGATTTCCCAGGTAGACCGAGCGGCATACAATATTTTCCCGGACAAAGCGTTTCACACGGTTTCCGATGATTGTCACCACCTTTGCCTCAATCCACTTGGTGAAGTAGTCTATGGCGACTATGAGGAACTTTAATCCTCCTGCTGCAACAAGAAAAGGACCGGCGATGTCTATACCCCACTTGTAAAATGGCTATGGTGCCGTAATTGGTGTTAGCTCCTGTTGTGGTTGGCGTGGCACGGGTCTGTGAACTTGGCAGTCGCTGCACTTTTTGATTAAGTCCCGCGCATCGCGATGCATGGTGGGCCAATAATATCTGGACCGTAAAGTGCGCGCCACCCTGGATCTTGGACCTGAATGCATGCTGCATAAACCTTCGTGGATTTCCCGCAGTACGTAATTTGCTTGTAGGGGCCAGCGGTAGCCATGGTTGCGAGGAAGGAGCTTGATGCAGTATGTTGTCTCAAAGTTCGAACCTACTGTGTTGTGCGCCGTATCCTCGAGCTTCATACGCTCTTGGGGTAGCGCCCTTTGTTTAGGAATTCCGTTATCGGTGTCATCCATGTAGGGCCGTCTTCCTCTATTACGTGGATACTTCCATCTACGAGATGGTTTGATTTTCAACGTTTCCTGACACTGTTTGGATAGGTGTGCAAAGCTTGTGGATGCAATTTTGCTTAGTGCATCCGCTTTACGTTCTCTCCTCTGGAACTCATTTGATGGTAAACTGTCAAAGCCTTGGATTAGCGCCTTGGTTTTGTCAGTCTTGAATCATGTTGTCCTCCTTGGCACGTATTCACCCAACACGTGGTTGGCTACTAGCCTGGAATCTACATTTGCTTCCAGGTTACGTATACCCATTCGAGCTGCAATGCGTAGTCCTGCTATTAAGGCTTCATACTCTACCTCATTATTTGTTGTTGTGAATTCAAAACGCAGTGCGTAAGTGAATTCCATTCCTTTCGGGTTTGTGAGAATGAGGCCTGCTCCTGACCCGTCTACGCATGAAGATCCATCTGTGAACAAGATCCATGGATCTGGCAGTTCCTTCTTGCTTGTTGCGGGTGCATCATCAGTGTCTGGTTTTTCGATGATGAAATCTGCTAGTACTTGTCCTTTTACTATAGTACGCGGTCTATAGGAGATGTTGTGCTCACCTAGCAATACACTCCATTTTTGCGATCATCGATCGTCGGGTTTGGAGATGATTTGCTTGATCAGTTGGTTTGTGATCACCGCTATCAGATGCGCTTGGAAGTACTGTGCGGCCGTTTGGCGAAGACTAATACTAGGACCAATTTTCCATTGCGCTATAGTTCATCTCTGCTTTCTTGGCGCTTTGCTTACAAAATACCGGAGTTTGTCTGAGTCCCTATCATTAGTAACAACTGCGCTAACCGCTCCATGAGTTGCAGATAAGTACATGATCAACTCTTCCACAGTGGGGGTGCTACAAGTGTAGGAGTGTTGCGGTGTTGTTTAAAATTACGAGAAGGCTTCTACCTTAGTAGTCCACCAAAAATCTCCCTTTTTACACTTCTTGAGTGTTTTAAAAGGGTAATGACTGTCTGTGACTTGGATAGGAATACTGTTTTGAACCGACTTTCCATTGAGAGATTGGACTTCCTTCAACGTCGTGGTGAAGGAAGTTCGATGACGACATAGTCTTTTCTAGACACGGTTTTATACCGTCGGGTTCTATCGGTATCGAGGAACACGCCTTGATGGCCTGAAGGTACATTTTTGGGATTTAGCTTCATGTTGATCTCGCGTAGAGTTTTGAGCGTCTCCTCAATATCGCGATAACTCATCTTCCGTATGGCTCTTTATGACCGGTCATCAATATAGACCTCTAGGTTGCGGCCCAATTTGTTTTTCGAATGCATTATCTACTAACGATAGGTGGCGCTGCATTCTTGACCAAAGGGCATTTTGTGTAACGTGATGACGCCTTGACTTGTGTGAAGGTCGTTTTCCTCGTCCTCCTTGGCCGTCGCGGATTTGATGATATCCTTTGTATGCATCGAGGAAACACTTTAATGGATATCCATCGATGCGCTCCCCAAACGGTCGAGCTAAATCACTCGAGCTCGCCACTTGTAAATGGCGGACCGTAATCGACTTAAAAGCGCTCGAGGCGAACTCAATGAAGATCCGAGGAGTATAGTGTTTCCGGTCGTTATGTCCCGGTATGAGCTATGCAATGGATTATCAAGCGTATAGTGATCGAGAATTTGAGCGAAAAAGGGATTACGATAAGATTATAACTACGAGAAAAAGCCAACAAATTACAACGGCTTAAATGCAAATTAAAGGAAATTAAAAGATTAAAACTATTAAATAAACGCTATCACTATATTTAAAATGATGTTTTGTTTTTATGTTTTATAAAGCGAAATTAAAATCTGTGACGTCTGAGTAAAAAAAATGAAACTTATACAATATAAATCCTAAAAATATGAAAAATACATTTTACAATCCTAATGATAAAGAAAATTTATAGAAAAAGAAAATTATTTTTATGACTATTATTCTAATTATTATTAATTAAAAACTAATTTTAACTATTTAATAATAGCCTAAAATACAAGAAATTAGGAAATAAAGCTAGAAAAATAAAATTAAGACTTAGAAAAATCTAAAATATCAAAAGAGAATTTTCAAAACTATTTTTGTATTTTTCTGATTATTTTTCTATTTTTTATGAATTTTAAACTATTAAAAACTAATTAAATTATTTAAAAATACAATTTTAACTAAGAAAAGTCTAGAAAAATATTTTTTTGTCTTTTTATATTTATCTAAACTTAAGAAAAATGAAAACTTATTTTTTTGAACCTTTTCTTAATTTTTTGTATTAAAAGCTAATTAAAAATGCTTAAAAACTAATTTAAATAAAGAAAAATAGCAAATCAACTTAGAAAAATCTGAAAATTTCAGGAAAACTCTAAAATTATATTTGGAATCTAGGAAAAATGGAAAAACAGGCACTTATGTGGAGGAATTTGAAACTGCTATAGCAAGTGCTTTGGAATAAGCACTTTAATAAGCCAATTGAACAAAATAAGCTACCAACTGTTTACAGAAGTTCTAAACTGCTAAAATAACTAAAATGCAACAATTAACAACAGACCTTAACCTCTATTTAGTGAATTCACGGGTTTGATGTTTTTGAGATTAAGAGCTAAAGCAGTTTACGTGGCTACTTGCGACACAAAATAAGCAATCAAATAAGCTAGTCGGCAAAAACCAATTATTGGGACCTAAAGTAGACCTAAGCGAGACCTTACAAACCAATTTTCAGACTTTAACAAGCTCTTATGAGCCTGTGCCAACCACGCAATATCACGAGAAAAACTTCGACTTGCGAGTTTGTGGAGCGAGGAGTTTGGGCCCTGAAAGAAGCTAGTTTGGAGCTTATACAAAATTGTAAAATTCTACTAAAATGGTAATAAGGATAAAGACCGGTTGAAGTTTTAGAATGCCAAGTCTCACTGAAATTGGCTCAAAGATGAGCTCATGAAAATTCCTTGCTTTTGGGCTCAACCACAGTTTTTGCAATTTTGACTTTTGACAAGAATGATGAACTTTGACTATAATGAACTTTGAATCCAATTTTATGGTGATGTTGAAGTAATATGATATGATAACACTAATGCAAGCTATGTTATTGACTTCTAAACACAAAACAATGATCTGCATTCCAAAACTACAACAAAGGAGCGGTTGAGACGATTTAGATTGATGTTGACTTTGTGCTTATGTATGCACAAAATGTTGACAGATATGATCTCAAATAGGCTAAACAAACATGAAACAACCGAAGCTAACATCGCATACTCCTTAAGGCGGTTTAAGCCATAAACCAAACACCCCTTTTATACATTCGATTGCAAGCAAAATCAAGGCCGACTCTTGATCCAACATATAATTATGATCAAAATAACTTTAACTAATCTAAATACTACTTTTAGAACAGGTTTTAACAGTTAACACTACAAATACATTATATCCAAGAATTTGTGAAAATCACTTACAAGGTCCAAAGCCACTATGGCTAGCCATTCTTGAAACGAAACTACTACCCTATCAAATCCAACCCATATGACTAAAGATCAATCCAAACCCATGTACGCATCACCCAATACATTCTGCATCAATTACGCTCCATGTTGACTTTCTTTGACCAATATCAAAAATGTTTGAAACTTGATGACAAGCTTACAAAAGCTATTATAAACATATAAGCTTTTGGAGATTGAAATTGAGTTGCTACAAGTTTAAACAAAGGAGTTTGACGATGAAAATTTCAGCAGTGGGCCACAAATTATGGCCGAACATGAACTAAAATTGATACTTGAATAAAGTTGAAATACTTGAAAATGGTTACTTGAATACAATGGAACTCTAAAATACAGCTATGAATCTAATTTAGACTAAGAAACCATAAAACGACATACATTTTAAGAAAATTAACTAAGTCCCATTCCTTGTTGCTTTTTCCTTTATATAAGCTCGAAACTTCCTCTCACCTTTACGAATAGTTCCCAGTAAATCTCAACCATTGAATATGTGAAAAGTGATCTTGGCCATTCAGTACTTTTGGCGCCAAAACCATTTAGCGACTTGTGGGATGGAGTGAGGTGGAAGGAAGCATTAAATGCATCCTTGGAGTTATGTGTTTGGAGGGTAGAGGTAGGGTTGGTGATGATGGTTGAGTGTTAGCGAGGAGTAGCGGGGGGTGATGATGGTGAATGGTAACTCGTGACTTGGGAGGAAATGGATAAGTCAAAGAGGTTTGGTAGGTATTAATAAAAGGGAGTCAATGGCGGGGTCCAAAAAGCAATTGGCAGGGTCAAATGGGTTAGTGACAAGGCCAAAAGAGGTGAAAAGGGTTTATAATTATCAAGGGACTAATTGTGCAATTTCTGAAACTGTAGGGACCTAGGTTGCCAATATCTCAAAGTTGCTCCAAGGACTGAAATTGACAAGTGGTAATAGTACAAGGACCAAAGTTGCCATTTTCAAATTTTCCAAGGACTATTTTTGCCAATTTTCAAAGTTGGAGGACCAAACTTGTAATTTTCTCAAACTTTTTATATTTTTCACCAAAGGACTAAATTTGACAACTTATGATTTAAAAGGACCTTTGGTGATTTTACTTTTGAAATTATGTGCTCGGGGACTATTTTGACAATTTTGAAACTTGGGGGTGAAGCGCCAATTATGCAAACTTTGCTCATTTTCATCGATTTTAAACATTTTGCATCTTAAACATATAAATGCAATTTTGGAATATTTTCGGTGTTTTGATGCATTTGTGAGCATTTTAAGCGTTTTCGATTCAGTTGACTAAAATGATGAGTATTTACACACTCATCATCCACTTGAGACTCTATTTTCCGTCTATCTCGGTAATGGGTAGCGATCTTGTGGACATGCTTTGTTAATATCGGTGAAGTCCACGCATCCGCCGACTACCATCGCTCTTCTTTACCATAAGCGGGTTGGAAAGACGTCGTGGTAGTAGACTTCCCGCATGATTCACCTCTACTAGCTTGTGTACCTCCAGGGATTGCTGCGGCGCTTGAACTGGTGCGCTTCTTCTAGCGTATGGGTGAGTATCCTTGCCGGATTCTCGGCTTATGTTATGTGATTGAGCGTGGTACCCGGTCATGTGTTTGGCTCCCATGCAAAGATGTCGGGTTCTTTTGCAAGAGTCGACACCGCTACTTTGCCATTGTCGGACGATGATCCTCTATCGATATTTCTGTTCGGGTAATCGGGATGAATGGCTACCTTGATTTGGAGTTTTGGTTGCGCCTTTGTCTTTGTAATGGGTGTCGTTTCACATGTGACGCGTTACATTCTTGTGGTGGTGCGGCAACATTGCGAGAGGGTAACGACACCTCCTTCCACTGGAAATTTGAGCATCCCGTGTGCTGTAGACGGGACTGCGCGTATGGCTGATATCCCCGGTCGTCTGATAATGCCATTGTATGGCGAGGGGGATTTGATTACCATAAAATTCAGCCATGTTGTTGTGGAGTGGTCGTTATAACTAGTAGTCGTAATTGCCCCATAGGCCATATCTTCTCTCTGTGAAGCCGATCGGCGTTGTCATGGTGGGTTCAACTCTTACATATCTCACAGGCGCGGATTGTTTAAAGCGATGTTCGTACATAATGTCTCAGATGCTCCACCATCAACATACATGCGGTGGATGTCGTGACCCCTGCATTAATTTCGATGATGGCGGCTCTACCATGCGTTATTCGTAGTTAATGTAGGAAAGTGATTGCACACCCATGGGAAAACTTAAAGGTGACCTTACGCTGGTTACTCTTTGCCATGATCGTATCATGTAAATAGTATCGGCCTTATCTTTGGGCCCCTCCTTCTTATTCCACATCTTTTGTTTATCTTTCCTTCTTAAATGTTCTTGACCAAATGGTCCGATCGACCTTCCTTGACTAGTTTGTCGATGGTATCGTGGCTGGACACATTCATTAGTAGTGTGGCCCTTCGTCCGTGATAGTCGCAATACCCACCTCCTACGCCGATCCTCAAAGGTGCGCATTGGTGGAGGTCTTGGGAATTTTGCTCCTTCAGTTGTGAGTATCTCCTTTGGAGTCTTTGTCAGCGGGATATACTTGTCATTGTCGCGCCCACTCCCCTGGTTGCGATAATTCCTGTTACGGTTACTACTCCGGTCAGTGGATTTTCTCCCAGGTTGTTCCTATGACCGGTAGTTCGAGTAGCTTTTCTTGCTATCCGCCGCAGCAGCCTCTCCTTGGACGAAGGACCGTGTGCGTTTCATGATCTCATCAAATGATTGGGGAATCTTGTCGTTCAACCTTTTGATAAGTTATGGGTTGCTGATCCCATTCACGAACCCTGAGATTTTGAGCACCTCGGGGCACGCTTTAACTTGCATGCATTCATCTTTGAAGCGCTCCATAAAAGCGCTTGTGGATTCCCTTGCTGTTTGACCTGGCGAGTTCAATGGGGTTTTGCACACTTTTTCCGTTGAGTAAAGTTTAGTGAACGCCTTTCTCAATTCTTCAAAACCATTGATGCTTCTACGTGGAAGCTTGTTAAACCGCCCACGCGCTTCCTACTAGCGTCGAGTTGAACATATGGCACCATACGGTGTGGCGATTTCAATCGTGCGGTGATTCAAAATTTTTAGGTGATCATCGGGATCACTGTTCGTCATAGGTTTTCACGTTGGCGGGCATCGCCTCCTTTTGTTCTCGAGAAATCAGCGATCGTCGAGTGAGCATCCACCACAGCGGCGCCATGGGAGATATATCTTCCTCTTCTTGGCCATTGTATACATTTACGGACTTCGATGTCCTATATTGCTATCCTCGTTGTCCGAGGAATTATCGAAGGATGAATTTTCCTTTCTTGGTACTTGCGCTTGCGCCGCCCTCTCGAATCTGGACTTGAAGGGCTATCACTTGGGGAGTATCGTCGTCAAGTTTGTCACGAATTCTCCGGCTACCAAGTCGGCATGGACACCCAGACGCGCGTTCATCCTCCTCGCTTTCTTCCGGATCTTTGTGAGTTGGATGTCTCGTCATCCTCAATTCTCCTCCCATTACATTAAACACCGGGGTCGGCGGCTATCCTCTGCGCTTCTCCTTCGGCGGTAGCGGTGGGGATGTTTCAAACTCGGGCGAAATCTGAGTCGAGCATCAGATTCCGACCGGACCTCTTCTTTGCTTCCTTTTGCATGAGGCGCCAAGGTTTTCGTAGTTTTGTGATCGAACTCATCTGGCGCTAGTTCGACACAACCCTTCCAGAGTAAGAGTATCGGCTTCTACCACTATACCCTTATTTGTATCGAGCGCATCGAGTGCTTTTGTGAAGTTTGTTTCCCCGTTGGGAATGGAGTGGCAAAAGGAGTCTTGTGATGGATCTCTGCGCTAGCGGTGGTTCTTGTGGCTGGGTTGTCCCGGCGTGGTTCCACGGAGGAAGACCAAATCTTGGCTTGATCCACGGTTTTAGCAACCTTTGGTTGTCCCGGAGGTTTGCTTGGAGTCAACCAACATGCGGCTTCTTTCCCGTGAGATCATTTTGCGATCGGATTTCCATGCTGATCATTCTATTTCTTAGTTCTTAGTGAATGGTCCCATGGATGACACCACTTGTTGATACAAAAGTTGGGCGTTCCTTGTTTGGGCTCCGACTCTCGTACCAATTGGTGATTGTTGCTTGAGACTGCGCACTAAGAGACGAAAAACACCGTTAGGCTTACCGTGAGATTGTCTCCGATTATCATCCGTGAGAGTAAATGTCGATTTAGGGTTAAAGGAGAGTTAGGGTTTTGTAGATCGTATCTTTAACGAGGATGTGATTCCTTTATATACACACGGAATCCTTGTTGGTTCCGTGTTCCTCAACCTTCGCGTATCCGCCTAAGTCGGTTGAGGAATGATTATCTCCATAATTAGGAGATATCCGATATCGTGTTCCGTAATTAACATTGGGCTTGGGCCCGTGGGCCCAAACACTTATCGGCGTAGCTTGAGTTCGTCTTGAGGCTTTATTAGTATTGGGCTTTGGTCGGGTTCGTGACCCGAATATAGACTATACGTCATCAGTAACTTTGCTGAATGGTACTATTAGCTTGATAAAAGGCGTGTAGAAAAGAAACAAAAATATATGTTTGAATCGATTTGATCATTTTTGACTTTGACTAGCAGTGATCCTGAATTGCCAACCTCTAATTACAGGATTAAGAATTTTAGATGATGTTAAGGAGTAACATGTGAATGGTCCAAAAATAACATACAAATTACACCATATTACATGAATATGTCAATATTTGTAGGAGGTTGCATGCCTCCTACCACCACTACTTGTCTACTATATACAAATTATATCACGCCAACGTGCTCGTCGCCATCTTCTTATTTCGTACATAAAACCATCATTTGCTTTATTTAATAGAAACAAATTCGGATAAATAATTTGGAAATGAAAGATAGAGAATATGCATGTTATTGGAACAGTGAGTAGGGTCGTGTTCACTTTATGTAACCTCTTTTTGATGTGTTCGTATAGTGGGAAACGAAAGCTAGCTTGTCGTACACTCATACCATATCAAACTTTTTTATTTCCCGTTTCATTCGGGTAATCATTTTTTTGGTCAAGTTCGAGATTATAATAACAGATGCATTTTTACTGAGATTTAGGTTTATAACAACAAATTTCTTTGCAAAGTGCTAATCGTATAAGTCTCTATATGTGTCAGATAGAAACAAATGAATAATTGTTCTTTGTTTTCTTTTTCAACTTGGCAACGAGTCTAGAGTTTCATAATGTGATTCGATCAAAAGGTTTATTGCTACCTTTTTGGTCTACCATTCTTTTGATATATTCAAAGAATTCGATCAGGATGCGTAACATCATATATATCCATCAAATGTCAAGACTTTTGTGTAAAGGAGTCTTGCTTCCTTTACGAAAGTAATCTATCCATTATAATTCACATATTCAAAAGGTATAGAGATTTTGATGCAAGGCCTGTTGGAGTTCTAAGTTGCTTAGCCGCTGGTTCTTCCATCGACATGTAAACGTGTTTGATTAGTTCGAAGAGATTGAAGGGTAAAAACGAAAATTTATAATTTTCTTGATCTATCTTTTTCGTATTACTATTTATTTTATATTTATTAAAAGATATGTTTAGATTTAAGAATTATGTTTTATGATTTGTTTCTTTTTTTTTAAATTAGTAGTGATTCTTGGCTTCCTATCTAAGACACATGTCTTTTTATAAATTATGAAAAAGATAGATCAACACAATTATAAATTGTTGTTTGTACTCTTCAATCTATTCGAACTAATCAAATACATGACTTCACATGTTGACCGAAGAATCGACGACAAAGCCAGAGGAGCTGGAGCTCGAACATTGTAGGATCGTGAATATTATGTTGTTTGATGATTCGGGTGGTTTAGGACAATGATTAAACAAGAAAGCCATTAGAGATGAATAGAGTTGAGAGGAGGTTCCTTGAGAGAGTTGCTTTAGAAAAGTGAAAGGTTTATTTAAAGAGCGCACCCTTCCATGGATGGAAGGGGTATTTATACTACAAATATTACGTCCTCCCATCGGACCGTGGATCGTGCATACAATGGGTAAAAGACCGTCATTCCTCCACGGTGTTGCACTAAACTAAACTACGCTAAAACAAACTAATAAACTAACAAATAACGTAACTAATGATATGTCTCACGAGCTAACTTATGCTAGATAATATTAGGGGTGACCGACACTTCACTATGGAATTTTCTAATTCCTAACAATCTCCCTAAGGAGGTCACCCCATGTTTTATATTTCAATCCTAGCATTCTATTTTATCTTCGCCTTGAGCTCGTGAGACTTTAATTCTTCACTTCGCAATCTTTGTGCTTAAGTAGTGCAACTTCAAAGTCCGCATAGATTTGTACTTTTAGTGGAGGCCTTTAATCGATCCACATCTTTGATGATCTTAGAGCTTTCAATGAGATCATCACCACCGTAAATCTCGGATCACCCTTTATTGTGTTGCCATCATGTGAAGTTGTGACTTTTGGACCGACATGCTCACACTTTTGAATCATGACATCTTTCCATCGAGTAGCGGAAGCCTTCTTTGGTTCATGATATTTGCGGCGAGAGCAGCGTAAGCATAGTATAAAAATATCGTAACCGTGTTATGTAGATATGCACCGATCATGATTTCTTCAATTAAGTGTGGTTGCGGTGAACATGCGACTTTGATTGACTCCTCAATTCGATCACCGCAATCGTCGGGGTGTACCGTATATGACGCTTAGCAATAAAGCGCCACGAAAAGTGTCTTTGATCACTTCGTTGAATTGAGGTACACGCCCACGGTTCCCGCTGATCGATACAAGTACCGCTGTGATCGTAGGATTCCTAAGAATCTCCTTGACAGGTTTCGCAATGTTCTAGCCGTTCTCAAACCGAACGTCTCAAAGAAGACAACACGGAGCGAGTGAACCAAAGAATTGAGATTCACCGATTGATGAAAATGATTTGAAAAACAATCGCGTATTGCTTGAAGACGTAGTTTTGCAATCTGACGAAGGTTTTATGATAAAGATCAATTTTCAATCAAAATACTTTTGTGTTAGAGAATGAGTACACATTCGACGTGCTAGCGAAAAGAAGATTCGCACATCGAACGGTTTTTCTAAAAGTATTTTCAATCGAGATACTTTTGAGTTTGAAAACATAAGTACACATTCGACGTGCTAGAGAAAAGAAGGTTTGCACATCGAACGGTTTTAAAAAGTATTCGCAATTCCATTCTGGACCAAGGTTGATTCAATAATGAATCGCCCCATCGTTTCTATCCAGTTGTCACAAGCTTGATCTTTTGCAAGATTTCACATGTCACCCACCAAGAGCTTGTTTGATGTTGGCTCTAGAAGGATTTCCATCTTCATTGTGAATATTTTTTACATATCACTCGGATGTTCTAGCAATACCACAAGGATAATGCGTAGGACTCTTAATATATTCTTACTTTCCACATTGTGTGAAACAGCAAGTCTTCATTAATTTAGGGTGTGTTTGATAACCCCTTAATGGAACCATTCAGAAACATCACTTAATCGGTCAGAGATAAAATCTTGTTTGACATTTTGTTGTTTATCTCTGGATCATTCCACGTGCCTTTGAATGGAGCAGCACCATACACCTCCATTCATGATTAAGTGACAAGAAAGTAACAAAAGTAAAGTGCCTTTTTAAAAAATAATATATGACTTATTCTTTTTTAAAGTGACCTATTAGTAAAACCTTCTTGTATATTTCTCTCTTGGCTATCACATTTTTTTTGCATTGCCACCTTTTTTTTAAATGACCCTTTTTAATATTTGAATTATAAAACTTAAGCACACGTTTAGATGATTGTAACAGTAACGAAATAAAATTTCGAACTATAAAACTATGGTAATCATAATAGAATTTTATAAAACTAAGATATATCTACAATTAATGTAATTTGGTAATTAATATTTGAAACAAATTAGGTAGTAAAAAATGTTTAAATAGTCATTTTTGTCATTCAGTCTATCTATATTAACAGTTTGTTAAACACTATATTTTCATTCAGAATCAAAGTCATTCAGAGCTTCAAAATCATTCAGTGATTAGAATCATTCAGCGCTAAATCATTCTAATTTATCAAACAGCCCCTTAGTGTCCTAATGAGATATAGTGAATGATCTCTTGGCTCTAAGTATTTGGGGCCAGAACTTACTTTCAAGGCTACCAGTATTAACTCAGTTAATACTGGTAATGGAGCTGTTAATACCGGCATGCCTGATCAACCAGTACCTAATGTTATGCCTACCAGTACTAACTCAAATAATACTGGTAGTGCATTTGTTAAGTCTGGCGAAGCTGATGATGATTTTTATGAATCGACAATGCCAGAACTTAACATATTTGAGAAGCCTGGTGAAGGAATTTTTTAAGAGGATTCTTATGATGCTGATGGAGTGGTCACTAACTTCAATAATCTCCTTACAAAGATAGATGTCAGTCCTGTTCCAACACTTAGGATACATAACATTCATCCACAGAGTCAAATACTGGGTGATCCTAAGTCTGCTGTGCAAACCAAAAGCAAAGTGCAGAAACAATCTGAATCTCATGCACTCATTGGCTTTATTCAGAAACAGCAGAGGAAAAACCACAAAGACCACCAACATTGTCTCTTTGCATGCTTCCTTTCTCACAAGGAACCCACCAAGGTAACTGATGCTCTTACAGATGAAAGTTGGGTTGAGGCAATGCAAGAGGAGTTGTTGCAGTTCAAGCTGCAAAAGGTTTGGGTTCTTGTGGATCTACCAAATGGTGCAAAGGTGATTGGTACCAAATGGGTCTACATGAACAAGAAGGATGAAAGAGGTGTGGTGGTCAGAAATAAAGCAAGACTGGTGGCCCAAGGATACAGACAGGAGGAAGGCATTGACTATGATGAAGTCTTTGCTCCTATAGCTCGGATTGAAGCTATCTAGCTTTTCTTAGCCTTTGCTTCTTATATGAGCTTCACAGTCTACCAGATGGATATGAAGAGTGCCTTTCTCTATGGCACTATAGATGAGGAGGTTTATGTTGCTCAACCTGCAGGTTTTGTGGATCCTGCTCATCCCAAGAAGGTATACAAGGTTATTAAGGCTTTGTATGGATTACATCAAGTTCCCTGAGTTTGGTATACTACACTCTCTACCTTTCTTGAGAAGCATGGATACAGAAGAGGCACCATTGACATGACCCTATTTATTAAGAAGTACAAGAACGATATCATGCTAGTGCAAGTCTACGTGGATGATATCATCTTTGGTTCTACTAACAGGTCTTGGTGTGAAGAGTTTGAAGGCCTTATGAAAGGCAGTTCCAGATGATTTCTATGGGTAAACTCACATTCTTCCTCGGATTGAAAGTCAAACAGAAGTCAGATGGGTTATTTATCTCTCAGGACAAGTATGTTGCTGAGATGATGAAGAAGTTTGACTATGCCAGTGTGAAGACTGCAGTGACACCAATGGAGACCAAAGTGGCATTAACAAAGGATGAGGAGGCTGAAGATGTGGATGTACACCTGTAAAGATCAATGATTGGTTCCCTCATGTATCTAACTGCCTCTAGGCCTGATATTATGTATGCAGTCTGTGTTTGTTCTCGTTTTCATGTTACACCCAAGACTTCACATCTTCATGTTGTGAAGAGGATCTTTAAATACCTTAAAGGAAAACCTAATATGGGCTTATGGTATCTTAAAGAGTCATCATTTGACCTGGAAGCCTATTCAGATATTGATTATGCTGGGGCGAGTTTGGACAGGAAATCCACAACTGGTGGATGTCAGTTCCTTGGCAGGAGACTTATTTCATGGCAATGCAAGAAGCAGACTATAGTGGCTACATCAACAAGCAAGAGGCGAGTATGTGGTCACGCAAATTGTCAGGGACAATTCTTGTGGATTCAGAATCAAATGCTGGATTATGGTATAAATTTCATGAACACAGTAATCCACATTGATAATGAAAGCATTATCTGTATAGTTAAGAACCCTGTTTACCACTCTAAAACTAAACATATTGAAATCAGGCATCACTTTATAAGAGATTGCTTTGAAAATAAGTTAATTAGAGTGGAAAAGATTCACACTGATAACAATGTAGCAGATTTGTTGACCAAAGCCTTTGATGGACCTAGATTTAACTTTCTGGTGGTCAATATTGGGATGGTAAACCCATAGCTACATTTAAGGGGAGGATAAATGTATATTTTGTACTAGGAGACTTAATATTAGTTAAATCTGTTAGGTTATTAGTTAATACGGGTAGTTAGTCCTAGAAAACTGGTAGTTAATTCTGATAGGTTTAGAGTTAATTCTGGTGGTTATCGAATTAATTCTGGTAGTAGTTAGATATTAATTCTGGTTTTCATCGATATTTGTATGTTTTTCTTGGTTTTAGACTAATTTTTCCAAAAAAAGCAAAGATTGAAAAAGTATGGAAGCTGCACTAGTTGATGTGCTATTGTAATTAGGTTAATTCTGGTGATGTCATACTTAAGTCTGTTTGACCTTTTTTAAGTCTAGTAGTGTAAAATGTTACTGTTAGTGTTAGTCGAGGGAAAATCCATTTTTACTGTTTAATTTGTACCGTTACCTACTTCTAGGCAGTCAGAAGTATATATATATGGATAATATATGTTTTTAAAATTCATATTTATCCTTTATTTACTTAACCCTAATCTTTAAAAATTTTAAATCTTTTCCTTCGCTTAAGTCTTCTTACCAGCACTAACCCTAAAATGCACCGCACTACCTGAACTTCCAATTCACTTAAATTATGGCTCAATTAAAGTTCGTAGACAAGCACAATCAAGTGGGTTTTCTTAAGAAGCCTGCTGAGAGCACTGGCTTCGAACAGATAGTGGATTTTCTCAAGGGCTCTCCCATAAGGTATGCCCTCACTCATAATACACCTATTTATGACTCCCTAGTCAAACAGTTCTGGCATTCTGCTACTGCCAGAACTCTTGCTGATGGGACACTAGAGTTACAGGCAACCATTGACACTCTGGAATACTCAATTACTGGGGAATCAGTCAGAAGCAAGCTTCAATTGGCTGATGCCTCAGGAATTTCTATGTTGCCTAATAATGAACTTTTTCAGGGTCTGGGTAATATTGGATATCCAACTAATGGATCCTTTACTTTTTGGAAAAGTAATTTTACACCACATTGGCGTTTCCTTGTGCATCATCTCTTACATTGTTTGAGCTCTAAAAGTGGTGGCTGGGATCAATTTGGAAGCAATATTGCTTCTGCATTGGTTTGTCTCTCCATTGGCAGACTCTTCAATTTTTCTAAAATGATTTTTGATGCCATGGTTGCAAATGCCAATAATAAGAAAAAGTTTTTGATGTACCAAAGATTTTTGCAAATAATCTTAAATGTTGAAACAGCAAGCAAACACCCTTACATTGCTGCCCCTTTTACTAAAAAGATTTTTGGTAACATGAAAAGGGGTTTTGAAGGGGTAAACAGGCCATTGTTGTCTGATATGTTGCCTGTTGTTGCTACTAACCCTGCAGGTACATCTACATCTGTTCCAACTACGCCTGCTACATCTGAGGCTCAAGCTCAACCACCATATGCACCAGAAGAACCAGAGTTTGAACAGAGAACACCTACACCTCCACCACCTTCACCTCCAGTTCATGAGGAAGAACCAAAGGTGATTCCTCAGCCATTGCCTCCAACACCCACTCCTACTTCAGAACCAAGTTCTATGTCCATGGATGATCTTCTCAAGTTGGTTCCTCAATTGCTGACCAGGATAGATGGATTGGAGAAGGAACTTAAGAAGTGCAAACAGACCATGGCAGATGCAGTTGTCAAGTTGGTGAAAAAGGTTAAGAGGTTGGAAGGGATAGTCAGACAAAAAGGATTTGAAATTTCTGACTCAGTAGGGGATGAAGCAGAAAATTCTTCTAAACAGGGGAGGAATTTGCAGTTGGATGAAACAGCTTTTCAGACACCATCAAAGGAGAAATCTTCTGAGGACACTCATATTAGTCCTCAAGGATTGGAAGCAACTGAATTTTAGTGAAGAATCTTAGTCAGAAGAAACCTGCTAAGAAGAAACTTGCTGGGAAGCTACAAGTTCTGGTGGAGTTGATAAGTCCGGTTGATAACGCTACAAAGCGTCGTTCGGGGTCAAAGGAACTTCCTTTTAAATCGAGCAAGTTTTTCAACACCCTAGGCGGTGAACCTAATCGTTGTAGTGTAGTATTAGGGTAAGCCACGGGTATTGATATCGTTCTCTGGGGAATAGGAATGCTAGTGAGAAGTTACTACGCTAAGGTTGGGGTTGAGGAAGATTATTTTTATCTTTTATATTTTTAAGGAAAGGAAAGGTACGAATCTCGGGGTTTGAATTTGGGGGTTGGTATTTCTACCGATTACTCTACTTATCTAATTATCTAATCTAAGGTGTATGTAGTCTATGTCTAATTAATGTGTGCTCGTATGATAGTTTAAAGATGTGTTTACTTAGGTTTTACTACTCCTTAATTATCTCCTATTGGTGGTTGAATTGTCACGTCCTTATTCCTAGTTGCGTTGTGTGTCTAAGGTTGTAGGGTATCGTTTCTCCCAACTCTTTGAACTTACCAAAGGGTCTCGTCTACAAAACCCACTAGGGATAATAAACTCTTACTCTAAGGCACTCTTTGGATGGTTTAGCTTACAACTACTCAAGGAGTCATATTCTAAGGTTCACAAAGATTTAATCAAGCATTAAGTACACAACGAATGACCTATCGCATTACTAGATCATTAATCAACTAAGATAAGAGACAACCAATCAATATTCAATAATCAAGTTTCATATTCCTAAGCAAACACACAAGTAAATTAGCGGGACATGGAAAACATGCAAGCATACACACAAATAATCAAAGACATAATTGTATTAATGAAGTAAAACACTTATCTTGGTGTAAGATAGGGTTTGGAACCCTAAAATCTTGTACAAGACAGCCTTGGTTCGGTTTAGGTTTTACTCCAAAAGACTACACACTAAATCTTGAAAAATTCGGATTCTATATATAATATTACATATGCGACGGCGTCACCTTATGTTTTGTGGCGCGTCGTGTCGCCGTCATTAGGGTTTCGTCTTGGCCACGTTAGACTTGCGACGGCGTCACCTTATGCTTGTGACGCCGTCCTCTTGACTTCGGCGCCGTCTGGATTACATCTAGGCCGTCGAGTTGCGACGGCCTACTCTTTTATAACTTGCGTCGTCACTTGAAAATGGGAGTTTTGGCTTACGTCCGTCACAAAGATCCTCCGACGGCGTCACAATTAACACTGACGCGTCACCTTATGTTTTCAGCATCTTTGAGTGTCTCGATTCGACTTTGGCCATTTTCTTCGTATAATCGCGCCTTTTCGTCCAAATAAGTGCCATTCCAGCATTTTGCCTTCAAGAGACCTAAAAGTGAAAAGGAGCGATATTAAGCAATAACGGATACAAAGTGATCAAATAAGGGCTTAAACGACCCTCAAAAGGTACCTTTTAAAACCTTATCAAATATCCCTACACTTGGTATTTGCTTGTCCTCAAGCAAATGTGCTTTAAGCCAATTAATTTATAAGTTAGGGGTCATGAAGCATTCGTTCAAAACGGTCCACAACACATATAAGCCCATAAAAGTCATAACAAGCACGGAAATCACATACTAGCACCTCACATGGGGTGTTTGGATACTCACATCTCTCTCGGTGTATATGAAATATAACAAATTGGAAATGGAAGATAAACACTCATTAACGGTCCTAGTACATAGATTACCATAGGCTTGAGAATAGATCAAACCTCCATCGCTTTGGCGTAAGCACCTAGGAAAGACTATCAAAGAGGTCTTTAAAGGGTTGTAATGTTAGGCTTACGGTAGGGAAACAAAGGGTTTGGTGGGATAGGCTATATAGTGGTGGCAAGTCAAAAATCTCTTATGTTACAAGCATACGAAGAATGGCGTTGCTAAGCCAAGACTCGACACTCTAAACTCTAGCTAACTGAAATAAACAAACATAAATTTAAAGGATAGATGTAGGATGGTAGCCCGTATGTTTTGTTTTTTTTTTTTTTTTTTTTTCACTCTATTTTTTTTTTTTTTTCTTTTTCTATTTTTTTTTTTTTTTTTTTTTTACACTTTTACTCTACCATCCTCTACAAGAACATCAAAATAATAGGGATTTATAGGCACATCCCTACACTTGAGTTTTATTACTCTAACACTAATTTGACCCGAATTGAAAAGATCAAAACACTTGGGGTACATTATTACGCAAACAAAGGGAATTTGAATTTAACGTTCCTTCCGTCATTTCATAAACTTTAACTTTTCCCATGAATCCCAATCGTCCCAAAGCGTATACAAAGGATATGACTCGACTTAGCAACTCATGCAAGCAACTAGATAATTGAACTAAGGGTTTAGGGTGATAACAATAATGCACTAAAAGTGAGTGCATACAAGGTAGGCTAAGGCGATTTGGGTGTATATTTGGGGTGGGGTGTAAACAATGCTCTTCATTGATATTCGGAAAACCGAAACATCACGAGAACCGCGAAAAGGATAGGCTCGAGGGGTTAACTAGGGTATCGTGTACTAAAGATGAGTACAACGCAAAGGGTGTGGGGAATTACTCAACCGATGTGGAAGAAGTAATTATATTACGGTATCAAACAAGGGTTATCCTAATGCCTCTTATCATTTAGTTATTCCTAACTACACAAGTGTAGTCTTACTTGCGATCTCGGAATGCATCACAAAACAAGTTCTAGAATCTAATATACTACCGGTTCACACTCTAAGCATTGAAGATGAATGCTTTTAATTCCTACTAATCTAAGGCGATCCTCACATTTTGGGTGGAATTTAGGTGGTAAAGGGTTTTGTGCTAGTCATGTAACTTCCTATCCGTGAGGCGCTTTTGTTAAGACTAATGGCCCACTCTTATATGTCATGAAAAATTTTAAATTTGGTGCCAAAATTACCCTAACCGACATTTTCTCATGGTTTATTACACAAATACAATTGGACAAAGCAAATAATCAAGGATAAGCATAGTTTCAAAGTTCCGTTTATTTTCCTCCCTACACTTAAACCGAACATTGTCCCCAATGTTCCCGAAAGTATCAAAGTTATGATAATTGGAAGGTAATTAAAAGCGAAAGAAACTAGTACTCCCACGATTAGCTCGGTAGGATCCGTGTGTGAAGTAGTGGTTAAATCCTTTCCAAGAAGAATTTATGCGTGAAAAGCTCATTCCAATCTTATGTAACTTCTTCTTGATAAATTAAACCTGCACACTTGAAGAAAACAAACGAAACCTTCGCGTAAAATCGGTGGTAATAATATATATAAGACTCGATTTAAACTAGGATATAATGCTTGTGGAATGGATGTTTACAAAATTTACGGAAAATTAAGACACGGAAAATTCCAAAATTTTTTAAGTAGCTCGAAAAACGAGAAAAAAGTAATCATTGTTTTACTCCTTCGGCGCCGTCGGTTTGCGATCTGGCGCCGTCGGTTATCGACAAAAAGCGGTCTGCGATTTTGGAAAAATTACGGAAAATTTATATCTTTAGAATCGGAAAAATTTCGCAAAACATCCATTATGACTCGATACAAGCATTTGACTCGAACAAACACACAAATATATCTTTTAATGAATTGTTATTCTCATGTTTACGTTTCCTTGAAAACGTGTGTAATCCTCCTACACTTATCCCTTATGTAAAATACCTTTATATGCAATTAAGGCGAGGTTAAAAACAAAATAAAGCATTTTACAAAATTAAACATGAGAATAAACAATCAATAAAAGATATATGACACTAACAAGCAAACAATTAAGCATGGGTTGCCTCCCATGAAGCGCTTTTCTTTATTTAAGAGTCTTGTAGCTAGACTCGTAGTCGTGCTCTACGTTACTTCATTACCGCCACCTTGACGGTCTCTAATGGGGATTCCATGTTGTAGAAGTGCCCTATGATGCACCTCTCTAAGAGTTCGTCCTCTCCCACTTGGTCCTATATTTCGGTCCTAAGTTCAAGCAATCCTTATAGAATCCGAAAATCTTAGCCATAACATAATCTACTCCTTTTCCCTATCCTCATCATTCCTATAATAGACCGACAGTTTAAGTTCCTTTTCATCATTAGAGTGATGAAAACTTCTCAATCTTAAGCGGCATTTGGTAAGCTATGTCATCGGTCTCATCCTTGAATCGCACTACTCTAACGAGGGATCATAGGTCATCCGGTGCTTTCTATGAAAGGTTTTCCTAGAATAACATGGGACAAGCTAGGGTCTATGGCGTGCTAATATCATCCACAATTATGAAGTCCGTATAAAGCGTGAAACTACCTACATAAGCGGGCAATCCCTTAACTCTACCAAGAAAATTGCACTTAACCCTAGGATTATCGGGGTCTTGCCTAGTTGGAATAGGCTTCTTCATTACCCAATTGTAGTAGGTGCTAGTCATTATGTTGATTGGGGATTTGCGATCAATGTAGGCCTTTGCCACAAAAGGTGTCCTATGAAACATGGTATGTTAAGATTCCAAGGGTTCCCAAACTTGATTCGAGGGCTTTTCCTAACATACATGTGACGGAGGTCACGCACTAAGTGAGGGTGGCGAGATAGTTCTTCTTCCGTAGGAAACTTATTGAAATAGTCATTGTCTACTTCATCTACTTCCTCGGTTGTTTCATTATTCTCAAGTGTATGGTCCTCTTCGTCATTTGTTCCATTAGGTTTAACTAAGGCGATGGTATTGACGAATTGAGCGTGCTTAGCTAGCTTACTTGGGTCCTTAATCTCTACACGGAAGGCTCGGGAGTTGAGATAGCATTAACCTTCCTATCACTATTGGTTATGGCTTTCAAAGGTTGTCTATCTTCCTATCCATTTCGACTTGTTGTTGGTTAAAGCGGTCCGAGAGCTTAGCTATTTGGGATTCTTGGGATGCAACAAGGTTTTGCAACATCCCTTGATGTTTTGTTGGTTAGGACCGTTAGGTGGGGCCATGAAAAATCATTGGAAGTGAATTCCTTGGTTTGTCCCAGTGAAGTCGGGCTTGCCTTTCCATGCCTCTCGGGTTTCATTGAAATTCCTAGGTCCGGGTATTGTAGGAATCTTCCTCCGTTCCATTAATACGAGGATGCGTAGTCAACGGAAGCATGTTCGGGGATCGAGTGCTAGTCTTGCGTGTTATGAGGATCACAAAGCGGCTCACACGAGGAAGAAACTTTGTTCACATGGTGTGAAGACTTAGGATTTTCGTAGGAACTCATTAGGAATTTTACTTGATCTTCAAGTTCAATCATCCTACGGTCGGAAGGTTGTGAGTCGATGGGAGGCAAGGAGATTGCCTTAACGGTTTTGGGCAGCTCACGGGGTCATCCCAACTTTCGTTGTCATAGAGGGCAAGGTCCTCTATTATACCCCATGATTCTTCCGCGGTGAGATCACTAAGTTTTCCACCGGCCGCTTGGTCAATGGATCGCTTGGTGGGGAAGTTGACATGATCATAGAAAATTTGGACTTGGAGCCAAAGATCAATGCCGTGATGAGGGACTTTATGAAGTAAGTCCTTGAATCGAGTCCATGCTTCGTAGAGATTCACCTTGACGTTGTTGGAACATCAAGATGTCATTCCTAAGCTTAGTGGTTCTCCCGGTGGGAAAAATTGAGCAAGGAAGCGAGAGGTAAGATCATCCCAACTTGAGATGGAGCCGGCGGAAGTCGCTCAAGCCAATTACTAGCTTGGTCCCGTAGAGAGAATGGAAGAGGCGCAGCGCGTGGTCTCCCGAGTAGTAGCATCAAGGTCGATGGAATCGACAATTTTGAGAAATCCTCGGATCTTGATTTGGATCTTCGGAACGAAGTCCGTGGAATGCACATCCGTTTTGCACCAACCGGATGGTGTCGGATCGCAGGGCCGTAGTTTGGGCTTGGTCGGGAAGCTCAATGGTGTTCCTATAGCCTAAGTGGCTTGGTCTCGAGTATTCACCAAGAGTACGGGCTCTTGGCGGGTCAATTGGTGGTGGGTTGATGAATGGTGGGTGGTTATCACCTTCCATGATGAAAAGTGATGGGATTACGAACAAAGGTCACGAAGAAGGGGGATAGACTAAGAGAAAGCTAAGAATGAGAAAAAGTTTACTTGATAGGAATCAAGTAAAGAAACCTAAACGAGGTGGACTACTAACTAGCTATTCTATTCCCGGCGTGGCGCCAAAAACTTGATAACGCTACACGCGTCGTTCGGGGTCAAAGGAACTTCCTTTTAAATCGAGCAAGTTTTCAACACCCTAGGCGATGAACCTAATCGTTGTAGTGTAGTATTAGGGTAAGCCACGGGTATTGATATCGTTCTCTAGGGAATAGGAATGCTAGTGAGAAGTTACTACGCTAAGGTTGGGGTTGAGGAAGATTATTTTTATCTTTTATATTTTTAAGGAAAGGAAAGGTACGAATCTCGGGGTTTGAATTTGGGGGTTGGTATTTCTACCGATTACTCTACTTATCTAATTATCTAATCTAAGGTGTATGTAGTCTATGTCTAATTAATGTGTGCTCGTATGATAGTTTAAAGATGTGTTTACTTAGGTTTTACTACTCCTTAATTATCTCCTATTGGTGGTTGAATTGTCACGTCCTTATTCCTAGTTGCGTTGTGTGTCTAAGGTTGTAGGGTATCGTTTCTCCCAACTCTTTGAACTTACCAAAGGGTCTCGTCTACAAAACCCACTAGGGATAATAAACTCTTACTCTAAGGCACTCTTTGGATGGTTTAGCTTACAACTACTCAAGGAGCCATATTCTAAGGTTCACAAAGATTTAATCAAGCATTAAGTACACAATGAATGACCTATCGCATTACTAGATCATTAATCAACTAAGATAAGAGACAACCAATCAATATTCAATAATCAAGTTTCATATTCCCTAAGCAAACACACAAGTAAATTAGCCGGACATGGAAAACATGCAAGCATACACACAAATAATCAAAGACATAATTGTATTAATGAAGTAAAACACTTATCTTGGTGTAAGATAGGGTTTGGAACCCTAAAATCTTGTACAAGACACCTTGGTTCGGTTTAGGTTTTACTCCAAAAGACTACACACTAAATCTTGAAAAATTCGGATTCTATATATAATATTACATATGCGACGGCGTCACCTTATGTTTTGTGGCGCCGTCGTGTCGCCGTCATTAGGGTTTCGTCTTGGCCACGTTAGACTTGCGACGGCGTCACCTTATGCTTGTGACGCCGTCCTCTTGACCGGCGCCGTCGGATTACATCTAGGCCGTGCGAGTTGCGACGGCCTACTCTTTTATAACTTGCGTCGTCACTTGAAAATGGGAGTTTTGGCTTCGTCCGTCACAAAGATCCTCCGACGGCGTCACAATTAACACTGGCCGTCACTTATGTTTCAATGACTTTGAGTGTCTCGATTCGACTTTGGCCATTTTCTTCGTATAATCGCGCCTTTTCGTCCAAATAAGTGCCATTCCAGCATTTTGCCTTCAAGAGACCTAAAAGTGAAAAGGAGCGATATTAAGCAATAACGGATACAAAGTGATCAAATAAGGGCTTAAACGACCCTCAAAAGGTACCTTTAAAACCTTATCATAATCCATGAGCAAATGGCTCGTAAAGATATCTCTAATCCGTTTATGGTCGAATATTTGCCAAAAATTGTATGGTAATCAACTCACCATATCTGTGTTTGATAAAGAGTATGGCTTGTGGTAAAGGCAGTGGAAAACTATAATTCGTTATTAATTCACCAGGGTATGAATACACCAAAGAATTAACTAGTCCAAAAGGGTACGGCTTTTGGTAAAGACAAGTCAAATCCGTTGATAGCTGATGATTTGCTAAAAATCATATGGTTATCAATGTACCATGGTTTAAACACCAAAACATTGGCTACTCCAGAGTTATGGCTACCTGGTAAAGAGACATCAAATCCATAAACTTTCAATGATTCACCTCTCACAGGAGTTAACACACCTGGAAGTGATGAGAATAGCATGAAACTTTACAAATTGATGTACAAAATGTCAATGTTGCTGGAAAGAACAGAAGATCAACTATGGAGTGCTGGTACTTGTCTCACAAATGCTGCAAAGACTGATATTGAAGATTCAAAGAACTGCAGCCCAACATAATTCCAAGAAGATACTTTAGCTTAAAAGAAAGAAACTTGAAGTTCACAAGTGAAGATCAAGTTAGGGGAGGATTATTGGAAATTATGTAACCAGAATTAATACAGGTAGTATAAAGGTTAAGTCTGGTAGGCTTAGAATTAGTAGTTAAGTCTGCCAATACAAAGTTAAATCTGGCAGACCTAAGTTAATATTGTTTAGTATTTGTAGTTAGTTCTGTTTATGATAAAATAGAATAATTTGTTAGAGTTATATTAGGGAAGGATATGTACGCGTAGAGATATCTTAGGAAGAGATATGTTTATCCTTCTACACGTTTTGTATACTAGGGTTTCTTAAGAGTATAAAGGAACTCTAATTCATAGTCTTATGTACTTAGACTATTAGAGATTACAAGAATTATTAGAAATATTAATAGTAAAAGTTATTTAGTAATCATTGTATTCTTCTTGCTTGTTGTTAATATTCCGCGTTAGCATCAAGTACTCATTGTTAAAGAGTTCTTCACATAATTAATTTGGATTTATCCAAGTTAGTTATTGTCTTACAAGGCTGCTTAGATTCATAACCTTGGACCTACAGGGTCTGTCATTATTACGGTGATTTCTTCTTCATACTTAGCTTCTTGATCAGAAAAGTAATCGAATCCTAATGAACTCGAGCAATCAAAGTTTGTGCTCTTGAAAAGCTTCCTTAATGAATGAAAGGCTTATTCCTGTTCGCTATAAGGTTCAACGAGCTCCTATTTCTAACTCCTAGTCATGCACTACCTAAAAACAAGACAATGCTATCAGTAGGATAGGTCCGAAGAAGGAAACCAAATATTTCGTATCCATTTATCTGGATACGCCATATGTGTAATAAAGGTTAAAATTCAGCTGTTTAATTCAAAAGTTAAATACACATTATTGATAGTTATCAATACAATGTCTTTATAATTTAAAAATTCATATATGTTTTAAAAAATTTGAATACGTCATATAAGCCAAAGCTAATACGCCGTATGAACTTTTAGGGTTTTAAAATTCTGGTTTAAAACAGAATACGTCGTATTCAGGAAACCAAATATGTCGTATCCGAATAATTAAATTTGATACGACGTATATTAATAAAAAACGAAATAGGCATTCAAGTACTGAATATGCCGTATCGTTTATATCAACAACATACAGCAGAACACAACAATGCAGAAAAACTAAAATAAACAAATAAAACACACACAAAATCAAACAAACAAGACAAACAAATATTCAGAAAAGTACAAATATACAACAAAGTTAGCCAAATTAAAATAAAAATGATTAAACTAAGTTAAAACCTAAATGAAAATACTAACAAATTTAAATATCAAACAATTCACTCCTCGGTAACGGTGCCAAAAACTTGATGTGTCATTTTATGTAGGTAAATTATGTTATCAAGTTTTACTATTTATTTTATGCCGATTTTACCTATAACAAACACTAACGGGCAGTTACTCTATCGATGGTAGGTTAGTTGGTAAGTAGGGTGTCGATCAATAATAGTGGAACGTTAACACTTAAATCTATCAGTATTTTAATTACCTAAGTTAGTCTAATTAAACCTAGTTCTAACGCATCAAAAGGGTTTTCAGCCTTAGAGACTGGCACAAGGTTAGATTTAATAAAACTGTATATAGAAGAAGTCAAGCCGGTAGTAAGGAAAACGTATTAGCCAAGTTAATCATATAAAATGCCCGATTTGTCTACTTGTTATAATGATGATACTCACTTCGTTGGTGGATTTCTAATGTGAGCTAGGCGGTACTTCTTCCTAAAAACCAGGTTTACTATTTAAGTCTTTCAATAGATTAATACAATTATGATTAATCGAAACCCGCATAAAGCATCTTTTATAGATTATAATTTATCATTTATCCCACGAGGGCTTACATTACATATTTATGCCCTAACTTCATTACTAATAGCCTAATGCATAGCGCTATTGATCTAGTTATAAAGCTAAGTAATATGTGATCTTCCCGAAATAATGTCTATCATCCACAAACTTAGGACTTATTGAATAAGCAAGAATCAGTTGAATGAATAATCACATACACTATAAATGTGAATGAAGTAATAAACATAATCAATACGCAACGAATAAGTAAGCAATCCAAATAAACAAATCAAAACATCAAATAATCATAAGCTTGGCTAATACCTATAGGTATTAGCCCATAATCTCAGTAATAATACAAGCTATCATGTTTAGAAAGATTAAAGTATAAATTGAAAAGGAAAATTACGCTAACCGAACGATTATAGTGTAATAAAACAATTAAGGGAATTTTCCTATGAAATTATGGCACTAGTAGGACCTTCTTGGTCTTCTGTATGTCTCTGGTCTCGTACTTGGCGGTTATGAGCAATCTAAAAACCATACTTTAGGTTTTCTATTTATACTTTTTGAATACAGTCGATACGGTGTATCAAATGTATCCAATACAGCGTACCGAGGTAACTTCGCGTGAGGTCCAAGATTATTATATTCCAGAATGTTCGTACACTGCCTTCCTAATATGGCATATCATAAAGATGAATACGGTATCAGGTCTTCCTTATCTTGGATATCTGGTGAAGTCTTTAAGATGAATAAGGCGTATTTTAAAATGCCATACGGCGTATCTGGACTAAAACAATATCGTTCTTCTTGTTGACCAAAGTTTCATATACGGCGTATCCAGTATTTGGATATTGCGTATTCTTCAAAGTCATGCAATGGTCTTTATAATCATACAAGTCTTGGTATACGGCGTATCTTCCTAGAATGACACGGTGTATTCTTGTCTGTTTAGAGGACTTTCTCGAACTTGATCCATTTTGCTTCAAAACACGTCTATTATTGCTAACTTTCACCAATAGTTTGATAATAACTTAGATTGAAACATTTAAGTAATTAAGTATCAAATCTTATATAAAACAAGCAATATATATAGGATAAATGTTGCTATAATTATTACCTTATTTGATGTCATCAAATATCCCCCCACTTGAACTTTACTTGTCATCAGGTAAACCTTAGATAAACTTATGAAGATATATCTTAAACATTCGTCTAAGATTTTTCAATGTAAGCATTTATTCGTTTAATCTCAAGTGCACAATCAAACACCTCTTGAAATAGGAAATGAAATCACTCAAATCTTTCAACTAATCTATATGGTAACATTTAAGTAGTTTGTTCAACTGCTCAGTCGTGACGAGTATTCTATCATAAGCTTGGCAAGGATACACATCTCCACCACTAAACCTAAGGAGTAACAAGTTTAAAAGGATAAATTAGGTTAATCATGATAAAGGTTTAAGGGTCGTACCGGGATTATGTTTAAACATCTTATACAAAAACATATTAGATCGCTAGCGTGAATTCTTGATTTACTCAAACAACGGATGGTTACTAGAATAGTATACCTTAGATCGCTTGCGCGTCATTTGCATAACAGATGGTCACAAAAATATACATCCTAGATCACTGGTGCGTCATTTGATTATTCAAAAATCAGATGGTCACAAAAATATAATGTACTAGACATTTTCACAAAGTGATTATTATATCCGGATGCTCGAAAGCTAACAATTGATAAAGTGATTTGGTAAGGGTAAGGTATGGGAAACATATTTAATTGGTGTAAAATAAAATCACAAATAGATAGATTAAGTCCAAACAATAAACAAAAATGTGGTTAATTCTTCCCGACCTTCCCATGAAAAAGACACGAATCATAGACTAACTCACACATTAATAAGTAGACACAAATTAGACTCAATGATGTTTTAATTATCATTCTCACAAAAAACCTTAGTTGGTGTTCCCTTAACGGCCAACTACCTTGCAATCTATAAATATAATATAACAAATATTGGCGATACCTCCACTAATATATAATTTTACATTGTCACTTTATAATACGTACCAATAAATAATTAATTTGCTCAAAATATTAAATCGGTTAAGTTTAGATGAAACGACTCTCTCTCTCTCTCTCTCTCTCTCTCTCTCTTTTCTTTTTTCGATTTTTAAAACAAATCAAAATATCTAATGGTGTAAAATTTTAACACTTCACCATCATAATAAATCGGATGATTTTTCTATGTACTTCAAAACTTTAGATATAAAAATAATAGTGTATATATAGTAAACACACGAAAAAAAAAAATAACTACTATTACATTCCCATTCACGATTTGCAATTCCCGACCTAACCAAAGATAAGAAACACACAAACACACCTAAATACATACAAAAGTAACTAACCACGGACTTCAATCTATAGGGTAGGCTAAGGTGTGTAGGTGTAACTAAACAAATGATATTGGTGTAAGAAACAAAAGGAATGGCTCAAGGTTTTTCTAGGGTATCTTACGATAAAAATGAGAGTAATAAAAGGGTTTTATCACGGGGTTAACTAACCAAAGTAGTTAGTTAATTTCACATAACATGTAAACGATATAGGCCATTTGGTGTAATCCTATAAATTTACCTAGTTAGACAAGTTACTCTAATTATATCAATAATACTCATTATGTGGTCTCGAATAGCATATCAAGCCAAGTTTTAAAGTGTACTACAAGTCACTGGCACACTCATATATTTGTGGAATTTGGATAAAATAATGAAACGTAATAGGCTCAATCCTCATAATATGGAAGTAAAGTTTATTTTGCGGGTTATGCAACTATTGATTTCACAAAAACATGCTAAAAAAATTAAATTTAAGCATATATTAGGCATAAAAAATTAAGGACAAATAGTGTTTTAATTCTCCATCCCCCTACTTAAGATATATAACATCCTCGTTTTCTAAATTGAAAATTAAATACAGGAAATATAAAGAATTTGAACGAAAACTCCCCTGAGATTTGCTCGGTATGATCCTCCATGATGCTTATGCGAGCAACTTTTTATTTTCTTGTGTGAAAAGACATATGGATGCCAGCATGGCTACAACACATAGAAAACAAAGCGTATATATAAACCACCACTTTCTTCGTAATCATAGTACTTTACCTGTGTTATACGCATGAAAAATCACAGCTAGTGTTTCTACGATACGCCGTATCCATAGTTAGAGATTCGCCGTTTCGAGCCTAGAAATAAGAACAAAGCGGATACGAATTCGAAGTTGAATGCGCCGTACCCAAAACTTGGATATGCCGTATCAATGGAACTGACAGAAAGTTCAAGTGAAAATTAAATATGCAGAAAAATAAAAGGATAGATATGACCAGTAAGGTCAATACTCCGTATCCATAGTTATGGATACGCCGTATCGAATTGCAGATCTGACAGACTCGATAACAAAAAAAATCAGAAAATGACATTATGGATTGTCTCCTAGGAAGCACTTCTATTTATTCTAGAGTCTTTAAGTTAGACTCATCTACAACTTCTACATTGTCCTAGCCACGAACCATCTTTCCTCCTTCTTGCAAAAAATGTCGTGGTAAGCATGTGACACATTCTCTTCGGTCCGGATCCAAATGTCATACTCGTACATCTTTATGGCAGCGTATTCTTTTAATGGCCCAAACGAATACCTGATAACTTCAAATTTCTCAGATGTAAATGTTGGTTTCTTTGTGTACGGGATTCCAAGTAATCTATACTTGTTTTCTTTAAAAGCTTGCTCCTCCTCATTAATAAAATAAGACTCGTCATTTGGAAGCAAGTAATCTTCTAATTCTTCTATGTCTTCTTCTAATGACTTACTAGAAATCTTTGAAGTATCATAAAAGGCTTGATAGAGATCATCATCATCTATATTTACATAAGTAGTGGGTGTATTACAAACGTTCTCCGTTTTTGAATAATCACTTCACTTATAATTACTTGACTCGTACCCTTTCTGAAGTTTCTCTCACTCTTTCATTAGCCTCCATTGCAATTTTCAATCAAGTTTAGTATAATCATCAAAATTCTTATCCACCCATTCCAAAAATGTTAAATTCTTTACATCGAAGTTCTCTTCATGGGATTCCAACGTTGCTTTCACCCATAAAGCTTTGTTTTTTTACTCACTATCTTCGAGTAAATCATACCAATCGTAATTTTGTAAATTGGTGTTATTTCCAATTATGTGACAACCCGCACTTTTCCAGGTATGTTATTTACGAAGAATAATGCCTATAATTCTTTTACGAACATTTCCGAGCTCATTAGACGTGAAAACGAGAAGTTATCTCGCGAAACATGAAAATTAGACACAACGCGTAGTGGCACAACCGACAATTCAAATTGATTATTGTATTATTTATGAGAAATTAGACGTGTGAATACTCGTTTTTATTAGAAAATTTATTTTGTACGCAATAGCGTAATTTTCGTGATTTGAATCGCGCGTTTACTAGTCCAAATGAGCCCCAAACTCTAAAATCACAAAACTCTGCAAAATTAAGAGAAATGGTCCTTGTGATTAAATGTACACCGCCGCCCTCTATCTTTTGATTAATTGCATAATCGGTCCTTGTGATTTATACATAAACACCTAGGGTTTCATAACCCTACACTAAATAATAATACTACGCCCCTTTCCTCTCTCCCATTTACAGCAGCCGCCACCCACTACCACCTCCAGCCGCCACCCTTTCCTCTATCCCATATGCGCAATAAAGTTTAAAATTCAGCTGTTTAATTCAAAAAAGTTAAATACGCATTATTGATAGTTATCAATACACTATATTTATAATTAAAAATTTGGATCTGTTTTTAAAAAATTGAATACGTCGTATACGCCAAAGCTAGTACGCCGTATGAACTTTTAGGGTTTTAAAATTCGGTTTAAAAGCGAGATCGTCGTAGACAGGAAACCAAATACGTCTTATCCGAATAATTAAATTTGATATGACATATATTAAATAAAAAAAGCGCAATACGCCGTATTCAAGTACTGAATACGTCATATCGTTTAAATCAGCAAACTACAGCAAAACAGAACAATGCAGAAAAACAAAAATAAACAAATAAAACACACACAAAAAATTCAAACAAAACAAAACAAACAAATATGCAGATTAGTACAAATATACAACAAAGTTAGTCAAATTAAAATAAAAAGATTAAACTAAGTTAAAACCTAAATCAAAATACTAAAAATTCAAATATCAAACAATTCACTCTCCGGAAACGGCGCCAAAAATTTGATGTTCCGCTTTGTGTAGGTAAATTATGTTATCAAGTTTTACTATTTATTTTATGACGACTTTACCTATAACAAACACTAACGGGCAGTTACCCGATCAATGGTAGGTTAGTAGGTTAGTAGGGTGTCAATCATTAAGAGAGGAACGTTAACACTTAAATCTATCAATATTTTAATTACCTATGTTAGTCTAATTAAACCTAATTCTAACACAGCAAAAGGGTTTTCAGCCTGAGAGACTGACACGAGGTTTAGATTTAATAAAACTGTAAATGTAAATGAGACAGATAACACTCACAAGCAGAAAAAAAGATAATAAATAAGAGGTCAAGCCAATAGTAAGGAAAACGTATTAGCCAAGTTAATCATATAAAATGCCCGATTTGTCTACTTGTTATAATGATGATACTCACTTCATTGTTGGATTTCTAATGTGAGTTAGGCGGTACTTCTTCCTAAACCCTAGGTTTACTATTTATGTCTTTCAACAGATTAATCCTGTCACAATTAATCAAACCCACATAAAGCATCTCTTATAGATTATAATTTATCATTTATCCCATGAGGGCTTACATTACACATTTATGCCCTAACTTCATTACTAATAGCCTAATGGTCATAGCATTATTTATCTAGTTATAAAGCTAAGTAATATGTGATCTTCCCAAAATAATGTCTATCATCTACAAACTTAGGACTTGTTGAATAAGCAAGAATCAGTTGAATGAATAATCACATACACTATAAATATTATGAAGTAATAAACATAATCAATACGCAACGAATGAGTAAGCAATCCAAATAAACAAATCAAAATATCAAATAATCATAAGATTGGCTAATACCACATGTATTGGCCCATAATCTCGATAATAATACAAGCGATCATGTTCAAAATGATTCAAGTATAAATTGAAAAAGGAAAAATACGTTAATCGAATGATTATAGTGTAATAAAACAATTAAGGAATCTTCCTATGGAATTGTCGCATTAGCATGACCTTCTTGGTCTTCTCAGATGTCTCTAGTCTCGTAGTTGGTGGTTATGAGCTCTCTTAAAACCGGACTTTAGGTTTTCTATTTATACTTTTCAAATACGGTCGATATGGCTTATCGGATTTATCCAATACGGTGTATCGAGGTAACTTCGCATGGGGTCCAAGATTATTATATTCCGAATGTTCGTCATCACGCCTCCACGATCGGCATATCATAAAGATGAATACGACGTATCAGGTTTTCCTTATCTTGGATATTTGGTGAAGTCTTTAAGATGAATATTGTGTATCTGAGAATGTCATACGGCTCGTTCTTCTTGTTTACCAAAGTTTCATATACGGCGTATCCACTATTTGGATACGGCGTATTCTTCAAAGACAATCAATGGTCTTGATAATCGTCCAAGTCTTGGTATATGGCGTGTCTGCCTAGAATGATACGGTGTATACATGTGTGTTTAGAGGACTTTCTCGAACTTGATCTATTTTGCTTCAAAACACGTCCATTATTTCTAACTTTCATCAATTGCTTAATAATAACTGAGATTGAAAATTTTTATTAATTAAGTATCAAATCTTATATAAAATAATATAAAACAAGCAATACACATAGGATAAATGATGGTATAAATATTACCTTATTTGATGTCATCAAGTACAATCAAAGTAATTGAATTTCTTCAGTACCTTCTCACTATAATGAGATTGAGACATTGGAAATTTCTTACTTTCATATTTAATCCTTATACCAAGGATAACATCAGTCTCCCCTATGTCCTTCATGGAGAACGATGATGACAAAAATCCGTTTGTCAAGTCAACCTGATCTTGGTCAATGCCAATGATGAGCATGTCATCAACATATAGACAAATGATGACTCATTTATCAGATTCATCAAATTTGCTATACATACATTTGTAAGCTTGGTTAATAAGATAACTATTTGACAAAACCACTTCATTAAATTTTTGATGCCATTGCTTAGATGCCTGTTTCAGTCTATATAGAGACTTAATCATTTTACACGCCTTGTTTTATTGCCAGGCATGATGAAGCCTTGAGGTTGGTTCATGTAAACCTCCTCATCCAGTTCACCATTTAAGAAGTTTGTCGTCACGTCCATCTGATGAATAATCAAATTATGAATTGATGCCAAAGCAATCAGCATTTTTATGATACTGATAAGTGCCACTAGAGCATAAGTATAAAAGTAGTTTATCCATGACTTTTGTTTAAAGCCCAGAATGACTAGTCCAGCCTTGAACTTTTCAATAGTTCCATCTACCTTCATTTTCATTTTGAAAACCATTTGCAACTCAAAGGCTTGAAACCAGGAAGTAGATCTGACAACACCCAAGTGTTGTTACCCATGATGGAATCCATCTTATCATTTATTCCTTCTTTCCAGAAAGCAACATCCTGAGACTTCATCGCTTCATCACATATTTTGGGGTCATCCTCAACAATAAAACAATAGGAGTATTGGTCAAAGACCTCATCCCTTGTTCCTTTAATTAAGTGTAATTGAAACTTGGGTCCAAATGACTTTGAAGTCCTGACCCATTTACTCTTTTTGAGCTTAGGCTCAGGTTGCTAAACCACAACCTCATCAGAGACCTTTGATACACCAATGTCGTTAGTTCCATTTGGATTCTTGTGACTTGGTCTAGGGATAGATGATAATCTATTCTCATTAAATATTGCATCCCTTGATTCAATTATTGAGTTGATTGAAACAGATTCATTAGGTTCAATGGAATAGAGCCTAAATGCCTTGGAATGCTCAGCATCCAACAAAGATGCATGCAATGCCTCTTGCACCCAAAGTTTTCAACTTTGAATTAGGGAGTCTTACAACAGCCCTACAACCCAAGACCCTTAGATATTTCAGGTTGGGTTTCCTTTTAGTCCAAAGTTCATAAAGGGTAATTTTATTCCTTTTATTAGAAACCCTATTCAATAAATAGCAAGTTGTTAACATAGTTTCATCCCAGAACCCTTGACTCAACTCTGAATAGGAAAACATTGAATTAATCATTTCTTTTAGTACCCTATTTTTCCTTTCAGATATACCATTTTGTTGTGGAGTATATGGGGCAGTCGTTTCATGGATTATACCAACAGACTGAAAATATAGAGTATCCATGTACTCACCTCCCCTATTAGTCCTGAATCTTTTTATTAGGGACCCATATTTCAATTCAACTTCAGTTTTAAACACTTTAAATTTATCTAATGTTTCATCCTTAGTATGCAATAAATAAACATAACAAAATCTATAAGCATCATCAATAAAAGTCACAAAGTATTTCTTATTCCCCAATGAGGGAGTAGCATGCAAATCACATACGTCATTATGTATCAGCTCCAAAACTTCAGCTTCACGTTTTACAATTTGAAATGGTTTTTTAGTTATTTTGGTCAACATGCAAGTCTTACACTTTTTAGTGTCCATATCAAAAGCTAGAATTAACCCATCCTTACACATATCTCACATTCTCTTAAAGTATACATAGCCAAGTCTAGCATGCCATAGGGTTGAATCATTTAGTTTAGAGGTGGATATAAATGTTGAATTAACAATATCATTAACAATATCATTAAAAATATTAAGTCTGAACATTTGATTACACAAATAGTTAAAACTAATAAACACACCATGTTTAGATAAAACAAACTTATCAGATTCAATCACTTATTTATAACCACAATTACTTAAAACACTACTAGAAACCCAATTCTTTCTAATATTTGGAACATGTAAAACATTAAGCAAAGAAATAATATTTCCGAACTAAATATTAAATCCACATCCTCTTCCATGCACAGGTGTTAACTCATTTCCCATATGAAGAATAGAACCATTATTCAATGACTCATAAGTCTTGAACCAAATTCTATCTTTACACATGGATTGTTGCACAGATTCAACCCACCACGTAACATTATCATCACACAAAGTATGCCTCGATATATATGTAACATAATAAATCTGAAAATACTTATTAATCACTATGTGACCTTTCAGAGGGTTGGTGTTACCACTCCATGATGTTTACGTTTTCCCTTGTTGTCATTGTACCCGATGGAGTTGTTATGCTCCACCATATTGACAAATGATGGACCAGTAGCATTGCCACTCTTTGGCTTGTCATTGTCCTACGCTCTGAGTGATTCCTCAATGCGAAAATGATTGCCCAACTCAACAAGAGTTAATTCCTCCTTCTTATGTTTCAGCATATGCTTGAAATCTTTCCAAGAAGGATGGAGTTTATCAATGACACAAGAGACTGAAATAGCCTCATCAATGTTCATCTTATGTTGTGTGAGTCTACCAAGTATACTAAGAATTTCATTGTATTATTCCTTGACAAGTCTAGAATCGACCATTTTGTAATTGTTAAAATTACTTACAAGGAACTTCTTACTTGATGCATCCTCAGCCATATATTTGGCTTTCAAGAAATCCATAGTTCTTATCAGATTCCACATTTTGATAAATATCAAATAAGGGATCATACATACCATTTAGGATTAAACCTCTGCAAATGTAATCATCATTCTATCATTTGCTCAGTTCCTATATCCTCCACAGTAGCAACATCCCCATCATCTAGAGTAGGAGTGCTCAGGACATAAACCACACTCATGCTTGACAATAAAATTGCATCTTATTTTGCCACCTTACAAGTCAACACCTTTAAATTTTTCCAATTTGGAGAGTTAGCGACCATATGCTTCATAGCGTGACCATTGATTATCACTAAATAGTTTCTATTGATTGTTGGTTTTATAGCGACTTCCAGGTAGGGTGTAGATAATCAATGGTACGGATATCACTTAAAATCGTGTAATCACTTTTCAATAGAAACTATTCAACCCAATTCACGAGCTACGAATATCTCTATAGGATAAGACCAAGTGTTCGTTCTTGTTTTAGGCACAAATCAAGAACGTGTTCGCTTCCAATTGTTTATGTTTTCTGTATATATTTCATGCAGATGTTATAATCTCTGTTTATAGTAGAGATTACTCAAACCTAGTCAATGGAATTATGAGTGATTAACGGCCCATTAATCACCACATAATAAGCCTCCATGATAGTAGGGATTAGTGGTTACACGACAAATTAAACGAGGTCATTATGATTCAGTCCCAGCTTATAGTTACACTCGTTGATGAGCTAGCCTTTGAGAGGATTGCTCCCTGAGTGTTCTCACTGAGAGATTCACTCACTGATGAGATGAACCCTTTTGATTGAGATTAATCCCTGATGAAATCCTTCAGCTTTCACTGAACTTACCAGGTGATGAATACTATTCGCTTCAAAGTATCACTTACTGAAGAGTGAAGTCACTGAACTTCATCATAGACTGAATCAATACTTAACCACTATTAGAGTCAGGGTATTCAGAGACTCGATGGGTGTACACTCCGTACCTCCAAGCCCATTACCAGCTGTGAAATGATCCCTCAAGTGCACTAATTTTCCAACACAAATGTTGTCAGATAAGTAGAAGGTCGACTTTGAAAAACCTAGCGCGTAAAGACAAAGTCTGGTGCGCGGGTCCAGCGTGTTAGACGTGATGTCTTTGTTTGCTTTCGTTTTAGGCTATCGCTAACGATTTTAAATGTGTCATAATATATATTTATCATCATTAAAAGACAATGGATTATGATATAATGCAACTCTAATTCTCTATGCACTCTCTCTCAATTTACACACACAAAATATTCATTCTCTTTAATCTGTTTGATATGTTCATTTCTTATGACTACATTCACTAATTAAGTGAATGATTTACACATGATTAGCCGTTGTAGATTTTGGGTTTATGATCTTATACGTTGATTAAGATCAGTTTGTGAGTTTGGTTGATTGAGATTCAATAGAAGTTGTTTGTGTGTGTTTAAACTCTATTTTTTCTACAAGATAGGGTATTGTTGTTGTTGTAAAATAAACGACATGGTTCTTGTGATAGCTTGTAGCATTTGACATTCTATGTAAACCAAAGACATCATGTCTTGGTTAACAATTTTGTTTCATTCAATAATGTTTATGCGTTTTCTAGTAAAAAATAACCCATAAGTCAAAAGTCCATAACTCAATCATGAGTATGACATAATCTTTTTTGTAATTTTGACTCGCACCATTCGTAATAAGTCAAGAATAATGGTGTTTATTATAATATTGAATGATTTACTATAAAAATGTTTTATAAGAACAACTACATCTAATATTTTGTCAGATTCTTCCTAATTCTAAACTAGAACTGAGCTTAACATGTGAATGGTCTAATATCCTTGTAGAATTTATGTGGTAATGATTGTTTTATATTTGACAAATTCTAGCTTGCACCTGATTCATTATTGTATTTCTTAATCATTCTCTTCCTATTATTTATAGTTCGCTTACCTGTTCTTTAGTTTAATATAACATGGTGCATGCATTGGTCTTAAAGTTTCAATCTTTTTATTAAAAAAACGATAACGCTGGTTCAAGATTACAAAATTATAATCTTGACTCTTAGTCTATATGACAACTGTAAGTAACGAGACATCTATACTTCATTCTTACTATCGTTACCTAAAAGTGGAAAAATGGTTAAATTGGCGGGAAAACCTTGACCTCGTGCATCCTTTTAGGTGTCGGCTGGACCCTTTCCAAGGACTTAGCCCAAGGCAATGAGCACATGTTCTATTGATTTTTAGCAAGTGTTGGGATTAGATGTAGAACCTATCAAAATTAGTAATTTTTTTGTTGTTAAGAAAACAAATTAGAGGTTTTTAGTTTTTAAGCTAGTAAGAGCATCTGCAATGCTCAAGTCTTTAAAGACTTTTTATTATTTCATCAAGCTTTTGGAAAAAGTTTTAACCATTGGAGTAAAAGCTTTTTAAAAAGCTTTTTGGCAATGACTTGATAAACTTCAAGCTTTTGCAAAAAGCTTTTCCTTGTCTATCATTCTTATTATATTATATTTGTTGTATTATGTTAAAGCTTTACAAAGACTTTTTACCATTATAGTTACAACTTGTAAATGACTTTTCCATAAAGAAGATATAATTGCAAAGTGAGTAATTAATAGCAAAAAGTCCTTCAAAGCTTTAAGCATTGTAGATGCTCTAAGCTTGGAAAAGTAGAGATTATTGTAACTGGGCTTTTAGTCCAACAACTAATAACAAGTAGGTAATATGCTCATTATAGCTGGACTTAAAAATATGGGCCTTCCAGACATAAGACATAGTTGATTTAAAAAGAGTGCCACAAATAATTAGTGTACATTATCATATTTTTTGGTTACTCATATAACCGAGAGAACATTTATTTTGAATACAGATACGAGAAGAACTATTCACACACAACACAAAGACGATGACACCTATCGTTAAGGGGGTATAAACTCTACTTCAAGATATATAATCCCAGACTCTACATTCTGCAGTTGAAGTGATACCTCTTGTTTGATCTTCCCATCAACTATATTTACCGTGCTATCTTCTAGCAGTGCATTGTCGTGTGATTTTAGCCACTTACCTATCTGCATATCGCCAAACTGTGAAGCGTCCCCATATGCCATTGCAGATGTTAGCATGGGCTGAATGTCGATTTCTGCTTCCCCCATTATGTCGTCAGCAGAGAATGTATCATAATCAAAAACTTGCTGCATACAACATTAATGAATAATGGTTTAATTCTGAGCAAATGTGGCAAAATGGGTTAGGTTGGATCACCAGATTTATCATATAAAAATGAAGAAAATGACAAGAAAATCGGATTACCAACTTAACGGGTCCATAATCTTCAGGGACGGAAAGCATTAGATCCTCATTCCAAATCGGGTTCAAGTTGCTCTTTTGTATAGCTGTTTGGGCCTTCTAATAAGAGTAAGAACCGCATCCAGCAATGTTACGACACCAGGAACAAAATAGCATCATAATTATGTTAAGAATCATACATATAGGACAACAAACAGCATAAGCGTGTCCAAATCCTGTTTTTGTAATAATAGTGCTACTCTGGTTAAATTGTCTCTGTTAATGGGGAAAACAGAAAAGAAACTAACCTGCTCTCCTAGTGAAACGACGACATACGGATCACTTGATAACATATCACGAACAGCAAGATTTGCACCTTGAAGAATTGTGATTTTCAAGCTTCCAATAGCTCCCTCCACACATACCTGTAGTCATTTTCAGAATCAGCAAAATGATAATGATTTCATGAACTGACTCGATCACATTGATTATTTTTAAACTTCAGAAGAGTTTTCTGCACTTACAGGTTTCTGTATTTGATTTGAACTTGCAGTTGGAACATTTACAGGTTCCTTGGCTGAACTTGCACTTGGAGCATTATTTGATGAGATCTTCAAACTTGGTTTCAAAAAATCTTGATGCTCGTACTTGGACCTAACGGGTTTAAGATGATTAATATCTCATTACAGACACTACACTACATGGCACTAAATATATACCTTATATATCTTGCACGTTGCTCATGACTAGCATCTGGCGCAAGCTTAGAAACTCCGTCAGGGAAATGGGCTTCGTAGATTGAATTTGCGGAACTATTTCCTCCAACTTCAATCATGGCATCGATTTCTTCATCGGTCCATTCATCCAATGTTACTGATAAAACCTGAAAAATTCAGATTACCAGCATATCAAATGAGAACTATCACACATCTCTTTGACTGAATAATAAACTTCATAGGGACTCTCGGCAATGAGTAACAGACACCTTTGAAATATTTGGACCAAGGGTTCTGTGCACACCACAGCATTTCAAGCATATAAACACTCCTATGGTGGGTGACCTGAGATTCACATTAAAACAGTTTTAAAAAACTTAAAAAACTATATCCATGAAGCCTCTAACTGAAAGGAGATATGACTGGCAAGTGCTAGACAGATAAACTGTAAGATTGTTGAGGTTGGTAGAACTTACGCCCATTTAGGATCGGGCGCACCACAATCAGCACATGTCCGATTATCACTTTGATGTAGCAAATCTTTTAATTTTTTCTTACCTGCATAATCAAGATGTGTTACGCAATCTATCACACCAACAACTAGTGCAATTGTCATAACCTTGGAGCTACAAATAACTTACATAGTTTCTTGCACGAGGATGTACAGTCTAAAATATAAGGTTTACGATTGAGTAAAGAACTTCATAAATTCATTTAAGTAAGCAGTGTCATAGCAATGATTTATCAAAATTGTACACTTACTATATATGATGATATAAAGTTGCAAAGAGTGTATAATCTTACCAGACATTGGTCTGCTTGCAAGGCCACAATCATTAACCACAACTTTCACTCCTCAAAAAAGACCTCTTTTCTAAATGAAAATTCAGGGAATTACAAAAACAAATAAGTTACAAAGCCCATTAAAAAATAAATATCCTAATGGATTGATCATAATCCTTTACTATTTTGTAATATGAACTTGTAACCTCATTTTCTAGTTTCTTGCTAGTTTCTTGTGATAATTTCCGTTAAAAGAAGCGTTTAGAAATAAACGATAACACTTTTTTGTTACGGGTCAATGTCAAAATACATAATGGTCAATGAACACGATAAAACATATAATGCAATTGTAATAATGATCATTTTATATGAGACTGAAAGATCATGCACCATGGATAATGCATGTAAAGGTTTTTATAGCAAACATCAATAATGTATGATATGGCTAGAAAAGGAATATTGGTTAATAAAAAATATATGAAATGTGAAGGAAATAATGATGAATGTATCATACAAAAAGTATGTATATGAATATGAATGATGAATCTGAAGATAATAATGGTTGCAAACATTACCTGTCTAAAATGTGGGTTGCATGCATGAGAAAAACAAGGTGGAAGAAAACATGTTCTTCAACGAGAACGATGATGGTGTTATTATTTTGTTACCTTTGGAAGGTGATTGAAATTTGGGTTCCATGTTTTATTCAATCCCCATTAAAATGCAATTTTGTGTACTTAAATTGTGATTTGTTGGAATGTATATAAAACATTAGATAGTAACACCAAATTAAATTGTGCAATATTATACTTGTATGCTTATTTTATTTTATTTATTTTTTCTTTTTGGTAAAGGTTTTCTTGATAAATTTATTACTCTAAAAAACAGTGAAGTACAACGAATATGGGTGAATTTCACATCTCAACCCAAAACTAGGTGAAAAAAACGCACCAACTGTGCTTCAAACCTAAACTATTATAAGAATGACATGTCACACTTATGAGACCTACTACAAACGCTATCTAAGTTGAAAGGCATTAGCAAATGGCATTTGAGCATCAATCAAACCAGGATCAACAAAATCATCATCATCGTACGGGTCTTCATCATTAGTTTCCTTCCATTAATCATACAAGCTTTTATTTCCCACTCCGCCACTTTTAGAAGCTTTATTAACCTTGGAGCTCGTAGAAGCCAAAAATGGCGGTTTGTTGTGACTTCACTATCATTCTATCATTATCCTTATTAATTGAATCATCAACCTTTATAGAAGCCACAGAGAAAAATTAGGAAGCGTTTATTTACAAGGTTTTAACGGGTTCCCATCAAGCATCTGACTCTCAAGCTCGTTAATTCTTGCAACCAAAGGTGTAGTACTTAGACTACGAGATGCCGAACCAGCCACATCTTGGACAACTTTCTTACCTGGATTTGATGACCCCCTCCCCCCCAATTTGATCCAAGCTCATCATCTTTATTAATCGTATTAAGCGCGTCAAAAGGATTAGCTGAGCTTGTCTCAACTTCAGAATTCTTTTTCGTACCACTTGAACTGCACATTCTTTTTAGATACGACTTGGTAAACTTGCTTCTTAGGCTTAAATTGAAACTTAGATCCCACATTAGTACCATGAGAAGTCTGTCTATGAGGTTGTTGGACCATCATTCTTTGGTTTTTCAACAACATGTTTTGGACATAACATATCATCATGTCCAAATATCATACGCACACCACATCGAGTTGGTTCCCATTCGTACTTCACCCTCGCCATGTGAAGAACCTCTTCATCATCATCCACGTTAGGAATAACAATAACCATATCCTCTTTTAACTCCTGATCAGCCCTAAGATCAATCAATGCACTAGCATAATCCATATGACCCCATGATTGTAGACACATAGAACTCGTATATGAATCAAGCATAAACGGGTTACCAAGCTTAGCAGCCATCACACTCAATCTGTTTGCAGTAAACTTCACAATAGGAATATTATGGAATTTTACCCAAATGGGAATCGAATTCAGATCTTCCTTAAGTAAATTAGCATTTGGCGTCCATTTCTTTAAGATGATAGGTGCAGATCGAATAAACCATGCACCATTCTCCAATACCTCGTTAATACCCTTAATTGAAGCAAACTTGAAGAAAAAGAAGCCCTTTAAGTTCATCGTTACTCGAACTAATCCAAACTTCTTCCATGCATTCTTAACATAGTACTCAATATCCGAGAATGCAAATCTTGTACCGACGAAATAATCATACAAGCTAAAGCCAAATCTCGAATAAACATCCAAAATAGACGCCATAGGAATTTAACTTCAGCCTTTGCATTAATAGTTTTATCCGATTCCAAAGATCTAAAATATATCATTTTACCAGGGTGAATAATCCCTTTTACCCAAAAAAAAGATCTAAAATTTACCTTATTCAGATTAGCCTCATTTGTAACAAAACTCTTAAAAGACTTTGGAATAGTGCTCTCCATCACGTTTGGTACACTCGGTCCCCCCCTCCTCATCATTATCTTGCCTCGTGGGTACATCATTATCGTTTAGAGCCAATCTTACTTGCAAATGCAATTGGGGCAGCAAGAACCGGCTCTTGCACCTCTTTGACAGCCTTTGGATCCTTGAATGACACCACCTTAGGTAACTCAGAATTCAGCGGTCTCGTCTCAAGAACCAAATCCATTTTCACGATCATATGCTCATTTGAGTGTGCTCATACCGGGGCTGTTACCATTAGCGTTCAACACATCCTTAGACGAAACAGAATCAGTGTCCTTGCTTGGCGTCACATCACAAGCGGCGAATAGTTTTCACTTACAACCCGAACCTAAGTTCATCGGTCCAACTATTCGTCCCTACAATTCAAACAAATTTGAGACCCAATTGTTGTCCAAACTCTCACCCTTTTGTCCCTCTCTCGTATCCGCCATCAAGAACATGGATAAAATGTCATTTATTATTAATGTTTATCACATGGATAAAATGTTTTTTAATGGCAAATATATTATTAAATTATTAAAGACTGGCAGGATGTTAGGCAATACAAACACCAAACAACTAATAACACCTAAAAGACTGTCCCGACGACAAGGAATTGAAAACCATTAACAAACTCTAATACCACAAACCTAACACTAATACCGAAAAATACATGAAGAACCGAACGCCTTGTAAGTTTCTAAACCTAAAACAACATTAACATGTTTATCCTTATGTTTATTTGTAGTTTTGTTACATCTTTTAATGTCATTGTTGATTACAAAATTAGTCGTATCAGCTATACATGCCAATCAACACTTATTTCATAAGCAATGGATAATTAAATCGAGTGAAAAAACTAAAATTGATTCCTTGTAATACGCATAGTCGTCCTTAAATTTTTAAATTTTTTTTAAGACTCTGGACGAAATTACATAACGAAGCTTTTCAAGAATGAATGTTATATATAAAATGTTATTGTTAATAAGATATAATTCAATTAATTATTTAAACGTTCAACATATTACTCATTTAAAATATTTTCTCATCTAAATAATTTCTTATTCGTGAAATATATGTGTATACATACATATAATTGTTAACGAGAAAAATTGTATAGTTTTAAAAAAAATTGAAACCTTGAGCGATCTCCCGCCTTGTATATCCTAAAAAAGCATTGATAATAAGAAATAAAAGTGCTTAGTATGAGAAATTTTGATGTGCAACAATAAGGTTGGTTCCAGTAAGGGGATTCAACCCCCTTCATTTTTACTGTCACGTCAGTTTTCTCTCTCCAGCGACCTTTAGGCGATTGGGTGCCCCAGTAAAGGCGACCATGATCAATTTTTTTTTCTTTAAGACTGAAAAGTGTAAGTTTTTGTCCATATGCATGTGTTTTACTCGATCTCACCCACGACCAAGTTGTGTAAAAATGAGTGACGATTGAATCCTCCACGGTAAGGGAGGAGGGAGTGGTACCCTAATACCCTGGATGTCACATCACCTCTATCCAATAAAAACCCTCCAACTCAAAACTACCCAATTCTACCCTAACACTACCCTAAGTGGAGGGTGGTGCCCGATCCTACCCTAACACTACCTTTCAAAAAGACAAAAAAAATAGAGAGAAAGATCGACATGAAACCGATTTGTATACCCTAATCAAGTACCCTATTCACTGGGACGGTGTGCAAATACCCGAGTATACTCGAGTGGTACCGACCATGCACTCCCTCCTCCCTAAGGAGATTGAGTGACACTCATTACTGGAACCAGCCTAACATGAAAAATATGATAACTTAGGATGTGTTTGGTTGGGGTGAATTAGAATAAAGGAATGACAATGTATATGATTGTTAATGTTTGGTTGTTGTAAATTGGTTTCAAATTTAGGAATCAAACCATGATATTTTCCTTACTTGATATCACCCGCTAAGGGTGACTTTACTCATTCCATCAAATTTGTTTTCTTGTTTATCTTCTTCCCCAACCTTTTCACCCATATTTTCAGATCATTTTCATACCAGTTCCTGCCAATCTAGTTCTTCATATTTTCAGGTACCCTTTAATTTGGAAGATGATGACACAAAGTACAAAAATTACTAGTGGGCCAATTTGACGAGTTATTATCATGATTATGAATTTCTTCTATTATTTTTTGAAGTTCACATAAATTATCTCACAATATCATATTCAAGTACATATGCTCCATGTACATAATTTATCTCATCAATATTCATCCATGTTGGATTTTGATCGTTTATGTCGTTGGGTTCTATTATGAAGTTCAAAGATTTTGGAAAGCTACTGATGGTGGGCCTCGATTGGTGGAGATAAACTGATATCCAACTTATGCAACCAAACAATTGAATTGGAATCATTCAATCTATATTCATTCCATGTTATTATGAAACCTATACCTATAGTGATTCCAGAGCTTATACCAGACAAACACTATGCTGGAATGATTTTCCAAAAACTATATATGTGTTTTAAAATGTATAAAACTACATCTACAATTAAACCAAAATATAAAAAAATTGCAGTTTACTATAATTCAGATTCGCATATATGTAGTTATCCAAACTCCCTGAAGCGAGATAACCAATCATGAAAAAACACCCACTAACTAACAATTAATTCGTGTCACACTTTGCAACGGAACAAAAAAGAAACAATTCTTTGTCTACAATCTTAGAAACATTAAAATATGTGTAACAAAACCAAATGGAACAAAATGTTAAGTTGGAGAGTGAAAACATTCGTTAGCTTTTACACCTCCACAATCTTCTCAAATCCCATGCATTTAATGCAACTCATCATTGCCTCATAACCCTATACCACCCTAACCCCATTTCACTCTCACTTCACTCGCCACCATACCATCTCTCACAAACCTTTCTATCTTCTCATATCATCTCTCACACACAAACACACTCACAGTTTCGATCACACTAAAAACACACACACAACTATGAACTTTGAGAGTAAGCTAAACCCTTTTGCACCACCTTTCTTCCCATCAAGATTCAACCACCATCATGCTGTACACTTTCCGGTTTCTACTGGACCAAGAAACCGTGTACCTTCTCGTTGTCGTAAGCCACGTGTCACCGCTGCTAACGATGGTGCACGACGGTGGATGAAGAAGCCTCGGCAAGTGCTTAAGTTAGATCCCAAAGATAGCTCAACTTCTGTCATGATCCGTAACATACCTAATAACTACACGTACGTACGTTTTATATGTGTTTAGGGTGTTAAATATTGGCAGCTTTGGTTATATGTTTTTACTTTTTAGTAGTAATTTTTTTTTTGGTTTGATACTATAGGAGAGAATTATTGGTGAAGTTCTTGGAAGATCATTGTAAGAAACGAAATGAAATGGTGGGAAATGGTCTCAAGTCAGCTTTCGATTTTGTCTATCTTCCTATTGATTTCAAGTAAGTTATTATGGTTTTTGTTTGTGTTGATGTTGTGATTAACGTTCTTTTAGTAATAATGTTTTTGTATTTATGGGGATTAAGCTAAGATGATTAATGATGTAGGTATCGTTTGAATGCTGGGTATGCCTTTGTGAACTTTACGACTTCTGAAGCAGCTTGGAAGTTTCATACTTGTGTTACAGGAAAAAGTTGGCCGTTGTTCGAGAGCAAAAAGATTGCTGAAGTTGTTCGTGCTAGGTTACAGGTACTAATTTGGTTATATTTGTTGTTGTGATTTTGATCTTTTTATTTGATACATGTTGATTTATTGGTTAGTCCATTTGATTTTTAAACGTTAAGATGCAATTTTTAGTCTCTCAGATTCTCAGTTGAACAGTTCCAACAGTGTAACTGGTAAAAAGTTTAGTACCAAGCCTTGGCAAGCCATGAAGCTATGAAATAAATGATTATATGTAGCATTTTTTGGCAACTCAACCATGATGCTATGAAAGTACTTTGAGATTTTTTGACCATATTTGTAGTATTCAATTCACTGGTTTGTACATGAAAATGTGTCCTGTTTTTTAGGATAGCTTCTAAGTTTAGTTATTTGCCATTTTTGACTCTTGTTTACTTCAAGTGTTTTATTCTTTTTGCTTGTTCCATCATAAGAATTCTCTTTGTATATAGCAACATTTCATTATTACATTTTATGGATAGTTGTGAGATACTTGGATATGGTCATTATGATTTCTGCTCAGAGATCTTGTGTCTCCTCATTTCTTGTTTGAGCAATATGTTGATGTAATTTTTGGGTAGAACTATATGCAAAAGACACTACTAATACATGTCTTTAGGTATTGATCTTTATTAAAAGATTGTCATGAAACTTCTTTATTAAACTAAGCGGTAGCTAGCTAGCTAGCTAGGTTTTGGTGTACACATATATATAGTTTTTACATGGTTACAAGATAACAAAGTTAACCATTAGTCCATTATTAGCTTAGTAATGATTAGTGTGTCTTAAAACTACAATAACTAGTTTAACAGGACATCAAACACACTCTTTCTCCCTTTAATTTGCAATTAAATGATTTGTAGCATCTCCCTTTCGTTAATGTGTAGGGTAAGAATGCTCTTGTGAAGAATTTTGAAGAGATGAGACTCTGTAGCCCATCAAAGGAGTATTTGCCGGTGTGGTTCGACCCACCAAGAGACGGTTCTGTGTCATGTTCGACAGCAAAGGGGATGCACACCATTGGAGTGGTGCGCACCTAGTAAATAACTCGGGGTAGAACAGTCGATAACAACAGCTTATTACTAGTTTAAAGCAAACAATTTTCAGATTAAAAATGTAGTATGCCTTTAAATTGACCCTAGTAGTAGCAGAAATATTAGTATTTGGTTAGTATGGTTCGACGAGGAGGGGGAGGTTGGTTCGGTCACCTACGTCATGGTTAAATGGGTCGGGTGGTGGGATCTACCTCTTTTCTATTGTTATAAATTTTAGTCGTATGGTAACACAACTAGTTATCCATGACTGTACTAATGATTGAGTTTATGATTGATGTGCTACTCTTATCTTTTCATTCCTTAAATGCTTCCTTCCTTTTTCTGTATTTTTCTTATCAAGTACAGTACATGGCAAGAAAATGTTGCATGTAGAAGGATTACTTCTTGCAGACAGTATATGGTTTCGTGTTTTAGAGCAACATATACGGAGTATATGCTTTATAGAAAGAGATACTGATTTTGTCTTATGTAGCGATTAGCTTTTTAATCTAATCCATTGTTAAGATGAGGTAGTTAAAAATCAAGCAACTATTTTTTAGGTAGTTTTCTTTTAACAATGATTTTTAATCTTGTTAGCCGACTAATTTATGGTATTTGAGTTTATCGCCGCACGAACTAAATTTCGGTAAAGCTGTCTTTTTTCTAGATATGTTTTGGAAACCATAGTTGTCGGGATCTCGATCCCGATCTTGTGATCTTCGATTTTACGACATCAAGAAAGCAAAAACGATCCGGATCCTACATAGGATCTTTTGAGCATAAGATCTTATAATATCCCGATCTTTACCATACGATCTTACGATCTAATCCGATCCGATCTTACTTTTCTCGGACACAAACTAAAAACTACAAATTTATGGGTTGTTTGTTAGTAGAATTCAAAAACAACATGTTAATCTTTTAAACATTTTATAATTATAATTTAGGAGAACATTTATATGAAACATTCATAGTATTTTATTGTTATAATGTATTAGAATTTGTAAATTTGTATAAAATTACATAAACTATTAAGAATTAACATTCGAGTAGGATCTTACGATCCCGATCCGATCTTACAATCACGATCTTGCAAAGACGAAAACGATCCTGGGTAAGATCCCGATCTTGACAACCTTGTTGGAAACCATAGACATTCATCTTCGTATTATCTTTAAAAGTTTGTGAAAGTTGAGTTTCTTAGTGAGAAATGACAAAATCAAATGAATTAAGAGATCATTAAGTTGTGTTTTTTTGGTTGGAAAATGATAAAGCCAAATGAATTGAGAGGTCATTTAGATGTATAATTAAGTGTAACGGCTTGAAACTTTGAAATTACACCATAATTAATGAAATCTAAGGATTATGGTTCGAAACTCTTGCTATGGTCAATGGCTTAATGCTATTTACTTATTGTTTTAAGGGTAAGGATCCGGCGAGAAAACAACATAAAATTAGAAAGATGAGAAATTTTAATAACTATTTATTTGAATTTTTATCCATTTAGATGTATCTTAATTAGTTTTGAAAGTGATCTTTAAGTGAAAACGATGCAAAATATTCTTAGCAACAAATTTAACTCGTAGAGGACGAAAAATACATAAGATTCGGTTAACTTGATGAAATGCATCTAAAATATGTATATGCATCTAATTTTTTGCTAAGATATATATTAGGGTATATCTAAAACATTAAGGATGCATCTAATTTAAATCAATGCATCTCTAATTTGTGATTATTGTTATTTCTCATTTTTCTCGTTTAAGACTTCTTCTCATTTAATCCTAAGTTTGATTTAAATTCTTATCTTTATGAGAGTGACAAAAAGATTTTTGGACCCCAAATATAGGCAGTTATAATTAAAAAATTTGTGGAGTTGTACAATTTCTTTTGTTGGATCTTTTGTGTTAGCTTTTGTTGTAATTGATGCAAACCGCTTGCTTTGATTAAAAAATGTTTCGTTGGGAAATTTTAGCAAGACTCGTTTGTTAAAAAAAAACATAAAAATGAGAAAGGCTATCAAAACGACGATAAAGAGAAAAGTATAAAACATATGGCCATTACACTTAAACTATTAAGGTGTTAAAAGGCTATTACGCTTTGGTTAAAGTAAGTGATTGTAAAATTAAAAAATATATAATTGGTTTCTATCGTGTCAAATAAATGATGATCACATTAGTTACTAGCTTTCATCATTCGTACCATTTGTTTTATTAGTTCCATTTAGTCATGTACTTTGACCGGTTTTCAGTCAAACCGGTTCGGGTTTCAAAATCGAACCGATTCTTGGTCAACGGTCAAGAACTTGTTTTGGCCAAAAACCGGTTCGGTTTGGATTTGAAAGGGTAAAATCCAAATCAGTTGAAACTGGTTTGATTCGGTTTCAAACCATTTTGTCCAGAAAAACCGGTTTCAAACCGGTTTTTTCATTTTTTTTAAACTGTTTTGCATGGGTAGTGTTCGGATTTCGGGTTTCTTTTTTGTTTGTTCGCGTTTTATTCACAATTAACTTCAACTTTTATTTAATAAACTTATAATACATCAAACATAACGTACTTAAAACACAAAGCTGATACATTTTGAACGATTTATTCATCAAACATAAACTAATAAACGAAATCATCTTCGAGTCCCATCTCATCTTCGGAGGCCCTAGCCTCGGCGGCTTCATTATCTTGAGTTATATCTTCATCGGAGAGATGGGTTGAATCACCCTCTACCACCTCTTTATTTGGTATTTGTTCTTCGCACTCTAGGGGATCTTCAAGACTTGAAATGTGTTGTATACGTTCGGCCACGTCATAATGATTAGGGCTGTAAACGAACCGGACGAACACGAACGAAGGCTTGTTCATGTTCGTTCGTTTAATTTTAACCGGACAAATAAACGGACACGAACGCTTAAACGGACGAATTTTCTTGTTCATGTTCGTTTATTAAGAAAATGAGTTGTTCATGTTCGTTTATGTTCGTTTATTAAGAAACTAAACGAACGTTAAATGAAATAAACGATCAAACATAAATGAATATAAACAAACAAGCATAAACTTTATTAAATTATGCAATCTATAATGTTTTATATATGTTGTTTTGTTTAAACAAACCAATTTTAAAATTATACAAATAAAAAATATAATATAATAACATAAATAAATAAATGAACATAAACGAACGCATAATCGGACGTTCACGAACATAAATGAACGGACGCGACATTTGTTCATGTTCGTTCATTTAACTAAACGAACGTAAAAAATTGTTCATGTTCGTTCATTTAATAAATAAACGAACATAAACGAACATAAACGAACTTTTTACCGAACGGTTCATGAAATGTTCACTGAACGTTCAGTTCGTTTACAGCCCTAATAATGATCCTTCAAGCAAATACACATCTCCAAAGATGCCGATGTGAGTCTTGTTCTTCGTATCGATAATACCCTTCCACTAATAGAAAAAGCGGATTCTGAAGCAACCGTAGAAGCTTGTACGGCTAGTAAATCCCGGGCCATTGCGGCTAGAACGGGAAATTGATTTTGCCTTCCTTTCCACCAAGCCAAAATATCAAAATTGTTGAATTCTTCAAGTGCCATATTTTGAATCCAATCGGTTCCAATATATCTCCCATATTCGTTAGTCTCCGATTAATCACTCCTAGGCCGTTTAACGCTTTCTTGTCTTAGACTACAAAATAAGTTCATTTGCGGATCCAAGGTAGCATTTGTAGAAAGCGATGAAAAAGCCGATCTCGTTAAAACATTTATTTAACCCTATTTACTATAATAAAGATCAAATAAATCTTTAAAACATTTGTTGAAATGATTTTTTGCACTATTTTTTGCAAAAAAAAGGTTCATTTTGAGCCTGAGCCAAATCCAGATCCAAAGTATTTTTCTATAAGTAATTTGATCTCGCTAACATTAAAACATGGGTCTAATGCGGCGGCACAAGTAATTACCGGTGAAATTTCTTGAAAGTATTTTACTAGTATAAGTTTTCCTTTCATTGGTTTAACCATAGTTGCAAAAAGTACCGAATGACTCGTGGGATAATATCGAATTGGCATAATTTTGAACAAATTAACCAAGTTGGTTAAGTACCGAATGACTCGTGGGATAATAAACACCCGATAATAAAGTTGTTGCTTCCTTAAAAACTTTGAGTAATTCGGTTAGTTTTTGAATAGCATCCCATATTTTATCCGAAAACTTCTTAATTTTACGAAATTTGCAAAGTTCGTCATGATAAGTTTGTAAAATATTTTTTTGGCGTAAACCACAAACAAACATTTTATAAGTCGAATTCTATCTTTTAGGAACGTCCCAATTATGGGCTAAAAAATGAACTCCGTTTCTTGACACAATTTCATATAATTTACATATGTAGCTTTACCCGATTGAAATATATCTTGTAACATTTTTTCTAAAATTTTCTTTTATCTTACTTACTTCGGATGAGTTTAGTCCGTCTTGCACAACCAAGTTTATGATGTGTACAAAAACACATCGACTATGATAAAAAAAAATGCCCTCCGAAGGTGGTTGGTATCTTAGTATTAGATGTTGGACGACATTTGTATTATTAGAAGCGTTATCAAATGATATTGTAAAAACCTTTACTTGTAACTTAAAATAAGTTATTATGTCTTTTAAGTTTTAACATACGAAATAAATTTAGACCCATGTAAGGATACTCAAAGTTTTCAAAAGCATTCATACACTTTCATCATTTGAAGTAGAGATCAAATGTTTAAGACACAATTCTATAATAAGTAAATGTGTAGGCTTAATAATATCTTCACTTCTATTTTATTAATGTCGTAGATGCTTTATAATTTAGTAGAGATATTATGATCTTTTAATTTAGTTAATTTTCTTATTTCCATGTATTATGTATTTTAATTACTGTATGCAAGAACTATAGAAATCTCTTTCTCATATGGGCAAATCATATAAGATAATTTTTGTGGAACACAAAATTAAGGCCTTTTTTTCTAAATGGTTATGAATAATTACATATAATTTTTATGCATTTTTGTTTCCAAGTAACCATATATGTGCTATTTTTTATGAAGTTAGCGTGTGGATATTGATTCAACAAAAAGTGCACGAGCATGTATGTTTGGCTACATTTATACCTGGAAATTGATACTTTTTAAGTGATTAGTGGACATGATCTCATTGCTCTATCGTTTTTCTTAAATGAGACTTCATAAAATTTTGCCAGCCTCTTTAGTAACTAGCGGACATCTCATTGTTCTATCGTTAGTTTTTTATTATACAACTAACCACATATGGTTTTCTCAGCCTCTTCCTCCATAGGTAATAAGTATTAAATCTTGCATTAGTCATTGTCTTTATTGTTTCCTTATTAGATATCTATGGTGAAACATACTCTTAAAGTTAGTATATCGTTCAACTGCTATTGTTTCAGCTTCTTGCTTGAAAAAAAATTGGCCAAGTACTTACTTAAAGATATTACTCCGTACTATACTGCTATAATAGTATAATTCAATTATAGCCAGAGAAATGATACATGGACATAAACTTATGCCTAAACTTAAACCTAAAACCACTTGGGATCATCCTGATGGTTTGTAAAATAAGTGGGTCCCTGTCTGCAGCCATCAGGATATTGAAGGATGCATTAATGAACTGAAAATCATCTATATGGTCAAATTTGATACCTCTATGATCTTTTTAAAAAGTTTTAAACAAAAGTACTTTCTCTGAAGTTAATGAATCTATAAATTAACTTAATGAATTTTTATAATTCAAAAATACTTCTTTTTTTTCTTTTTCTTTTTGAACTATATTCAAAAGTACTTCTATAAATGAATTTACTATATAAAATTAAAGCTGATTAATACATTATTTGTCTTTTTGTTTGTATAAAAATACACGCGGAGTCTCAAATTCAAAATAAATAGTTCCAAGGTTCTTGCCGTGCATTTTTTACGTTGCCCAAGGTCCCTTCGACTAACAGGCGTTAGTCACTGTTTGAGTGACCCATGTGCTTTGCATATGAGGGTATTTTGGTCATTTTACCATGTTATGTAAATTAATTGTTGATTAATTTTGTACAACCTTAAAGACGAACCGTGTAATTTACTCCTATAGTTAACACCATCACCTAATGCACTCTCCTTTTTCTTCATCTCCACTCACCACCAACAATCATTACAACCATAGTTGTCAGGATCCCGATCCTGATCTTAGGATCTTACGATTTTACGATCGCAAAGCAAAACGATCCAGATCCTACATAGGATCTTTGCAGGCTTAAGATCTTATAGGATCCCGATCTTTATCATACGATCTTACGATCTAATCCGATCCGATCTTACTTTTCTCGGATTACAAACTAAAAAACTACAAATTTATGGGTTGTTTGTTTGTAGAATTCAAAAACAACATGTTAATCTTTTTAAATATTTTATAATCATAATTTAGGACAACATTTATATGAAACATTCATAGTATTTTATGGTTATAATGTATTAGAATTTGTAGATTTGTATAAAATTACATAAACTATTAAGAAATAACATTAGAGTAGGATCTTAAGATCCCGATCCGATCTTACGATCACGATCTTGCAAAGACGAAAACGATCCTGGGTAGAATCCCGATCTTGACAACCTTGATTACAACCATCCACCACTACCCATCACTATTACAACCATATACCACCACCCATCACAATTATTAATTTTTCCTTTTTTTTTTTTTTTCTTTTTTCTTTATATATCTTCATCTCCAACTAGTGCTGTAAACGAACCGGACGAATACAAATAGAGCCTTTTTCATGTTCGTTCGTTTAATTTTAACCGGACAAATAAACGGACACGAACTTTTAAACGAACGAATTTTCTTGTTGAATTTTCTTGTTCATGTACATTTATTAAGAAAATGAGTTGTTCATGTTCATTTATGTTCGTTCACTGAGACACTAAACGGACGCTAAACGAACATAAATGAACATAGACAAACAAACATGAACCTTATTAAATTATGCACAATGTATTGTTTTATAAATGTCGTTTTGTTTAAACAAACCAATTTTAAAATTATAAATTAATAGATATGATATACGAACATAAATAAATAAATGAACATAAACGAACGCATAATCGAACGTTCACGAACATAAATGAACGTACGTGACTTTTGTTTATATTCGTTCATTTAACTAAACGAACGTAAATATTGTTCATGTTCGTTCATTTAATAAATAATCAAACATAAACAATTTTTTTTTAACGGTTCATGAAATGTTTATTGAACGTTCAGTTCGTTTACGGCCATATCTCGAACCATCACCACTAACCACTGTTTTTTTCATTAATCTTTTAAAAATAACAAACAACTTCAAATCAAACCACAACTTTAAAAAATACATGCTCTTGTTATGCTTAAAACTCAAATAAGACATTTCATCATTTATTTCATAATTTATATCAAGTACTCAAATGCATGGGTCCTTCTCTTCATTCTATCACAATTTAACATGATGGCTGAGACTAATTTTCGAATAATAAGACAATATTACACACCATATCTTCATTACACATACTAGCATGGTACCCGCGCAAAGCAGCGTGATACCAAATATGCAGTTTTTGTCGTATCTTTACCCTTTAGCGGTATGCAATGATAGTCGGTATATGACGGTTTACCGGTTTCATAGTTCTAAAAAACAAATGTGTGTTTAAATTTCCATAAAATATATTAATACAAATATAGATTTATAATTATATTCATTTGAACTTAGTAAAAATTGAATGCATATGATAAATTTTAGAACTTTAAATTTTTATTATTGTAGGTTTGTAACATCTATTTTAATACTAAAATTTAATGTGTCATTAATGTATATTATAATGTAATTAGTGTAGTGTAGTATTTAATTGTATGAATTACTAAATATAGTAACATGTGTAAATTTAAAAATTAAGACTTTTATTTATAAATGTCCCAAATGCATTATAAATATTTATAGATTATAGATTTATAGATTATCACAAAACCACTATTCGATGCCCTAATCTTTTTCCTTCCGATTTAATCAATATCACCTTTTGATATTCATTTTGAATATCATCTCGAATAGTCACTCAAGCCAAGACCTAACTTCTGTATTTTAACATTTTATTTTTTTTATATTTTTTTCAAACCAACTAATTTTTCATTCATTAAAACAAAAATAAAAATTATAATACAAAGATAAAAATAAAATAAAAACGTACAAAAAATTACGAAACAAAACAATAACGTAGACGACTACATTTCATGTTTATAATTTTGCTCAGATTTTTTTTTGGCATGTTGTTAATGAAACAATCCTCCTCCACTAACCCCTAGAGTCGCCTCCCGTTTGTGTCTAAATTCATTTTGTAGTCTCCTTAAAATATTGCGGGTTACTCCTCGTGGTGCCCGATGTGGTCTTCGGTTTAGTTTTTTTTCGCAGAACGTGGTTTGCCGTAGACGTGATCTCGGATCATCTTCGAATAGCTCGGTATGTCCGGTGACATCAACTAGATCAACAGGCTCGGCCGCATTCCACTTGAAGTGTTTTTTCAAGATTTTCCATGGCCCTTCTTGAGTAAACGCTTTTTAGTCCCTCTCGTCACGATATGTAGTCCTTCAACGACTCAAAAGATCAACCTTGTTTTCCCCACTTACTCTCAAACGTTTTAAACGTTTGTAGATAGAGTTGAACTTTTGACAATTACAGTTCAATGTTGCCCACTTCCTCTTCAACATATCCTTGGTACGTTTGTGTAGAGAAGGTTTGTTGAACTCATTAAGAACCTTGAAAGAAAAAGATGGCTCGTCTTGGTCATTTTTGACTTGCTTATCCTCGGAAACAACAACACTCAGCTAATAACGCTTCCTTTTGGGGCCTCCAACGAGTGTATCTTTGAGAATCCCTCGGTTGTTGTGGTGGTGGTGGTGGTTTTTTTGCGGGTCTTTTTCCTTTTCTTCGCGGGTTTTTTATTGGGCATGTTCGGTTTGTGGTTGTGGTGGTAGTGGTTGTGGTTGTGTTTGTTGTGGTTGATAGAATTGTTGTGGATTTTATTGAAAATGTTGAAATTGTGTTGAAGTAGTTGTTGTTGTTGAAGATAATATTGCTCGGGTATATATGGTGGTATAGTATATTGACTACCAAACATAGCATATTGAGGTTGGGAAGTTATTGAGTTTGGCGAATGAAAGTGTAGCGGGATTTGACAAAGATGATGAGTGTGGATGTTGCGACATCCCGATAAAGTTATTGATTAAAGCATCATTTGGATGTTGAGAACTTAATGTGATATAGTAAAACTGTTTGTGTAAAAGGGATTTATATAATGTGTGCAAAAACAAAAGGTATAACTTTTTTAAAAAAATACCTGTTGGCTGTTGCATGTTGCAATGGTTGAAAAATGAAAATTTCCTTCATTTGGCGCAATCCAAATCCTTCACTCACGCCTTGGCGCTTAGGGGGCCGGTGTGGTCGTTTGGGCTTGGCGTCGAGTCAGGGGATTGGCGTGGGTCTCTCGTGACCACACTCAAAGCTCTAATGATGGAATATATAACTTTTGAGTTGACACGAACCCGTTTTATTGATATTTTGACCCGAGCTCATTAGTTACAAGTATTCAAAAGAGAACTGATGACGTATAGTCTGGAGTCGGGTCATGAACCCGACTACAGCCCGATACTTTCAGGCCTGGTACGAACTGGGCCAATATTAATACATGTTTGGGCTCACGAAAGCCCAAGCCCATATCTATTTACGGAATAGATATCCAATATCTTCTAAAATAAGAAGATAATCATTCCCAACCGACTTAGGCGGATACGCGAAGGTTGGGGAACACGGAACCAACAAGGATTCCGTATATATAAAGGAATCATATCCCTCGTTTAAGGTACGATCTCATAATCCTAAAACTCCTTAAACCCTAAACCGATTACTTACTCTCACGGGAGGATAATCGTGGAGACAATCCCACTGTAAGCCTAACGGTGTTTCTTGTCTCTTAGTCTTGTCTCTCGGCAAATTCTCAATTGGTACGAGAACCGGAGCTCCAAATCGAGAACGCCCAACTTTGTATCAACAAGTGGCGCCATCCGTGGAACCTACACTAAGAACCGATACTAGAATGACAAAGCACGGCAATCGCCGATCGCAATCAGACCTTATGGGAAGAAGTCGCAGTGGACTAATCCTGCTGCCCACAGGGACAACCAACTGCTAAAAGGGATCGGTCAAGACTTGATCTTCCTCCGGTGGAACCGCACTCGAACAACCCAAGCCACCACAACCACCACGGTGGAGTAGCCCCATCGCACCGCTTTTACTACTCCTTTCCAATCGCTAGAAACCGACCGACAAAGGTACCGGAGGCACCGTAGGGATAAGGGTAAGCGTGAAACAAACGACTCACCGGAGGAGTCGCACTTTATTAGCACCAAGTTTCGTATCCCAAAACTACGAAACATTAACCGCCTCATGCAAGAGGAAGAGAAAGAGATCGGTCGAACTTGAAGGCCCGACTCAACTTCGATTCTGAATCGAAACTTCCCCACCGCGCTATCGTAAAGAAAAGCGGCGGGAGAGATAATGACCGACCCCAAGATTCAACGTATAGGGAGGAGAGTCGAGGATGATGAGACATCTCACTCATGACACTTGAGTGATAGTGATAGAGAAGAACAGTGCAGGTGTCTACACTAGATTGGGTGCCGTAAAACGCGATCGACGGGTAAAGCACTCCCAGTGCAAGTCCTTCGATCCGGACTATGGGTCGACTCGAGGATAGCCGCTAAACGCCGTAGAAGGAAAATTCCTCTCGATAATTCCTGGACAACGAGGACAATGACACGTGACATTGGAAGTCTAGAAACAGACGCGATAGCCAAGAAGAAGACATGTCTCCCGTGGCGCCGTCGAAATCGGATGCGCTCACCGACGCATTGGTGATTTCTCCGAGAACAAGAAGAGACGCATGCCTACTAATGTCAAGACCTATGATGGAACAATTGATCCGGATGATCACCTAAAAATCTTTGAATCACCGCGACCATTGAAAATCGCCACAACCACGGTGCCACATGTTTAATTCCACACCGGTGGGAAGTGCGGGAACGGTTCAACAAACTCCCACGGCGGGCGTGAATGGTTTTGAAGAATTGAGAAAGGCGTTCGCCTAAATTTTACTCAACGCAAAAGTGTGCTAAAATCCTGTCGAACTCGCCAGGTAAAATGAACTGGGAGAATCCACGAGCGCGTTCATGGAACGCTTTAAAGATGAATGCATGCGTGTTAAAGCATGCCACGAAGTCTTAAAGATCTCGTGCTTCATGAATGGGATTAATAACCCAACTCATCAAGAGGTTAAACGACAAGATCCCCGAGACCTTTGATGAACTCATGAAGCGCTCTCGGTCTTTTGTCCAGGGAGAAGCCGCAATGGAATGATAGCAAAAGAACCATTCGAGTTACGGTCACGGGAACAACACGGGAGACAATCCAACGACCGAGGTAATAACCGTAATAGAGCTATCGCAATGAGGAGCGGCAGAGATGTAGATAATGATGTATACTCCCCGATCAAAACACCAGGAAATACTCGCAGAAGGTGCGATTTCCCAAGACCACCGCAGATGCGCATACCGTAAGATCGACGATGGGAATGGATACTGTGACTACCATGCTCAAAAGGGTCACACCACTATCTAGTGTGTCCAAATCGCGCTAACTCATCGACAAGATGGTCAAGGAGGCGATGGACCACTTAGTTAAAAACATTAAAGAGGAAGAGATAAGCAAAAGAATGGAAGCAAGAAGACACCCAAAGATAAGGCGCCCACAATCTACATGATACGACGTGGCAACGAACCACTAGACAAAAGGTCACCAGAGTTTTCCGAAGGGTGAAATCTCTTTCCTACTTTAATCATGACAACGCAGCAGAGCCCTCACCATTGAAATTAGTGCGGTGGTCACGACATACACCGCATGTACATCGATGGTGGGGCATCGGCAAATATCATGTATGAGCATTGCTTTAAAAGACTACGATCCGAAATACGTAGTCGGTTAAATCCGGTCAACACAAGACTCACCGGTTTTACGGTGAAAAGATATAGCCCATGGGCCAATCAATTAGTCGGCGTTGGCAACGCAGAGCACTCTACGACAACCGGATGGACTTCATGGTGATCAAATCCTCATCATACAATGGCATTATTGGGAGACACGGGATATCGACCATGCGCGCTAATCCATCAACAAGACGGATGCTTAAATTCCCGAGAAGGTGGCATTGTCCTCTTTACAATGCCACGGTACCAAATGAGAGTGGTAACACTTGTTACACGCGGTAGAACCCATCCCGGCAAATGCGTGCCAAAGTCCCCAACTTGAAGGTCGCAATTCACCGAATACCTGCACTAAGAAATAACCATTGGAGGGTCATTGTGGGACAACGGCAAAGCATTTGTGTCTTGCGCCTCCTAAAAAGAACGTGGATATTTTCGCGTGGGAGCCCAAACACATGACCGAGTACCACGCCGATCACGAGCATAAACTTAGAATCCGACAAGGATACTCACCGACACGCCAAGAAGCGTGGCCAAGCTCCAGAGGGCGCAGTAATCCCGGCAGAGGTACACAAATTGGTAAATGCGGGAATTATGCGTGAAGTCTATTACCACGATCGGCTTTCTAATCCAAGAATGGTCAAAAGCGATGGTAGTGGCGAATGTGTGTAGACTTCACCGACCTTAATAAAGCATGCCCGCAGGATCGCTATCCATTACCGAGATAGATTGGAAAATAGAGTCCTTGTGTGGATATCCATTGAAGTGTTTTCTCGACGCTGCATGCGGATATCACCGATACAAATGGCTCAAGAGGACGAGGAAAGACGACTTTCCACACAAGCCAAGGCGTTCTTGTTACACAAAATGCCGTTTGGCTTGAAGAATCGGGTGCCACCTATCGCCGGTTGGTAGACAATGCCTTTGAAAAGCAAAGGGCCGCAACACGAAGTCTATGTGGATGACCGGTCATAAAAGCCATACCGAAAAGGAACTTGTGCGCGACATAGAAGAAACATTCAAGACTCTACGAGATCAACATGAAGCTAAATCTAAAAATGCACCTTGGCGCTACCAAGGCATGTTCTTAGGATACCGATAGAACCCGATGGCATAAAACCTTGTCCGAAAAAGACAAAGCGGTAATAGAACTTCCTCACCACACACCAAGGAAGTCCAATCCTCAATGGAAAACTGGCCGGCCTCAACAAAGTTCTGTCTAAATCGCCAGAAAAGTCATTGCCTCTTTTCAAAACACTCAAGAAGTGTATAAAAAGGGTGACTTTCGGTGGACAACGGAGGCGGAAGAAGCTTTCACCACACTCAAACAAAGATCTAGCAACGCTCCCAACACTCGTGGCACCCCGACCAGGAAGAGTCGATCATGTATTTATCAAGAACTCATGAAGGCCATCGGTAGAAGTGTTACTAATGATAGGGACTCGGTGCAAACCCCTATCTATTTTGTCGAAAGCGCCAAAAGACGGAGATGAACTATAGTGCCATGGAAAAGTTGGTCTTGGCATTAGTGTTTGCCGCCACGATCGCGGCGGTACTTCCAAGCGCACCCGATAGCGGTAATCACAGATCAAGCCATCAAACGATCATCTCCAAACCCGATGCGTGGGGCGACTCAAAAGTGGAGTGTGTTGCTAGCGAACATAACATCTCTTCGCACCACGACCGCAATAAAAGGACAAGTTCGCGACTTCATCATCGAGAAGCCGACATCTTGACGGCACCTACACCAAGCGAGAAAGAACTACAAGATCCATGGATTTTGTTTACGACGGGTCCTCATGCGTGGGCGGTTCAGAGTCGGCCTTATTCTCACAAACCCGGAGGAATGGAATTCACTTACGCATCGCGTTTGAATTTACCTCGACAAACAATGAGGCGTAATATGAAGCCCTAATCGCAGGACTACGCATCGCAGCTCGAATGGGTGTACGTAACTTGGAAGCAAATGTGGACTCCGGCTAGTGGCCAACCACGTGTTGGGCGAATCGTGGCAAAGAAGAAAATATGATTCAAGATCTTGAGAAGACTAAGACATCGATCAAAGGCTTTGTGATTTACTATCAAGCAAGTCCCCGAGGAGAAAATCGCAGCGGATGCACCGAGCAAGATCGCCTCGACAAGCTTCGCACACTTATCAAAACAAGTGCCGGTGGAAACACCGAAAAGCAAGTCAATATCGGAGATGGAAGTCTCCATGATCATAGAGGAGGATGGTCCTACATGGATGACACCGATTGCGAATTCTTAAGCAAAGGTACATTACCCCAAGAATGTATGAAGCTCATAATACGGCGCCTGTCAGCAGAGATTCAATGCGCGACAACATCTTTATGATCGACGTTCTTTTCTCCAACCATGGCTTATTGCGTCGGTCCCCTACAAGCAAATTATGTGTCATGCGAGAAATCCATGAAGGTTCATGTAGCATGCACGCAGACCACGGTCCGTTGTAGCACGCGCCATGCGATCGGATACTCGGCCAACCATGCATAAAGATGCACGGGACTTAATAAGGAAGTGCAATGATTGCCAAGTCCACGAGACCCGTTCCGCGCCAACCACAAAGACGAGCTAACGCCAATCACGGCACCATGGCCATTCTACAAGTGGGGCATTGATATCGCAGTCCTTTCCGAAGAGACGGTGGTCTTAAGTTTCTCATAGTAGCTATAGACTAATTCACCAAGTGGATCGAGGCAAAAGCGGTTCGCGATAATTACACCGCAACCAAGTAAACGCTTTATGCGGGACAACATAGTATGCCGCCGGATTACTGGAGAAATCATCTCGGATAACGGAAACAATTGCGACAACCCCTTCAAAGATTGGTGCGAAAAGTTAAACATCACCCAACACTTCGGCGTCGATTTACACCCACAAACCAATGGCTTAGTAGAGCGCAAACCAAGCCCGGGTGAAGGGATAAAAGCGGCGCTGGGCGGGCACAAAGGAAGGTGGGTCGAGGAGCTTTCGATGTCTTGTGGGCTCACCGCACCTCAATAAAACCAAAGACGGGACACCCCTTCTCTCTAGTCTACGGGACGGAAGCCGTTATACCAACCGAGATCGGCATGCCAACCATCCGCATCATGCGGAGATCAATGTAACAACAAACAATGATGAAAGATGTGTCGACTTGGATCTACTAGAAGAAAGACGCGAACGCGCATCCATACGGGAGGCAAAGTCGAAGTCAAAATGAAAGGATACTATGATGCCAAGGTGCGCAGTGTTTCATTCTGCACTGTGTGACTTTGTCTACCGTGCCAATGAGGCAAGCCGCGAGAAGATCTGGTAAGCTCGAACCAAAGTGGGAAGGACCCTATGAGGTTATCAAGCAATAGGCACAGCGCGTCAGACAAAGCTCGAGGCTTGGATGGTCGTGACCTCCCACGCACATGGAACATCGGCAACCTCAAGAGGTGCTACCAGTAGGAACATCTACTGACAAACAAGACAGACGCTCCGCACTTTCAAAGCTCAATAAACATCCATGTATTCGCTTTTATTTTTCATGTTTCTTTGTTTTTTTGTTATTTCTTGATAAACTTGCAAGTATTAATAAACGCCGCGGTTTCTAGCTAACTCACACACATTTTTAAGTTGTTATTTCCATATATCGTATGTCTTAACAATTCTTTATTTCTTGCCCACGATGGCGTGCATGCACCACTTAATAAACCCACGATGGTAAAAGGATAAGTTAACCTACTAATTAACTTGTTGAATAAGAGGTTGCAAACCCATCAACACCGGATCATGCATCCTTGTTAAACACCTTGTTCTCAAGACGTTGGAATAAGATATGGGCGCCTCCCACGATGGTTTCGCAACAGCGCACACGTGCACGTTTAACAACTTAGGAACCAAGACACTTGCTTCCTTAATGTGATATTTACAGTACGCTGTATATCATAACATACACGATTATGATAAAATACTTAGAATTCTTTCTCAAGTATACTATGACTTCCATACATGATTATGGATTTCCTATATTCGCACTACGCGTTCGTTTCATCGGCAACGAAGACATTTGATTCCTTAAGAAGATATTTACAGTACGCTGTGAACCATCACATATACGATAAAGTACTTCGAAGTATTTTCCAAGTATATTAGGATCTTCACACATGATTGTGCATTTCCTACATTCGCATTGGCTTACACGTTTGTTTCTTCGACTACTAATACATCTTTCACGTAAAGACAAATGATATGTATACAGATTAATATCCATAAGCAACAAACAACAAAAGGAATTTTTATTCATAACTACGAGTTCGTACAAAAGATAGTCAACATGACAGTTACCAGCTGCTACAACGCTTAAGGGAAGAAGTACCAACGTGACTCGTTGCATCTTTGGCTTCACTAATACCTGTCAACACATTGGCATCCTGACGCGCCACAGTGGCCACACTCACTGGCACCCCGTCAGACCTTGGCAAGTGCGCTGCACCAAGTCCACACAAGATGGCTTTACCTGCAATACCTTCTTTTTTAGCAAGACGGGTCGCATGCGCCTCCAAGACTTCCTTTAAAGGAACCTCCTTCTCCAACGCAAATGGATTCTGACTATCCCTAGGACGCAAGAAAGAGGTATTTGCAACTGCGACTCATGGGGTTTCAAGTAATAATCGGCGTGTTTCAAGCACCCTGATGCGATGACGCCGCCAACATCAACCCCGCCATAATCACATTTATTGGATAATCTTGATCGCTCAGTTCGAAATCATTGAAGCTCCAAGTCTTTCATTTTCGCATAGCGGCGACCAAGTTATCATATGACTCAAAGATCATACCGTGTACCTTATCCAACGGCGCCTTCAACAATTCCGACTGTGGAGCTTTTCAACCGCTTCGATTTTCCACGCCCAGCGCATTGCACCACCTCCCAAGGCATTAACCACCTCGATGATTCCGGTACTAAGAGCGGCCAAAGGAGACCGTGGCCTATGAGCTACTCAGCCCGCTATCATAGACATAAGATGCGGATACAACTCCTCGTCGTACTCGATGCTTAGCTTACGCACTTTGCCTCCTGCACTCCAAGGACCAGCTCACAAGATTCTAAGCTCCCCAATCACAAAATAAACTTTCTTTACCCTGCTCGAGGTGTTTCAGGCTCAAAGAAGACGCAGACTTATACTGGCAAAGATCGTAACGCTCTTGGTTTAATTGGCACATTAGCGCCATCTTGTCCTCACTTGTTTTGGCGTATGTGCTCGGGACCTTAGCCTCTGCATGGGCGCTATCTAGTTGCGCCCATTGCCGCCATTGCGCCCAAAGAAAGAAATTGTTTGGTCCTTTTGGGAGTCTTGGTTTTCTCCATCAGATACTCGGTCTTTCAGCTTCACAATTAACGAAGCCTGGTGAGCGGACACTTGAACCAATTCTTCAACTAATTGATCCAGGGGCACATTTGCATCGGACTGGTCTTCCTTATCCTGGCTCTGCGGCTCAGAATGCGCTGAGCGTGTCGGACTAGCCTTAGGAGGTGACTCTATCACCTGCTCCATCCTGCGAATGATCACCAACGCAATGTTAGAAACACATCTAGCACATTCATCAACAAAAGACAAATACTCATATATGGCGTTACTTACTGTGGCTCCGCATCATCAGGGTGCGACGACGCTTCATCGAGAGAGACAACTCTACACCGACCACGGATGTTTTTTCCCGGAAGGGACACACGGTAAATTTTCATCAAAATTTGAGGTTTTGCGATAATTAGTAATTTATTACTACTAAGCATAAGTCATTAAGCATACATAAGCTTACGTGCACCAAAAATCACCATTTGAGTAGTTAACTCAATGGGTACTCATCCTTCGTAGACTATTGCATCACTTTTGCATTCATATCATTTTATGAATATTCCATTTTTGTCTTATGATTTGAACTTGAAAGCTACGCAGAGGTTATCTCGCATTACCACGCATGAATATTCCATTTTGTCTTACTTGAAAGACGAGAGGTTATCTCGCACCACGATGAACGACACCGACACCATGATAAGGACTCAATAAAACAAATGACAAACATTCGTGATATAAAATATTACCAAGATAAAAATATTTCAGGCGCGTAACAATAAGATACAACGTTATAAAAATTATCAAACAATTATACTTTGGTCACAATGAAATTTCGCGAAACACAAAATGTTTAAAACACTATCACTAAACAACAACTCTTGTAAGACTCAAACGCAACTTGTGTACAAGTAAACACATTTACCTACATGAAACATTGCCTATACATACACAAATTAATTACATACCATTTAATAAGTAGACCTTTATTTAACAATTGGGATATAAAATCTCTTTGTCTTTTCTTCCTCACTCACGACAAAACCAAGGCAGAGGAAAGAGATATACACAATCTTCTTCTTCAACCTCTCTACTTCCATACCTACACCCCTCTTAGGCGAATATTTCTAAAGAAGGCAACCGACATATTCTTCCACTCTACCTATCTTCCTTCATACCATATTCATGTAAAGTTTACTTCCCAAATCTCCTAAGATGCGCCACGCCGAGGAGTCCAAGGAAGATCAAAGTAGATCACAAGAGTGAAGCTAAATCTCTTCACCAATATATCTCATATGTCCAAGATTCGTTGGGTTTTGGAAGCTAGCCCCTTTCGGCTTCAATCCAAAAACTCAAGAGGAGAGAGTGAGTCAAGATTTACTTGAGTCCCTCCTTTTTATTCCAGTCGAGGCAACCAAGGGCATCACACTTCAAATCCCACCACAAAAAAAAAAAAAAAAGGAGAAGAAGACTCTAAGGAACGAAGGAACCTTTCTTGTGTTTCCTCGGATCGCTTTGGGTTCATACGAGGTGTTAGATTCCTGGGTTGACCTTCGACTTCAACACCATCTTCTTATTTGTAAGAAAATCATTCCAACTTTGTACTTGTTAAAATCTATGAACCTAGTTGATAGTGAATTTGATAATTCATCGTGAAGATAAGTGTCTTTGGAAATTAATAAACCTTGTGTTTTTCGGTAAATGATTTAGTCTTATTGAGATGTTAAGTTTGTCTTTTGTTTTGTTAACCTCGGTTCTATCAAGAAGTAGAAATCCGTGGATTTGTGAGAGTTAAGTGGTTATAAAGTCTACTAGTAAACATTTGAAATTGAACCGGAAGTTTGATGTTGGTCATAGTACTTGGTTTAGTTTTCAAAACTTTCTTAAGTAATGCTAAGTCAAGTATCTCGTAACAAGTTACTTTGTGGCATTCGCCAAGAGTTTGTGGTTATCCTTAGTGCTATGTGTTCGGTTCGAATGTGAACCCACTTCGAGACCAGTGGTACCCATCAGTTAATCCGTATGTGTCTCACCTAGTGTTTGAGAAGTAATCAAGTAAAAACCGTAGTCATAACAACCCGGGTGCATAGTAGTATATGACCTTGTGCATTACCTGTCGAGTCTCCTCCACCTCCACTATATCGAACCAATGATGACATTGTGGTAGTACTACGATGTCCAGGTTCTGTTTAGACTAATGTGACAGGAATGTTGAGTAAGAACCTTGTGATAAAATGAGTCTAATGCTTCTTCTTTTCACTAAGTTATAAGAATGCTTGGGTCGAAACCACGAAAACCCCACTGTGGTTATCACCACAGTGGTACAATCTTACTTTTCGAAAACAGTTTTGATAAGTTAACATGGGTCTTGTAAGTCTAAGTTCTTGGCGAGAAGTCTCGACTTCACAAGCCTAAGTCATACTAAAGTCGAGTTATAACTTGAAGTCAAAACGGTCTACGTTGAAATTCCATGTTAAAGAACACTGCTCTAGCATTTCGTTGAGTATAACATGTCCTCCAAAAACATGTAAAGAACCTACTTGTGAAATTTTAGACATAATAAACCTGTACAAAATTTCTTGTGCCACGATGGGCCACAGCCCATGGATTTTTCCATGAGAGTGAGTTTGTTTAACTTGGGCCACAGCTTTTCCTCCGTATAGTTTCCACTTCGGGCTTAGGCCCAATCCGGGTACCCTAATACAAACGATACCGGGCCACAGCCCATGAGGATTCCAGAATATTCGTGGGTGGTTAAACGAGTCGACAAAGTAAAACGTGTAATGTATACCGGAAATAAAATTTCAAAACTAAACTCATTTCCGCCTATTCTTTCCTTTCATTTCGTTACATGTTGAATTAATGTCTAGGGTAAAAAGCCTTAATACAATTAAACAAGTGCAAGAGTATTACTACACGAAAACAAGCGGTGAAAATGTAATCTACATGAATAAAGGTTACACCAAAGTTTAACGTCCAACACACCCCGGGTAAATATACCTATGTCAAGAAACCTATTTGTCAAAGGCGATATACGTTACAAACAAATATTGATAAATAAATAGAGACCATCAAGTTATTTTATCATTTAATAAATTTGATAGGCTTCAAATTTAGCTTACATATTTTCTAAATACAATTTGAAAACCAATAAACTAACATTGATTTATACACTACAATCATGTGTCAACTTAAATAAGTATATACACATTATATACTTACTAAAAGAACAATGTAAATATTTTCAAACCAAATTTTGAATTTTAATATCGTTATAGTGACAACATAAAAGTATATATACTTTCAGATACTTACTAGTAAAACCATTTAATCATTTTACAAACAAAAGTTTAGTTTTATTTCAATTATAAAAACAATTGAACTATTTTAAGTAATTGATACTTAAAACAATGAACTAAAACATTGCCCTCCTTATCTAGGTCGCGTGTCGGCGCCGCTTCACAACATTCACTAAATCCCACTTTTGGATTGCACATTTGCTAAGGTGAGTTTCATAGCCCCACTTTTACTTGATAAATTGTTTTATACTTTTGGGGTGAGAATTATGCAAAACATTTTATGGACCAAAACTATTACATGATTACTATTACGTGGTTTAGCCTAAGCCCTTATGTCCCTAGAGAATGCCCCTTTTCATGAACCGTCAATTCCCCATTGGGAAACGCGAATGTTATAAATAGATCTATTGAGGGTGACTCCTCCGTTCGGTTGGCCATGCTTAGGCCAAGGCGAAACGTATACCATGTCGGAATTAAGTGTTGAGGGACAAAACACTTGCTATGGGCCCCTATATTGTATGACATCTTTTAGCATACAGAAACTGTCGTAGTATCGGTTGCATGAACTTAGAGCTAACGTAATAAATCTTCATCCATATATCATTATATTCTTGATAATGATTATATGCATTTGCTTATGGTCCAAACATATTATTTTAATCTAAACCTATGAACTCACCACTTATAGTGACCTTTTAGCATATTTTTCTCGGTGCTTAGTTGTGAACGTGGATGCAAGGCAAGAGGTGGATAAATGGTCGTAGAAATTTCTAAAGAAAAGCTTTTACAAATAAATGATGTTTTATTGGGACCACAAAATTATGGGATATGCCCATCCATCTAAACGATGTTGTAAGATATTGTTTCAAAATATTTATGAAATAAAACGGAGTATGTATTCCGTTCAGACACTTGTGTTATGATTCACCAATTCGTAACGCTCCCAAATAACATGTATGCTTCCGCTAAACCAAATTTGGGGTGTTACTGATTAATATCGAGCCTAAGTTATAGAGAACTAGGTACATATAAACCCTAAACTATAACTACTTTTTACAAAAACATCACTCTACGACCGCCAGTTACCGCTTGCCTTATTTGCCATATTACTTAGAGTCAATTTAGACATGACTGCATGACATAATGCCTATCGCATGATTGCATGACATATTCCCTATTTATAAATTCACTACTCCATATCTATCATAAGTATATTTTTACATATACTTACACGTATGCACCGTCTTGTCACAGACCATGCCTTCCCCTCACTCTGAAGCTGGATGCGATGGCACAAGGTTTGTCACTGTGAACGCATCCCACCCCTTCTCAACTCACTCCCGACATCGAAACCCATACGGTAGTGTATCAAGTTCACCGAGAGGTACTACCCACACTCCACCGCTCATTTTCAAATCATCTCTACCGTCAAGATTATACCTACCAGCCCACTACTCCTACACCTCACCAAGACACCAAAGAGATCCACTTCCCGGTTGGGAGATACACGCTAGCAAGAGAATCTGTCTCTGCATCATCACCATCATCTTCTAATGCATCACCTCTAGTTCGCTCGAAGTTGGGGAAATTTCGGGAAGCGACCACCGCTAGACCACCAACCTCGACACGGTTATGGCACGCCTAACGCGCCATGAAGAACAAATAGAAGAAATGTCGGATCATCCGGGAATACTACCGAAGAAAGGATTGGAGGAATCGAAGAAGTGGTAGGAGAACTACAAGCACTTGGCGAAACACTCAAAGAATGCTACAACGATGTTGGGACGAGAATAAGGAACCCGTGAGAAGTTAAACGAAGTGATTGCACGACTCAAGACCACATTGAAAGGTGTGCTCAGAACTCCGTGAGACACCTGGGGCGTCTCACAGAGATTGAAAATAGGCTAACGCGGTTGGAGACCGTTATTACAATAGCATTAACTGAGACAGGATACCTGGAGGGTGCCGTAGAATTTCAAAGACGTACTATGGAGAGCAGGGCAAATGAGGTCAACAACAAACTTGTTAGAATGGAGACCCAACTCAGGGAGCTAGAAGAATGGAAGGCAACTCAACAAAGTCAACTCGGGACAGCACCGGGAGATACTTAAATTTCGCTTTGCAATTGTGTTAGACGTTGTGATGAGTGGTTTCAATAAAAACGCTTGTAGTAGTTTTGTTGTATGACAAACTAGAGCGAGTCAATAAACGCATGCTATGTATCGGCCCTATGATCCATGAATCTTCTTGGAATGAAATCAAGTTTATTATGACGAACAACTATGCATAATAAACAACGACATGTGTACTATAACCTTTTGTTAAACTCACTTCAACCAGTCTCCGCTTTCTTAACGTTATCTTAATAGACTAAGACTACGTGATATTAAGTCAATACAACCTGGAGAATACTTGATTGAGAAGTAATATACGTTGTAACTTTATGATTCTTCACCACCGTCCTCACACTCATAGAAAACTCATTGTTGTCATTTCTTGTGGTTGAAGGAAAATGTTTCCAGTAAAGCAGAACATGAACGCAACCACCACTGAGAAATCTGTTAGCGAACGAGTTCTTTGCAAGAATTGCTAACTACCAAATCAATCACAACATCAACAAACTCACCCAGAGAATAGGGAAGAAGAGTTTGGTAAGACGCTACATCACAAAATTTATCTTACCAAGAATTTAGAAGTCAGAACCCACCAAAGATTTGAGGGACCAAGGAGCTAGAAGTTTGGCAAAATGGCTAGAAAGGATAGAGACAATTTTCCATGAACGAGTTGTCATGGCGGGCAATTGTAAGGTCAAGTATGCTACTTGCACCTTCGACACCAAGCCCTCACATGGTGGGACATTTATGTCCAATTAGTGGGAATAGACGCCGCTTACTCCCTTCAATGGGACACCCTTAAGAAAATGATGATTGCAGAATACTGCTCAAGAAATGAACTACGAATGATGGAAAGAGAACTCTGTGGACTAACTATGATAGGAAATGACCTCGAGGGGTACACCAATCGCTTTCACGAACTAGCCCAACTATGTCCTAAAATGATAGGACCTGAGGAAAAGAGACTCGAGGCATACTCTTGGAGATGTCCTCCTGAAACTCGAAAGAACGTGGTTGTATTCGCGCCCACTGTCACCCAAGAAGCTACTAGTGCGACTCCTGGATTGACAAAGTCACTGCCACAAGGCAAGGCAATGGGGTACTGTGTTAGCAAGAGGAACTGGGAATATGATGGTGAGAAAGATCAAATGCAACGATCAAGAAAACGTCAATGGACAGCTGAGGTTAAGACTACTAAAAACAAGCGGGAAGTAAGGTATGCCGGGACAAAACCCAAGTGTAATATATGCCCATATTACCACTATGGAAAATGCCCTATACCTTGTGGGATTTGTAAAAGAGTTGGACATGAGATAGAGGATTGTAAGCAACTCTATAGGGAAACGATGACATGTCATGGATGTGGGAAGAAAGACCACATCAAAAGCATGTGCCCGGATAGAAGGGGTCAGCATGCAGACAGCAACTGCCAAAACACTTTCCTGAAGAAAGTGTGAAGAATGGTTCAGACTCCCAACGGACACCATGGAAGAAACTAATTTAGCTAGAAATGCTGGTTGTAATAAAGCTTAGTTTAACTTCCAAGATACAGTCTACTTTAAAGTACTTCTCTAGGAAATCTTAATGTACTGAAACCTTTCCCCTAGTAATGTATCTGTTGTTGTTATCGTGTTATCTTGGTATGTGTCCTCTCCATGACCGTTCTCACCATATCATTAAGGACTTCAACTATCTTGTCTCAATGAAAAGTTCCTCCCAAAGGCAAGAGAACATCATCTTGGATGTTCGACAAGTCTCGGTGCCAAATTAGTATCACCCAACGGGTTGCTTTAAAATAATCCACATTCCAAAATCTACGAAGGTATCATCTTCAATACCGACAATACCAGCTCAAAATATTATCTCACCAAAAATCACGAATCCAACATTCTATTTCTAACCAAGTTGCCACTTTTCACACATTTTGGTCAAACGAACTATAGGCCACACTGACGACATTGGTCGGCCTAGCAAATCTTATAAACTATCTTACCAAAACTTCGCACATGAACTTTTACTACATTTCCACTAACCAAAGAATAAGTACACCAAGATTTGGATTATACCGAACAACACGCCACGGTCCCCAATTATACATGGCCCGATCACCTATGTATAATTCGGGAGGGTAACGTCATGTGAGACATGACTAAATTCTTGAAAATGCTCACCGGTCATGTTAAAGGAAATGTTTAACTCTATCACGAAATAGAAATATTCGTGTCTATATCTCATGACGCCACCCTACCTTAAAATGCCATACTTTTCACATTACCCGGAATAGGATAAACCGTACCACACGAGAGAAGAAATTTTCTATTAAGGAAAACGAATATAAAACGTTGCACCTTCGACAATGAATTAACACTCTATAGAACACCGAACGCAGAGACTGACGCCCCGGATATACCAATTCGTACATAGTATTTTACCACCAACCAAGAAAGGAATAGACCATCATACACACTAGATCAACCCAACAAGCACCTACTCACTCCACGCAAGGAAATCGTGTGGTGCATCTGTCTTAGACATATCCGAGTATGAAAGAGACTCTACCATTTATAGGAGACGCTTTACACGGTGAAAGCTATCCCGATTCAAAGAGGAAAATAATGGTACGTAATACTCGACATCCCCAAGATCCATGTGGAGCACAACGCGAGGTGCAAATTAGAATCAAAGTCTAACATGACCACACTAGGAAAACCTAGAATTATTATCTCCACTACACAGGGGAGTACGGCGTACACCGACCACGATGTCTTACGGAGTGTACGAGAACGAAAAGGGAAGTTGACCATGTAGCGACACCAACAATTGTAGTCGCAACGTGAGTTCAATTATAACGTTCGTACTCGCGCAAGGCAAGACCATCGTAACCACACATGCTTCGAGCAGCACCAAACTTAATTGTACAGACCGAAATTTCCAAACGGAAATGGGAATGCATAACAATGGACGCTGGCACCAAGCCATTTGAGACCTTTATCAATTATAACATTACCTGGGTAATAATTGACCATCTCGTCAAACCCACCTATCACTACAAATAAAGAGAACGACAACATGGGCAGACTTGTAAGGATTGCTCAAAGCAAAGCGCTACAAGTCATAACATTTCAATCCTCTTCATTTCAAATAGCAACAACCAGTCACATCAAACTTTCGATGACTACTCCGAAAGTTTTGAGAGTTATCCCGAAATAAGTATCATCTACCGTCTTTTGACCACTAGCCTGGATGAAAGTGTCAAGCAATCTATAGAAACTAGACTTCAACCATGAGGAACTTGTCTGAGGAATGAATGGAGCTGGCAAATTGCCTTAACCAAATCCCTTTGCAACAAAGGACACCCTCATAAGACACAATAAGGACAAGGCGCAAATCAACAGTGTTCATGACAAGGACTAGCAAAGAACCAGTCCAAAGACTCCAAACTTCTATTGAGAAACATTGACAATGGTGTGCGTATCATAGGATGAGTGCAAGCGACTCTAAGCGCCAGAGTCAATAAAAAAAAAAAAAAAAAATAGGACTAAATAACACATAATGTTGAAGTCGACGAAAAGGATTGAAGTGTCAACCCACGAAAGTGTAAACCATTTTCGACCAAACGCAAAAGGCTATGCCCTGTTTCGTAAGACTTATCGGATCCTTTCCAAGACCAAGCTGGTAGTTACCAACTCGGCTTTCCATTAGGACTATACCTTATGCCCACACGTTTCAGAACGCTCAATTTGAAGAAAGCCAACTCACTGGCCCAGGACAAATTCAAGGAACTACTAAGGAAAAAAAAAAAAAAAAAAACTCAACTCTTTGCATAACATGTTCCACATGTGAAACTCAAGAATTACTCTCATAACGAAACTCTCGCTATTTCAACGGAAGAAATTCAAAATCGACAAAGGATCTAAATTTTGTCAAGAAACCCAATTGAAATATTGCATCGAGAAATCAAACGGCTTATATAAGGCCGCACACCCATCGTTAAAACCTATCGAAACACTCAAAGAGGTTCGAGATATTCACGCGAGCGCCAAGACCAATTCAAGCACAAATACCCACACATTCTCTCTACTTCACCAAGTAATTTTAACTGAAAACCGAGGACGGTTTTCCCTTCTAAGGCGGGGAGGATGTGACACACGGTAAATTTTCATCAAAATTTAACTGATAATTAGTAATTTATTACTACTAAGCATAAGTCATTAAGCATACATAAGCTTACCAGACCATTTGAGTAGTTAACTCGCATACTGTAGACTATTGCATCACTTTTGCATTCATATCATTTTATGAATATTCCATTTTTGTCTTATGATTTGAACTTGAAAGACGAGAGGTTATCTCGTTTACCACAGTGAACGACACTGCACGCGTACCGACACCATGATAAGGACTCAATAAAACAAATGACAAACATTCGTGATATAAAATATTACCAAGATAAAAATATTTCAGGCGCGTAACAATAAGATACAACGTTATAAAAATTATCAAACAATTATACTTTGGTCACAATGAAATTTCGCGAAACACAAAATGTTTAAAACACTATCACTAAACAACAACTCTTGTAAGACTCAAACGCAACTTGTGTACAAGTAAACACATTTACCTACATGAAACATTGCCTATACATACACAAATTAATTACATACCATTTAATAAGTAGACCTTTATTTAACAATTGGGATATAAAATCTCTTTGTCTTTTCTTCCTCACTCACGACAAAACCAAGGCAGAGGAAAGAGATATACACAATCTTCTTCTTCAACCTCTCTACTTCCATACCTACACCTCTCTTAGGCCGAATATTTCTAAAAGAAGGCAACCCGACATATTCTTCCACTCTACCTATCTTCCTTCATACCATATTCATGTAAAGTTTACTTCCCAAATCTCCTAAGATGCGCCGCTGCCTTCGAGGGAGTCCAAGGAAGATCAAAGTAGATCACAAGAGTGAAGCTAAATCTCTTCACCAATATATCTCATATGTCCAAGATTCGTTGGGTTTTGGAAGCTAGCCCCTTTCGGCTTCAATCCAAAAACTCAAGAGGAGAGAGTGAGTCAAGATTTACTTGAGTCCCTCCTTTTTATTCCAGTCGAGGCAACCAAGGGCATCACACTTCAAATCCCACCACAAAAGAAAAAAAAAGGAGAAGAAGACTCTAAGGAACGAAGGAACCTTTCTTGTGTTTCCTCGGATCGCTTTGGGTTCATACGAGGTGTTAGATTCCTGGGTTGACCTTCGACTTCAACACCATCTTCTTATTTGTAAGAAAATCATTCCAACTTTGTACTTGTTAAAATCTATGAACCTAGTTGATAGTGAATTTGATAATTATTTGTGAAGATAAGTGTCTTTGGAAATTAATAAACCTTGTGTTTTTCGGTAAATGATTTAGTCTTATTGAGATGTTAAGTTTGTCTTTTGTTTTGTTAACCTCGGTTCTATCAAGAAGTAGAAATCCAGGGATTTGTGAGAGTTAAGTGGTTATAAAGTCTACTAGTAAACATTTGAAATTGAACCTGGAAGTTTGATGTTGGTCATAGTACTTGGTTTAGTTTTCAAAAACTTTCTTAAGTAATGCTAAGTCAAGTATCTCGTAACAAGTTACTTTGTGGCATTCGGCTAAGAGTTTGTGGTTATCCTTAGTGCTATGTGTTCGGTTCGAATGTGAACCCACTTCGAGACCAGTGGTACCCATCAGTTAATCCGTATGTGTCTCACCTAGTGTTTGAGAAGTAATCAAGTAAAACCGTAGTCATAACAACCCGGTGCATAGTAGTATATGACCTTGTGCATTACCGTCGAGTCTCCTCCACCTCCACTATATCGAACCAATGATGACATTGTGGTAGTACTACGATGTCGTGTTCTTTAGACTAATGTGACAGAATGTTGAGTAAGAACCTTGTGATAAAATGAGTCTAATGCTTCTTCTTTTCACTAAGTTATAAGAATGCTTGGGTCGAAACCACGAAAACCCACCGTGGTTATCACCACAAGGTACAATCTTACTTTTCGAAAACAGTTTTGATAAGTTAACATGGGTCTTGTAAGTCTAAGTTCTTGGCGAGAAGTCTCGACTTCACAAGCCTAAGTCATACTAAAGTCGAGTTATAACTTGAAGTCAAAACGGTCTACGTTGAAATTCCGTGTTAAAGAACACTGCTCTAGCATTTCGTTGAGTATAACATGTCCTCCAAAAACATGTAAAGAACCTACTTGTGAAATTTTAGACATAATAAACCTGTACAAAATTTCTTGTGCCACGATGGGCCACAGCCCATGGATTTTTTCCATGAGAGTGAGTTTGTTTAACTTGGGCCACAGCTTTTCCTCCGTATAGTTTCCACTTCGGGCTTAGGCCCAATCCGGGTACCCTAATACAAACGATACCGGGCCACAGCCCATGAGGATTTCAGAATATTCGTGGGTGGTTAAACGAGTCGACAAAGTAAAACGTGTAATGTATACCGGAAATAAAATTTCAAAACTAAACTCATTTCCGCCTATTCTTTCCTTTCATTTCGTTACATGTTGAATTAATGTCTAGGGTAAAAAGCCTTAATACAATTAAACAAGTGCAAGAGTATTACTACACGAAAACAAGCGGTGAAAATGTAATCTACATGAATAAAGGTTACACCAAAGTTTAACGTCCAACACACCCCGGGTAAATATACCTATGTCAAGAAACCTATTTGTCAAAGGCGATATACGTTACAAACAAATATTGATAAATAAATAGAGACCATCAAGTTATTTTATCATTTAATAAATTTGATAGGCTTCAAATTTAGCTTACATATTTTCTAAATACAATTTGAAAACCAATAAACTAACATTGATTTATACACTACAATCATGTGTCAACTTAAATAAGTATATACACATTATATACTTACTAAAAGAACAATGTAAATATTTTCAAACCAAATTTTGAATTTTAATATCGTTATAGTGACAACATAAAAAGTATATATACTTTCGTATACTTACTAGTAAAACCATTTAATCATTTTTACAAACAAAAGTTTAGTTTTATTTCAATTATAAAAACAATTGAACTATTTTAAGTAATTGATACTTAAAACAATGAACTAAAACATTGCCCTCCTTATCTAGGTCGCGTGTCGGTGCCGCTTCACAACATTCACTAAATCCCACTTTTGGATTGCACATTTGCTAAGGTGAGTTTCATAGCCCCACTTTTACTTGATAAATTGTTTTATACTTTTGGGGTGAGAATTATGCAAAACATTTTATGGACCAAAACTATTACATGATTACTATTACGTGGTTTAGCCTAAGCCCTTATGTCCCTAGAGAATGCCCTTTTCATGAACCGTCAATTCCCCATTGGGAAGCGCGAATGTTATAAATAGATCTATTGAGGGTGACTCCTCCGTTCGGTTGGCCATGCTTAGGCCAAGGCGAAACGTATACCATGTCGGAATTAAGTGTTGAGGACAAAACACTTGCTATGGGCCTCAATATTGTATGACATCTTTTAGCATACGAAGCTGTCATAGTATCGGTTGCATGAACTTAGAGCTAACGTAATAAATCTTCATCCATATATCATTATATTCTTGATAATGATTATATGCATTGTTTTATGGTCCGAACTTATTATTTTAATCTAAACCTATGAACTCACCACTTATAGTGACCTTTTAGCATATTTTTCTCGGTGCTTAGTTGTGAACATGGATGCAAGGCAAGAGGTGGATAAATGGTCGTAGAAATTTCTAAAGAAAAGCTTTTACAAATAAATGATGTTTTATATTGGGACCACAAAATTTTGGGATATGCCCATCCATCTAAACAATGTTGTAAGATATTGTTTCAAAATATTTTATGAAATTATACGGAATATGTATTCCGCTCAGACATTACTGTTATGATTCACCAATTCCGTAACGCTCCCAAATAACACGTATGCTTCCGCTAAACCAAATTTGGGGTGTTACATCGATTAAATTAAGGTCGGAGGTGAAGTCGACAATTGCTTAACCATGGTGATCTAATTTTTTGTTATAACGCACGCGCGGTTACCTTGGTGGTTGGTTACTTTTGGGATTACAATTCTTAAGGTGCTTTAGCAATGGTGGATGGCGTTTTTTACTGTGAGGAATTCGGTGAAAATGCATCGCTAAGATATATACTTTTTCTCTTCCACACGATTGGCGACACGTGGATCCCACTAGTCCTCATTGTGTGGTTGAGATGGCTTGATGTGACAACGGGGCAGTAACTTTCCCCCGATTAACGAGGCAGTGACTATTCACTTGGATGTCTCGATACATTGCACCTACGGGTAAGTGTATGGTTTCTTTCATACGTTTCGTACGTTATTTATTTTATGATTACGGTCATTAGTCTAGCACCCGCAGTTACGCACTGCGCATACTAGACTGAGGGGACATGATGACGTATAGTGCGGGTCGGGTCATGAACCCGACTACACCGACACTTTCGGGCCCGGTACGAACCGGGCCAATATTAATACATGTTTGGGCTCACGAAAGCCCAAGCCCATATCTATTTACGGAATAGATATCCAATATCTTCTAAAATAAGAAGATAATCATTCCCAACCGACTTAGGCGGGATACGCGAAGGTTGGGGAACACGAACCAACAAGGATTCCGTGCGTATATAAAGGAATCATATCCTCGTTTAAGGTACGATCTCATAATCCTAAAACTCCTTAAACCCTAAACCGATTACTTACTCTCGCCGGAGGATAATCGTGGGAGACAATCCCACGGTAAGCCTAACGGTGTTTCTTGTCTCTTAGTGCGCAGGTCTCAAGCAGCAATTCTCAATTGGTATGAGAACCGGAGCTCCAAATCAGGAACGTCCAACTTTTGTATCAACAAGAACCAAGGAATAACTTGAGCCAAACAAGGTTCACCTAATCCATTTGTATATACTTCGATTCATAAATGTACCTCCAATATAAAAATTAGTTTTTGACACCAATAAGAGTTTGACTGACGCATGGGTCAAAATGTCTCATTAGAACTATATTTATAAGTTTGTAATTCAATGTCAAAGTTAATAAACCACTAGAAAAATACTATGGAGTTTTTTAAATGATTGAGATTCTCACAAGTTTGTATGAACATGACTCGTCATGTTTTCTCACAGACAAAACTTTGGGTTACTGCAGGACCCGGTATTTCTTATATTGTGAGGGAACATCACCAGTCATATTTATACCAACTTAAGAGAATCTCAATCCTTTTTTAAAATATAAAAAAAATAGTTAATGATAGACTTCTACATGCAATGATGTAACTAATTAAAGTCTTAAGCATAGTTTTCAGGATCCCGATTCTGATCTTAGGATCTCACGACTTTACGATATTACAAATAAAAAACGATCCGGATCCTACATATGATATTTACAAGCTTAAGATCTTATAGGATATCGATCTTAAGATCTAATCCGATCCGATCTTACTTTTCTCGGATTACAAACTAAAAAACTAAAAATTTATGGTTTTTTTTTTTTAGAATTTAAAAAATAACATGTTAATTTTTTTAAACAACCGGAGAAAAAATCCGATTCTGGAAAGACTTATGGTGTGGGTCACAACCGTTGCAAGTAAAGTTCCCGAGATTATTTGCTTTAGAAGAAATCAAAGATTGTCGAGTGAACAACATTGTCCAACATATCCTTTCTGGTCAAATAGACAGGATTAGTTGGAGACGTCCACCTAGAGGAGGCCGGGAAGAGGAGGAGTTGAGTAACCTTCGGTCAAAGCTCGAAGTTGTTGAGTTTTCTAATCAGATTGATTGCCTTCAATGGTCGGTAACTGATTCAGGAATCTACACTGTCAAGTCGCTTAGAAGAGCCTTAGATAATCTTATTCTTCCATCCAATGTTGATGAATTTAAATGGAATAAACTTATCCCATTAAAAGTCAACATCCTTTTTTGGTGGGTTTGGCTCAACAGGATTCCTACGAGACTTAATTTGCAAAACAAAGGTATCATCTGCCCTTCCGTCATGTGTCCTTTATGTGATCTCCAGGCTAAGGATATAAACCATTTATTCTCCCAATGCTCGTTTGCCAACACTTTGTGGTCTAAAGTTATGGAATGGTGGGGTCTTATTTTCCCCAAGATTTATCAATGGAATCCATATGGTGCTCCGTTTACTGCAAGACTACAAGGACCGTGCCATTGTGTTTGATGCACGAGTTTAGTAGCGTCATATGGCTAACGTGGTCATATATAAATGACAAGGTTTTAACGGTTTAGATATTTCTCATGCTTCTCATTCGTTCTCTTTCACAAGCTCCAAGCTGTGGTTTTTAATTGGGTTTTTAGTAGGAGTAAGAAACTTAGCCTTGTGTGGTTAGATTGGTTGTTTAACCCCCGAATAGCTTGCAAACGTTTTGTTAGGTGATGCTCATTTGATGTGTAATTGCTCCTAGCCTCTTGCTGGGTAAACATTCTTAGTTTTGTTTATATATAAATATATTTCTTCGTCGTCCAAAAAAAAATCTTTTTAAACATTTCATAATCATAATTTAGGACAACATTTATATGAAATATTCATAGTATCTTGTGTTTATAATGTATAATAATTTGTAGATTTGTATAATATTACAAAAACTATTAAGAAATAACATTAGAGTATGATCTTAAGATCCTGATCCAATCTTACGATCATGATTTTACAAAGACGAAAACGATCATGGGTAGAATTCTGATCTTGAAAACCTTGGTCTTAAGAGTTAAGACGGGACACAATGGGATGTGAGGGTTCACCACCTCACACACTGTTCTCACTAAAACACTCACCTCTAACGCGTGACACAAGCAAAAAAGATGAGAAAGTAGTGATCATTCTTCTCATTCATTTTTTTTGTTTGTGAATGTGTATTTTTAATGGTTGTGAGGAGAGTGGTGATAATAAAGCTGAAATGTGAAAAAAGTGGTGATGTATAAGTGATGCTGTGCGTCTTGTGTAGCAAAGAAAATAGATATTGCTAGTCACATATGTAGATATTGCTAGTCACATATGTCAATAATTAATTTATTATTTTTAGCTTAACCTCACCAATCAAAGAGCTGTAACAAGGGATGACATGCATGACGTAGCGGTAATGATGTTATTTATTGCTCCTATATGACCATTTGATGTGAAATGTCATCCATGGTTGCTACTTTGCTACGTACTACTTTTGGGCAAGTACATAAAAGATTGTGTAGACATATATATACTTTATGTGATGTCACCATAGGAAATATAAGTACCTGTTTTGTAGCCTTGTAGGTACCTTTTGTACTTTTGTTAATCGATATCGATATCTTGAACAAACATGTGGCAAATGTAGCTAACGTACTATTTAACTCTAATGTTTATTGTTGTTATTTGGTCAACTCCAAAAATAAGCAAGTGCTAGTGAAGAATCAAATGCCCGGTGAATGGTAAAGAATGATTCGTATTAACCTTGCCTTTCCCAGTTTCCCTTGTGACGATAAGGTGTCGTTTGTTTTTGAACTTTCATCCGCAAACCATATCTGCGGAAGAGAGTGATCTAAAATCTTCATCTGCACGAATGAAGGCACTGCTTTGTTTGTCTTTATTGAAGATCTTCTTTTATTTTCTATTTTTTTTCTTTTTCGCTATAAATCCTTTTGTAATATGGTTCAAATGGGTTAATTGTAAAAACGTAAGAAAACGTAAAATATGAGATTTAAACGCATAAAATGAATGAAAACATTAAAAAAAACGGACGAAAAAATACGAAAACGTAAGAAAACGGATTAAAACGTAAAAAAAAAAGACGAAAACGTAAAAAAATGGACGAAAACGTAAAAAATGGGCGAAAACGTAAATAAAAATACTGAAATGTTAAATATTGAGAAATAGATGTAAGGTTTGTGAAAGAAGAGGTAAGGAGTGAAAGAAGAGGTAAGAAGTGAAAGATAATGTCGAAATTTAGAAGAGGAAAGAAGTGAAAAAAGCAACACTTATGCCCGAAAAAACAAACAAGAAACCTCTTCCTCCTGCAAGACAAAAGAAGTGAAAAGAGGAAAAAGACTTATTAGGAAAAAACAAACGACACTGTTTTTCCTAATCCTTTTATCTTCTTTTTTCACCTCAAGACATATTCTTTATATAAACTTTATAGAATTTACGTTATTTGTGTGACAAAATTTAAAGTAAAAATAAAACTACATTCACTTGGACTAAAGTTAAATTAAAAAAAAAAAAAAAAAAAAAAAAAAAAAAACTTAAGAAACAAGAAACAATAGAATTAGTGGAGCCAACTTAAAAAGAAACATATTAAATGATTTTGTGGACCGTCAATTAGTTTAGAAAAAATAAGCACACCTTTAGAGATGTTTTTACCGATAAACCACTTTTGAGATGGTTCTTAATATCTATCTACTTATAATGCATACATATGCATTTCTTAAACTTAAAATTTCAGTAATGTTGATTATTTATAATATCCTTCAAACTTAAATTCTTAAATGACAAGTAATGTTTTAGTGGACTATTATACCCTTGACTAAAAATTGTAACATCATTTATAATTAAATTAATATTTTAAATATTGTTTAATCATTAAACTTGTATCATTTTTTGTTTCTAACACATTTTTTTTTTTCGCAGTGATTACAAATTAAATCCGTAGGTTTTGTATTAAGGGTTAAACCAAAATCATGATTTCACAAATATAATTACTTGACACTATATACTGTCGATTTGCGCGAGTATTCATCTGATTAGTTATAAAGTAAAAATAAAATAAATTGACTAACTAATGTTATTTTTTAAGTAAACTTAAAAGTATAAATGTTTTTGACTTACTAGAGTAAAAGCATAAATATAAATATTCTTTACATGACTAAAGACAAAAATCATTGATGTAACTAACTTAAAAGTGAAAGTATAAATGATGTAGACATAAAAGTTGCTTTTAATTCGTCGGACGCTCTATCTTGTTTCAGTAAAGTTGCTTTTATTTTTGAGAACTTTGATAGAGGCTGCTAAAGAGGTTTAAAGAAGGCGCAATGTATAAATGAGCATGCAGATCTTGTTATCGCATGTCGTTTATCGATGACAGGCCTCATTCAAGCACTCTTTAGTTAGGCCCATTTATCATTTTTCCAATATTTTTAGCTCTACAAATATCAACTACATTTAACATTTTTCTTCGACATATTTTAGGGCCTGTTTGGTTTGTCGATAGAATTGTAATGAGATTAGGATTTGGTATAGGTTTGAAAGGAAAGTAGGAGAAATAAAATGAATGATTGTGTAAATAGTTGTTTGGTAGTACCCCCGTCCCACATTGACTATCCTGTTTGACTTTTTTAAGTTTTTTTTGTCAACTTTGACCTTAAATATTTTTGTTTGTGTTATTATAATAATTGATGAAAATTATATCAATGAAAATACATTTAAAACTCAATCTATTCATATATTTTGCATCAAGTATTATATAACACAAATAAAAAAAATTAAGATAAAAGTTTAAAAAAAAAAGATTTTGAAAAGTCAAACTGGACAGTTAATATGGGACGGGGGAGTATTAAATTTAAGGTTTGATACTTACACCACAATATTTGATGCACACATCATAATTATGCATGTACCATGTTGTAACTTATGCAATATTTGATTACGTCAAACCGACGGTCGCAAGTCCGGATCATGATAAAGGACGTCGGGAAGGGGCGGAGATCGGTGAATCCCAACCGGAAATGGAAGACGGCGAGATACGTTTTGATGAGGAGGATGTGCATGGCAGTGGGCCCAGGGTGAATGAAGCGTGGCACGGGGGAAGTGAACCCATCTTGGAAAAGGACAACAGCCCCCTTTTCAATTATGGGGGCAATAAAGAGTCACATGTGGGACCAGCCTTTTCAACGGGTTTCTCAACGTCAAAAGGTGTTAAAAAAAGAAAAGTGAAAAAGGGGAAAAAAGAGGCAGTCTTAAACCCTAATGAGGATTCGGAGAATAGTGCTAATGGGCCCATCATTAGGCCCAAAAAAAGGCCTCGTGAATCAGATCCGTTTTCTTTAGACGGGCTCTTAGGCCTAAATAAACAATCACCCGAAGCGAATATGGAGCAAGGCCCATTGAAAGATAACAACGAAGCTAATAAGGAAGACGGTGGGGGTTTTGACTTAAACCAAAGTTGGAATAAAGATAGCGGAATGGAGACAACTATGGTCGAGCCAGTTGATGACGAGACCCGTGTGTAACCCCATCTTCAAACCGAAATTGAAAGCCAACCGAGAACATAGGCGAAGAGGTGGCGGAGGCAAGTGGAGATAGAGGATCAGGTAAACCGTCAGTTTTTCACGCATGTTTACCACTCGTGAATGGTCGATCGTAGAAACTTAAAACAGTTTAAACACGAATGCAATGAAGATCGGGAGAGAATAGTGTTTCCGTCGTTATGTCCCAATAGTCATGTCGAAGAATCACCAAACGATAGTGATCGAGAGATTTGAACAGAAAAGGGTTTGTGATTATTATAACTACGAAAAAGTACTTAAACTACAAAGGCTTAAATGCAAATTAAAGGAAATTAAAAAGATAAAAAATAGTAAATAAACGCTATCACTATTTTCAAAATGATGTTTTTGATTTTATGTTTTTATAAAACTTAATTAAAAACTACGCGACGTACAACAGAAAATGTGAAAATGAGGCAATATTAATCCTAAAAATATGAAAATGAAATTTTTACAAACCTAATGATAAAATAAAATTTTTAGAAAAAGAAAATTATTTTTATAACTATTTAATTAATTATTATTAATTAAAAACTAATTTTTAACTATTTAATATTAGCCTAAAATACAAGAAAATATGAAATAAAGCTAGAAAAATAAAATTATGACTTGGAAAAATCTAAAATAACAAAAGAGAATTTTCAAAACTATTTTTGTATTTTTCTGATTATTTTTCTATTTTTTATGAATTAAAAACTATTTAAAACTACTTAAATTACTTAAAAATACAAATTTAACTAAGAAAAATCTAGAAAAATATTTTTTGACTTTTTATATTTATCTTAACTTAAGAAAAATGAAAAATTATTTTTTTGAACCTTTTCTGATTTAATTGGATTAAAAGCTATTTAAAAAGTGCTAAAAATTGATTTAAATGCAGAAAAATAGCAAACGGGCTTGGAAAAATCTGAAAATTTCAAGAAAAGTCTAAAATAATATATAGAATCTAGGAAAAATGGAAAAACATTAGGTTGTGTGAAGGAATAAGAAGCTGCAATACAATGTGCTTATTAATAAGCACTTAGGATAAGCTAAAAGGACCAAATGACTACCAAACTGATACAGAAGCTAAAATAAGCTAAAAGCACTTAAAAACAACTTATCTCAACTGCTCTTAACCACAGAAACTCAAGTTGCTATGATTTGATTGATTTGGATAATGTGCTAAAAATCAGTTGAGGGTGCTTCTTTTAAGCCTAAGAATAAGCTGCTAAATAAGCTGGAAACCAAAAACAGATGAAGGATCCTAAAGAAGACCTGGGCAAGTGCTTATAAGCCAAATACCAGACCTAGACAAGCTCAAAATAGCTCTGTGCAAGCCTTGCAAGATCCTGTCTGAGACTCAATCTTCGAGTCGGTCATGAGGCACATAAGCCCCAATTGACAAGCCCATTTAGAGCTTAAGAAAAATTCACAAAATTCTGCTAAAATGATAACAAGAAAGTAGACCAAGTGAAGTTTAAAAACACCAAGTTTCTCTAGATTTGGCTCGAGAAATGAGTAAATGAAAAATCCTCCTAGGTGGGTCGAAACAGTTTTCATGTTTTGACTTTTGAAGTAATGATGAAATATTGACTTATATGAACTTTGAATCCAATTTGTGGATTGATTGTGGTGTAATATGATGAAATAAAGCTACTACAATCTATCCATATGTATTTTAAACACAAAATGAGCTTTGATCTTGTAAAAACTCAACGAGATAAGTTATAAGATGAGATTAAATGTGAAAGTTGACTTGAGAGTACGCAGCACAAATGAATGACTCAAATGAGTTCAAATTAGCTTATCAAGCCTAAACCAACAAGAATCTACCATCGAACTAGTCTAAAACACGCTTAAATCAATGATCCAAACACCTTTTTATTATCGATATGCAAATTCATGAGCTAATCTACGAACTAGCCTATATCTTTGGATTAAACTGAGTTTACTTGATCTAAGAACAACTAGATAAACACATTTCAACTATTTAAAACTACAAATACAAGTACACACAAAATATGCAAACTGATATTGAAATGAAAATGAGATATCTTACTCACATGTGTCCAACTAGTTTGCAGGCTAAAACCAGACCCAAGATCACTACACTAAGCCATTTCCAACCCTAATTAAACACTGCATCAACCCATTCCACTTCCAAATTGCTCCAGTTTGACTTTTGTTGACCATGACCCAAAATTGATTGAATCTGCTTATAAGCTTACAAAAAGCTATGATAAGCTCAAATAAGCTTATTTGAGCTAAAATAAAGCTACTTGGAAGCTTTAATACAGGAATTTGAAACTAACTTTTTCAACAGTGAACTTGAAAACATAAAATGATATTAAAACCTTGAATTACCACTTAAAACTGGATTGCAATTATAAAACAACTTAGTTTGATACATAGAAACAAAAATTACAACATTATGACTTAAACTAAAACATTTATTTAAAAAACGACATTAAAGAAAATTATAAAACTAGCTACTTCTATCTCTTGCTATCTCTTGCTCTTTTTATACCCCACTCTGCTTCTCTCCTCTTTCTGAGCTTATCCCACATGTCTTTGAGACCCTTGGATGAGTTAAGTTGATATTGGCCCTTGATTGCATTTTTGGCGGGAAATGGTTTATTTGCTAGTGGGTTGAGGTTGAGTGTTAGGAGGGGAGCATTTAATGTCTTTTTGGATTGTTAGGAGATGGAGTGATAAGGAGGGGATAAAAGGTGAGCTGGAGGTGTGGGTTGTGTCTGGGTTTTGCAGAGAAAGCAAGTGGGGAAGAAGAAAAGAAAAGCGCGCCAAGGGGGTTTGACCAAAGGATTGACCGGGTGTTTTAATATTAAAAGGGGGTCCAATATGGCAGGGGTCAATATGGTTATGACATGGTCCAAAGGGTATTGGCAGGGTCCAAATGGCTTAGGCTTATTAATAAACAAGGACTTGTTTTGTAAATCCTGAAAATTGAGGGACCAGTTCTGCCAATTCTGCAAAGTTACTCCAAGGGACTAAAAGTGACAAGTTTTAATAATACAAGGACCAAACTTGACATTTTCAATTTTCCAAGGCCATTTTGCCAATTTTAAACTTGGAGGACCAAACTTGTAATTTCTCAAAACTTTTGATATTTTTCACCAAAGGACTAATTTTGACAAGTTATGATTTTAAAAGGACCTTTGGTGATTTTTCTTTGAAATTAAGGCTCGTGGACTATTTCGACAACTTTTGAAACTGGGGACCTGAACCGCCAATTATGCAAACTTAGCTCATTTTTCATCGATTTTGAACATTTTGCATCCAAACATATAAAATGTAATTTTGGAATATTTTCAAGATTTTGATGCATTCGAGCATTTTAAACGTTTTGCGCTTCATATTTAACCAAAATGATGAATATTTACACACTCATCAATCCCCACACTAAACTATTGCTAGTCCCAAGCAATCTTTTGAGAAAAACTTAATGGATTTGAATCTCTTTACCAAAAGCCATTACTACGGAGTAGCCAAATGTTTTAGTTCAAGTAAGAACCATGGTACACCGATAACCATGTGATTTTGAGCAAACCACCGACTTCCAACGGATTTGATTTGTCTTTACCGAAGCCGTTTGCTCGGACTAGCCAACTCTTAGATAAATTATCAATATTATCTTTGGTGAGTTGATTACCAATTATGGTTTTCCACGCCTTTACCACAAGCCATAAACTTGCGGGCTAGCCAACTCTTCACTTTTAAGGATATGGTGGTGAATACCATACAATTTTGGGCAAATTGCAAGCCGTCAGCGGATTTGAGATATCTTTACCAAGAGCCGTTTGCTCTGGATTAGCCAATCCTTTTGTTTATTAGACATGGCGGATGATAACCAATTGAGTAAGTCAAAACACTTACTCAAAAAAAATTTGGCCAAAACGGGAATTAGGCGGTATAATTACATGATAAAATTCGTGAGAATTCCCCCACACTAGAAATGAATATTGCCCTCAATATTCAAAGTACCGCGGTTATGCGGCCGAGAACGTAAAGGGAAATACTACGCCATTATTTAGAAAGAGATTTTTTTTTTTTTTTTTTTTTTTTTTTATCATGAAAACTTATATATATAACAATGGGAAACTCCCCACACTAGGTGGGACACACGGTGAAAACCATGTTTAGCTCATGCTTTTGATTACCAAGTCGCTAGCTTGACTCGACCCCGAATTAATTTGTTCATGGGGAAGTAAGTGGAAGGGACAATCTCCATCGGACTTTCATTCAAGATGTTTGGACAAACATTTGAAGCACGTGAAAGTTCCACACCGATGAGATATACATAGAACCGGCTCAAAAATGATAAGTGAAAATGCCGGGGTCAAAGATAGTGTCTTCATTCCCGAAGGAGTGAAGATGAAGAGAAATCACAAGATATTTGAGGAAAGGAAGAAAGATTTTGATAACAATCAAGATCCATTCTTCATCCTCAAATGTAGACATATCGGGAGGAAGGGTGAGGGTAGTATCATTAATAAGCAAACTCGTATGATAGAGTACACCTTCCTCCGAGCCAATATCATCCTCAAGATCAAAATAGAAATGATCATGTTCCGGAGGAGATATGTCATGAGAGAGTTCACCGAGAACTCTTTATGAAGAGAATCATTCACATGAAGTGAAATTGTGAACTCTTGTTCCATTGTGGGCTCATCACTATCCTCGATGCGAGTATCAAAGAGTGGATTCTCGAAAATTAAAGTGAATTCAGAGTTGAATTCAAATAGAGGATTAGTGAGAGTTGTTTTGAATGCTTCAGAACAAAGTGATCAATATTCTCTATTGGACTGTTGGGATAAGAAGTGAGTGAACGATCATTGATGTGAGTGAATTCATCGGTGAACTCCTCAAGAAGAGGATCAGCATCAGATTGTGGAAGTGATGCCTCAACATACTCGATGTTTCCATAGGAAGCACAATTGTCGCTAACATCGGAGAAAGTTTCAAAATGATCTTTTGAACACTCAAGAGGGGAAAGAGAATCACACATGTGATCAAAAGTTCCCTGTGACTCTCTCGGGATTGGGACAAGGTTCTCAACACTAGACTTTATGAATTCGTCCGATTCCTTTTCGTGAAGCAGTGTCAAGATGCTCGTCCCCCATGTTCGGAGAGTGAGTGGGAGCTTGGTGTGATAGCGATTGTTTGAGATGGAATCTCAAGCTTTGGGATATCAACCGGCGAGGAGTTGAGAAATATTATCTTTAAAGGATAAAACTCTCCTCGTCATCATCATATAGATTGCCTTAAGAAATTGGGAGCGCCTTAGAGCCGCATGCTCTAGGACTAATAATTCTTCCTAGATTGGCGGGCCTCCGTTCTTGACAAGCAATTCTCCCATGGTCTTTTCACCATCCACTTGATTCTTAAAGTTACTAATCATATCATCAAGTGTTTTCATTGCGGTTTCAAAATTTTGGGAGATTTCTTGAGACAACGGCTCGGTGGAGTTTGAACCGTATGGTCTTGTGGAGGTTGGAAATTGTCAAACTCAGAAGAGTCATGATTGTTACAAGGAATGGATTCCCTATTTGACAATCGAGTGAAATGGGGACCTCCATTTCTCTGATGAAAGCTGACCGCTGAGTGCAGGCCCAGTGAATTATATGGATATGGGTCATAACCAAAGTTACGAGCATCACCGGAAAACTGCTCATAGAAAAAGCGTGTTTCGGATTGACACTCAAATCCTTGGTGAGGACCTCCACAATATTCACAACATAAAAACTGTTGATTATATGAAGATAAGTCGGGCCGTGGTGGGTAATGGAAAAGTTTGAGGGTTGTTAAATGAGTTCGAATTAGGATCATAATCAAACGATTCCTCGAACCACAAAACAAACAACTCCGTTATGAATATCATTACCACATTGTACACATGTACAAGAACGACGGTGAACCAAAAAGAGGCTCACCACAACCGACACAAGGAATAAACGATTTCATTTGAGAGTTATGAAAAGGAATCGGTTTATCCAAAGAATCAACAAAACCAACATGGTGATCCGAATGACTATCAAGTCTCGAAGAACATTTTGAAAAATCGGGAGGTGGGACAAGTGGTGTGCTCGAGAGCTAGCAATTTCCACCACTTCCGTTATGGTCTCCTGTTCGGTTCTTGAGAAGCGTGAAGATTAAGCAAGTCATTCTTGCTAGTCACGGTCTAAATTCGCATGTTTGCTTTTAACCGTAAATCGTGAAAGTTTAGGATCAATTTTAGGCGGCTTAGGAGCAATTGAGGGTTTAGGTCTTTGGATAACCGTAGGTTGGACGATTAGCACTTCCATTATTAGAGGAAGTACACGGTCCTTGTCACCCCGGTTTCTCGTTCCATTTCCCACGCGTAATTAATGGATCATCACAGAACAACACGAATTCTTGACATTTGTGATAAAGTCGAAGTTTTTCAACTTCGTCCCGAATCGTCCTCGAGAGATTCCATGAGAATAGAAGAAGTTAGAATCAAATGAATAGAGGGTAAAGGGATAGAGAATCAAAAAGGATAAGAGGGTAAAGAGGAATATTTTTGGTATTTTTGAAAACATGATGCAAAACAAAGAATGAAAATCTTTTGGGTGTTTGATTTTATAAGAAAATATAAATACATACAGATGGTATAAACAAGGAGTGAATATTCAAATTACTAATCGCTAAGCGGAAGATAATCGGACTGACTCCGTGCGGGCGCTAAAATTTGATCCGCTCCAAACCGTCAGTTTTTCACACAAGCCGGCCACTTGTGAATGGTCGACCGTAGAAACTTAAAGCAGTTTAAACACGAATGCAATGAAGATCTGGGAGTATAGTGTTTCCCGGTCGTTATGTCCCAATGAGCTATGCAATGAATCACCAAACGAATAGTGATCGAGAGATTTGAACGGAAAAGAGGGATTTGATATGATTATAACTACAGAAAAAGGACATAAATTACAGGGGCTTAAATGCAAATTAAAGGAAATTAAAAAGATAAAAAATATTAAATAAACGCTATCACTATTTTTAAAATGATTTTTCTAGATGGCTTAGGTATTAATAAGCAAGGGTCCAAAAAGGTAAGGGTCCAAATGGCTTAGGCTTATTAATAAACAAGGACTTGTTTTGTAAATCCTGAAAATTGAGGGACCAGTTCTGCCAATTCTGCAAAGTTGCTCCAAGGGACTAAAAGTGACAAGTTTTAATAATACAAGGACCAAACTTGACATTTTCAATTTTCCAAGGGCCATTTTTGCCAATTTTTAAACTTGGAGGACCAAACTTGTAATTTCTCAAAACTTTTGATATTTTTCACCAAAGGACTAATTTTGACAAGTTATGATTTTAAAAGGACCTTTGGTGATTTTTCTTTTGAAATTAAGGCTCATGGACTATTTCGACAACTTTTTGAAACTTGGGGACTGAAGCGCCAATTATGCAAACTTAGCTCATTTTCATCGATTTTGAACATTTGCATCCAAACATATAAAATGCAATTTTGGAATATTTTCGATGATTTTGATGCATTTAAGAGCATTTTAAACGTTTTGCAGTTCATATTTAATCAAAATGATGAGTATTTACACACTCATCAGGAGGATGGTCGGGATTGATCTCGCGGAAGCAGTGGTGGAGATCCAAGCAACCATAGTGGCGGAAGGTAAAAATCCCATTTTTAAATGAATTTCTTATCTATTAACATAAGAGGATTAGGGGGACCTCTTAAACCCAATTGGATAAGGAAAGTAGTTTTAAAAGAATAGGTCTCTTTCATGGGTATACAAGTAACCCAAACCATGGGGGTGAGCCAACAGTGTTAAAAGGATCTTGGGGTAATAAGAGTTTAGAAGTCGGTTGTCGACCCAGGTAGAGATCGGGAGGTCTCGCGTGCCTATGGGACCCTAACGTTTTCAAACTCTTCGATGTATCAAGAGGATAACCTCTTGATATGTTCGAGGAAGGATTAAAGGAATTGACGAAATAGTGTGGATTGCTAATGTTTATGCGCCTCAAGGTAATAGAGGAAAAGCAGAACTCTGGAAAGAAATTAGTGATCTTATGATATCGAATAAGGGATGGTGGTTTGTGTTGGGCGATTTCAACTCGGTTAGAAGAAAGGAGGAACGCAAAGGATCCAAGTTTAAAAAGAAAAGTGCGGTTGACTTCAATAATTTTATAGACGAATCCAATTTGTTCGAGTACGAGATGAAAGGATACAAATTCACTTATTTTAAAGAAGACGAGAAAGGAAAAAAAATGGAGCAAGATCGATAGATTTACGGTTGGTAAGAAGTAATCGATAAATGGTCGTAAAGGTGTTCTGAGCACTTCCAAAGTCGTATTCGATCATCGCCCCTATTGTTGACATTGGTTGACAAGAATTTTGGTCCTAAACTGCTTTTGGTTCTTCAATTCTTGGCTTGATCACCCGGAATGTGAGGACGTAGTAAAGAAGACTTTGGAGGGTTTTGTTAGTAATGGACCGCCTGATGTTAGACTACAAGGCAAGCTTAGGCGGTTAAAGGTGGGATTAAAGGAATGGAGAGAAGGTCTGAAAGAAAAAGAAAACGAAGAGATCGATGTATGCAAGAAGGAACTAGACGAGTTGGACTCCTTTATGGAGGAGAATGATATTGACGAAGCCGGTGCTTGGGCAAGGTATGAGTGTAAAAGAAAAATAGCGGAGACGGAGGATGAGAAAAGTTAAAGACCTTCGACAAATCTCCAGATGCAAATGGAATATTGACGGAGACGATAATTCCAAGCTGTTCCATGGCATTATTAATTGTAGAAGGGTGACCAACTCTATCCCCGGTTTAATGACTAACAACGGATGGGTGTCGAAACCCAATCTTGTCAAAAAAATTGCTTTTGATTTTTTCAGAGACAGGTTTAAAGAGAATTGGAGCAACAGGCCCACGTTCGAGTGCTTAATTCAAAACAAGCTTTCGAGCGAGAAAAGTTTAGAGATGGAAGCGGTTTTCTCCAAAAAAGAAATCAAAGATGTTGTTTTCGATTGCGGAGGGGAAAGGGCCCCGGGCCCCGACGGTTTTACCTTCAAATTTCTCAAAAGATTCTGGACGTTTTTTGAAGACGATTTTCTTTGGAATATTCGAATTTTCATGAACATGGGACTATAAGTAAAGGTTGGGTGCGCTTCATCACTTTAGTTCCAAAAGTTAAAGATCGATAAAGTTTAGCGAGTACAGGCCCATCACGCTTATTGGCCTCATCAAGAAAGTCCTATCCAAGGTTCTCGCCAATAGGCTTAAAGGGGTGGCATGGCAGGTAGTTTGATATCCGAGCAACAGACGGCCTTTGTTAAAGACCGGCTTATTCTTGACGGGCCCCTGATCTTGAACGAAGTTGTCAATTGGGCCAAGAAGAACAATAAGAAGAATTTTCTTTTTAAGGTAGACTTTGATAAGGCGTATGACAACGTCAATTGGGGTTTTCTTTTGAACGTGTTGTCTCAAATGGGATTCTCGGAAAAATGGTGCTCGTGGGTTTTCGGGATCGTATCCTCGGCTAGGTCGGCTGTTTTGGTCAATGGGTCTCCTACTTTTGAGTTTCAATGTACGAAGGCCTCCGACAAGGGGACCCGATCTCCCTTTTCTATTCTTATTTGTTATGGAGGACTTTCGTGTTTATTGCGAAGGCGGAAGAAAGGAGGTGATAAAAGGGCTGAAACTTCCCAATGATGGGCCCTCCTTGACCCATCTCCTTTACGCGGATGATTTCATCTTTATTGGGGAGTGGAGCAAGAAAAATGTAGAGTCGGTCATTCGATTATTGAGATGTTTTTTCTTATGCTCGGGCTTAAAGATCAACCTAAACAAGTCTATTCTCATGGGAACATGAGTCGAGACTAGTGATCTCAAGGCAATGGCTACTTTGGCTAAGTGCAAACACGGTGCCCTTCCTTTTGATTACTTGGGATTGAAAATCGGGACCAACATGGGTAGGGTGAAAAGTTGGGATTTCATGGTCGAAATCTTCAAAAAGCGATTGTCAAATTGGAAGGCAGCCTCGGTTTCTATAGGGGGAAGGGTGACACTTATAAAGGCCGTACTTGAAAGCCTTCCTACCTATTTCTTCTCTTTGTATAAAGCTCCTTCGAAAGTAATTAATGTTTTAGAGGGCATCATAAGAAGGTTTCTGTGGGGAGGCACGGAAGATACAAAACAAATTCATTGGGTTGCATGGGAGGATGTCACTAATCCCATTAATAAAGGAGGTCTCGGTATTCATAAGCTGGCAGAATCGAACGTGGCTATGATTTCCAAATGGTTGTGGAGGTATAGAAACGAACCGACGGGTCTTTGGAGAAGAGTTATTGATGCAATTCACTTTTCTAAGAGAAACTGGTATGCGCTACCCTTCAAGTCTTCTCTTGCGAGCACTTGGTGCAAAATTGTGAAAGTCATTTCAGAGAATAAAGTAGTCGGGGTAGGGATCGATAATCTAGTTAAAGCTAAGTGTGGAGATGGTAGGAATGTACGTTTCGCTAGACCCTTGGTTGAAAACGAACCGCTAAAGTCATTGTTTCTAACCGCTGGCCCGGAGAGCGACAAAAGAGCGTGGGTGAGGGACAAATATTGTTTTAACAGAACAGTTTTGTTCTTGGGGTGATAGAGGTCAGTTGACGACGAACCACCACGCCATCGAGGTCGATGAACTCGACGCAGTGGAAGGAATAAAGCTAAGCGGGGAATGGATAGATGGGAATGGATTGGGAAGGAAGGCAAGGCGTTCACTGCTCGAGGAATAAAAGATTTTTGAGAAGTAACGTGGGCAACAACAACAGGTTGGTGCATAAAGGATCTAAATGGATACCCACAAAAGTTAACATATTTTTATGGAGACTTGGATTGGGAAGGATTCCAACCGCTGATGCTTTGAGAATCAGGAAGTGTGTTTTCGGCTCGACATTGTGTATCTTTTGTGGGCACGAGGAAGAGACCAGCGACCACCTATTCTGTGGCTGCGAGTTGGCTTCGGAGGTGTGGCTGCGGGTTAGTAATTGGTGCAAATGCCCACCTATCTTTCTGTTTTCTTCAAAAGATATTCTCGAAACCCACAGGTGGGGGAATTTTGGTCGAAACAAGAGGAAGATAATGAAAGGGGTGGCTAGCGTTACGGCGTGGCACATATGGTTGGCAAGAAACAAAGCCAAGTTTAACAACACTAAGGCAGTGGCGAGGAAGATTGTTCAAGACATTATGACTTTCAGTTTTCTTTGTTACACTAATAGAGGCGGGAATCGTTTAACCACTTGGGAAGATTGGAGGGCTTTTGATTTCTGTATTTAGCCTTGTATAGTAGTAGTTCAACACTACTGTTTTGGTAGTGGTTGTGAGTGTTTATAAAAGTCAATTTTCAAAAAAAAAAAAAAGTTGTGTAACATTGTGGTGTGTGCATCAAATATTGTGGTGGGAGTATCAATGCTCATTAAATTTAGATTCATAAATATGAAAGAACCCATTTATATGAGTAAAACAAAAAAATAATCAAAGAAGAATAGCACTGACACATATATCGATACATAAAAAAGCATTTTAGGATTCACTCCCACCTATCCACTTGGGGTTTGTGGAAACCATGTTCTAACAGTGTCATAGGAGTATTTGAATCCGATTGACAAGTACCAAACATTTTAATATACTTTGACTCCATTATTTGAAAGTGATTACCCCGCACCAAACGGGCCCTTAGTTCCACAAATATCAACTACATTAACATTTTTTATGAACAGGTACAACCGTACAACATTTACTATATATCTCATATCGTGAATCTCAAATAAAACCACATGACACCGTTACGATTGCACATATAAACGGTAACTATTTTATTACACTAGCACTACGACAATATTTTCCGTTACATTTTTCATCCACAATGGAGGAAATATAGACGTGAGATTGTATGAGAAGACCCGTTTTTTAACCGAAAACAAATATTTGGTTAATATTATTGGCGTATCCTAAAACTTTTTACATTTTGATTAATCCTGAAACTCGTTATTGTAATTCTTATTATGTATCTACAAATGAAAATTTGTAACATGCTATTACTATGTTTTTTCATGATTCAAATTTATATGTTTAGTATTTATATTATGACAACACAATTGGAAAAAATATGACAAAGGAAAGTAATATCGTGCATATATGCTAAAGAGCATTGATTGGCATGACTAAATGGTGTGTCTAATTACATGTCAAACCTATGTGTCAGTGTTCTATTGGTGATATTAGAGGGACCCACTTTTTCACAAACCAATAACTTATTGCCACATATTTTTAGGCATATAATTAGTCCCATCTTCAGGCCTCAAAATCATTTTCCTATGCTAAATTGAGGTAAAGTTATAAATTTAGAGATAGGTTATTGGTACCCTTAAAACACCAACAATATCTCCATGTTTTTTCGTTTTTTATTTTTATAATTTTGTTTATATTAAAAAGTTTTGAAACTGAAAATACGAAACAGAAAATATAAAGTTTAATAAGTTAAGAGTATTAAATTGATAGAAATACAAAACAAAAATTGATTAAAAAAAAAAAAATCGATGTACTGTAATTGAGTCAAGGAGTAGAGAACGTAGAAAGTGGGTCAGGAGATGTATTCATAGTAGCGCACCATAAATTTATGGTCAAACTAAATGCATAATGTAAGACAACAAAAGTAGTATAAAAGAAACAAGATAAATTAATTTATGTCACATCAAATGACGTAAATAAAGGCAGATGTGAATATAATAGTTTGACATACCAATTGTGTGTTTTAACATTTTCATTTTTCACAAACGTAATTGTTTCTTTTTATGCGCAAGGCATCAAAGCCATCCTTCACTCACCCGGGCCTTTTCATGCGCGAGGCAATAATGGTGAGCATTTTTTGGCAAGGCAATGGTGAGGCCTGTCACTATTGGGGAAAGACGGCGAGTGTATAACTTTGTGTGTATATGAGTATGTTATAGTGTATATGTGTTTAAGTGAGATATACGTAAATGACTATGGTGAGTAATTATTGCATGAATTCAAATGAAGAGTAAAAACTAGGTAGCGAATGATGTAGCACCGAGGTAAAAGTGACCACGACCCGAAAGATGGTACCCTGGCCTGACCTTTAAAGATGATATGTAAACTGTCATATATCAAGCGTATATACACAATGTTTTGAAACCCGGGTTTGTGATCGACCCGGTCGAGTGACAGTGGTCACGGGTTCTGGTCAACCGGTTCGACCGTCAGTCAACCGGTTATACTGGTTTATCGATACGTCCAAACATCCATTTTCTATCGTCTAAACATAACGTCTAAACACTACTTTTCTTAAAAAAGAAAGAACCATTTTTCACGCTTCTAAACAATAAATCAAAGGTGACGAGGATATAAGCCTACATAATTTTCTAAACAACCATAAATCCTATGATTACATGTTTTTCTAAACAACCATAAATCTTATGGGATTACATGTTTCATACTTGGCGTAAATCCTACGAGATTCTTGGTTTCATCTTACAAGGCATGCGTCCTACGAGTTTACAAGTTTTATACTTGAAAGCATAAATCCTACGAGATTCTGAGTTTTATACATCAAAAGACAACGCAAAAGCATAAACTTAAAGTGAACTAAAATACTCACGGTTTATTTTTGAGGTTTTGTATTAAAAAATGATAAAACCAAACCCGACCGGGTTTCGAGACCCGGGTTGACCCGGGTCACTTAAAACCCGACGGGTCTAAATGGTTGACCCGCTTTTTAAAACTCGGGTTCTTTTACCCCTTTTTTTGTCCGGAACCGGTCCAACCGGTTAACCCGGCCGGGTCGACCCGGGTTTCCAAACATTGTATATACATGAACTAATCTATATCTATACAACTATATAAATCATTTAAGTTGTGAATTTCCATAAAAATTAAGATAATGAGTCCGATCGTTCGGTGACATGTCACTTAACCTACAACTAAAAATAACAAAAGGGAGAGCTTTAACAAATTAAAATAAATAAATTTCTAATAATATACGCCACGTATTAACTAATTAATCACCTTTATTTTTAAATTTAAATATCTTTAATTCGTTTAATTTTTTATGATCTAATTTCACAATATTTTTTAAACTTTGTCTCTTTAATTCAACATCCATTTTGATATCTAGAAAGATGCCCGCAATGCGGCGGTAGTGCCGATGACTATATTAGAATAACAAATGTTTTGAGGTGGTGATGTGATGAGATGGTGGTGACATGCTTTGGGTGTTATCGGGTCGGGTTATCGGGGTTATCGGGTTTGTCGGGTCGGGTTGAGTCGGGTTGCGAATTTTAAAAATCGCCCCCCGACCGATAAGAATCAGGTTATCGGGTTGGTGTTATCGGGTCGGGTTAAGTCGGGTCGGGTTGAGCGGGTTGGCGGTTAAAACATCAATCACAGACTGTAATAGCAAATTGCAGCAGCAGACCTCAACTATAATACCAAATAGAAATGTTTTTATTGATCAGACAACCACATAGAAATGTTTTTGTATCCTGTTATATTGATACTGAATTGTTTAAAATATGTCAAGTGAGCGGATGAAAAAGGTCAATTTATAAATTTTTGTCACACTGATAAGAGAAATGTTACATCTCTATACGCCAGTCGACAAAGGTTTTCAACTGGCTCATCCAGTCATCCTTTTAAGATCACCACAAATAATATTGCCGCTCCGAAAACAAGAGCAAAAACAGTTGCTAATGTAACTTAAAAAATCATCATATCAATCATCATATCAAAAGATTTTTATGATACTGAGGTAACCAAACGATTATGTAAGTTACATAGACATTGGGCCTATAAAAACCATTAAATAAAAATTCAAAAATTGATTATCGGGTCTAATCGGGTTGACCCGATAACCCGATAAAATTATTTTTTTTAACCCTAACCCGACCCGATAACACTATCGGTTATCGGGTTCGGGTCAAACAACCGACAAGATTTTTGACCGATTTGACCCGACCCGATAAGGCCTTATCGGGTTCGGGTTCGGTTGGTCGGGTCAACCCGACCCTACCGACACCCCTGGCAGTGGCCGGCGATAAGTATAGTTATATGTGTTTCACCCGTTTAGTGAATTCGTTCACAACACTTCGAATGATATGTGTTAGTTGTAAGTGTTTGTTTGGGTTCACAAAGTAACTTTCACGCGACATCATTATTCCCGCATATAAAATACCTCATGATCTCTTACGCGTCAAACCTTCAAAAGTATATGATTTTGACGAATCAAGATTATATTGATTGGAATAAATGAAATAAAGGTTCAAGTTGTAAAATTTGAATTAAAATAAAATAAACCCACTAAAAATATAAAAACTAAAACTCGTAAAATATATTAAAATGGATGTTGAATTAAAGAGCGTAAAATTTTAGAAAATATGGTAAAATTAGATTATAATATAAATAAGTAGATAAAAGATATTTTAATTTGAAAATAAAGATGAATTTTTAGTTGAGAAGTGACATGTCGTTTTATAATTGAGCTCCTTATCTTAATTTTTTGTGGTTAGGAGTTAGAACTTGGAGTTTGTTAGAAGTTAGAACTTGGAGTTTGTTAAGTGACATCTAAATACAACGATTGGGCTCATATCTTAATTTTACATGCGTTATAGTATATCTTTCCATAATAAGCAAGTAAAAAAGTCTGAATTTTTAAGCCTTCTAATTTTAGAAGGCCTAAATGCATTATAGTAAATGAATTGCTAACCCAACTCTCCTCGTAATTCTCTGCCCGCTTAGTGAATTCATTTCACAACATTTCAAATTTTTATAACTTTAACCTTTATTTTAATCAATACAAACTTTATTTATCAAAATCATTTACTTTTATAAAAGTGTTTGACAGAAAGAGATTGTGAAGGTCTTTTTATATGCGGGAATAATGATGAACGGGAAAGATAAGGAAAACCCAAACAAACACATACAACTAACACATATACATTTGAAATGTTGTGAAATGAATTCACTAGCATGAGAAGAATCTGAGGAGAGTTGGGTTAGAATTCATTTACTATATTTATTATATAATTATATTTATCATGCATGCAGATCCAACTAAGAAGTTATAATGTTCACTTGTGAAGCCTATGGTTTCTATAAAGACATACATACAAAGTTCATACAAAATGTTACATGTCAAATATCTAAATGTTACACTGTAGATATATATAATCACATACATAAAAAGATGTAAAATCGAAACAAAAGTCGCCTAAAAATTCTAAAGTAACTCATTTCCCGAATCTCCAAACTCTGATGTACCCATCAGGATGTGTAGTGACAACTTTTTGCATCCCAACAGCTAAACTATTAATCGAAGGTCGGGAAGTTCTAGGCATTAAATCAAAACGTGCATCTTCTGCAACTCTTATTCCCTTTTTCCTTGTAACATTTGGGTGGGGATTTGGTGAACGGTACAACTTTCTGCTACTTTCATACATTATACAACTTGACAATATGTCGCCGCTTTGCTGGTCCACAAGACGCAGCACACCATCTATTCCTCCCATTGCTAATACTGAGACGTCATCCCTCATATGTTGTATTGAGCACAGGATATTCGGACTCACTCTTACCTCCCATAATCGTTTCATCATCCTGAAGGTCATGCAAGATGGAAATAAGGTGATATGTTGGCATATATGTGCCATGTGTGTTTGTGTGCAACCATTATCATATGAAGGTTATCGTACCTTAGGTCAAAAGCAGTTGCGCGTCCTGATCTCGACCCAGCAAATAATGTATGTGAACGTGAATTGTAGCACAAAGTGCTCAAATCTGTTGCAAAACAGTACAAGTCAAAAGATAAAGATGCCTTATAAGCCACACGAATAAAACAAAATGCAACTGTAAAAAAAAAAATAGATCAAATGAATATAGACAAAACGAAATATATCTAACCTGCATAGTCATTGGTCTTCAGTGCTGCTACTTGCTGATCAGATGAAAGATCTGATAAAGATATACGGCCATAAGAGGAACCACCAATAAGCAACTGGTCGTCACTGAAGGATAAACATGTAACTGGTCCCTCATGCATCCTGCAAACATCATCGCAAAAAAAATTATGGTTGTCAATCCCTTCGTTACCGACAACACAAAGTTACTCACTGAATATCGCATTCATGTGGGTATACACAGAACATCAGCTAATGTGGAAAGCCATTTTGGGGATAATATCTCAACAGTGACAAGTGGTAGTGTTTAGAAGATCTTTTAAGAAATTATCGGTTTAAGTTTTCTAAAATCAAGGCCTATTGTATTTGGTTTTCAGTTGAAAACGAGAAACTTTCTAGATACTGTATACATTAGTAGATAAGAACATTGCAATGAGATATCAAGATCCTGAGCAAACCAATACACTGAAAGCAAATCAAAATCTTACAAAGTGATCAAAAAGACGTATATGCAAAAAGGCCACAGAACACAAAAGCCCCCCAAAGAAGACCACCAAAGTGCGGTCATTAACACCAAAATGGTCAAAAACATACAAAATGCCCTTAACTTCAACAAAGTTTAAACATAAGAATATGGCAGGCGCCGTGCACCGGGCGCGGGTGGGGGAGCACAAGGACAACTTGAGAGAATCTAACACAAGCGGTGGTAAGTTTTGTCAGGTTTGCCAAAGGCAGCTACACTCAGAGTGGTTAACTTAGCGGGACGCAGGCTGCTAGCATCATGGTTATCAGAGAATAAGACCTTAATATTGCATCTAACAAAATGAAGCTAAACATAATAGTAACGAGTTTGCTTATAAGTAATACATACTTTATGATTCTAGACCACTTTTTGCCATACATATCAAAGACACGAGCTCTCCCATCCTCGCATCCAACAACGGCCTCTGGATCTACATAACTGCAATGAAATGGAAAGTTACGCTCACTGGACAATAAATGTGTTCATCCCAACATAGGCATTTTAAAATAATAGCATGCAATTTTGATAATTAGAAAAAAAAAATAGAAAAAATAAAGCTAACATGTAACTTACCACATGCAAGTACCCCTAGGAAATTGACCACCTTGTGATGAAAATATACTTCTCTTCTCATTGCGCCTCCATATGCATATCTGAGTTGCTACTAATCCTACAACCTACAGAAGATGCAGCGAAATATTCACTGTGTTTAGATATCATGTACTATGATAGACCATCTTTAAAAAAAAGAGAGCTATTTTGAGAATTGAAAACGCAAAAACGACTTAAAATCCAAACGTACATAGTAAACGAATTTTAAACCGAGCAAAAAACGCATTAAGAACAAAAACAGATATAAAGCTCTCAATTTTGGATGTAATGTATAGAAAATTACCTTGCTCTCGTCAAAATTGAAGTCAATCAAAGAGCCTGTATGTGGAAGGTGATACTCAGCCAGACATTTGTATCTTTCTACAGACCACAGACGCATCACCTAGCAAAATAGGTGACAATAAATACAATGTATACATGGTTCCAACCTAAATTCCAACATCACCAAAAAAAAAAATTTAAATCGTAAAGATAAATGGACATTCTACAAGGATGTAGCTATGTGCATATCAATCTCATGTTTTAGATGGAATAACCAAATCACATATATACAGTTCTATAATTCAAGTAACCAACATCAGTTAAATGCTCACATTTAAGATAACTTATTTACAAAACATGGATTGCAAGTTATGCTTAATCCAAATGATTTTATCATTGCGTAGAAATTGATTCCTACCTTGCCACTTCCGCCAGTGAGGAGTAATCCCATCTTCATTTTGCACTTGTCAATCCTACAAAAGCAAATTATAATACAGATGAACATAACCTTTGCAATGTAATCAAAGAAGCAGTTGGGCCAAATCTTGAAGAAGAAAAGATAGATTACCCAGCAGTATGACCTTTCCATTGATAGATGTCAACAGAACCTGCATGTAAACTAGACCGATGTTGCCCAATAGCTAACTCCTGAAGTTGTTTTTTCCATGTCCCTTCTGAAGAAGTAGATACGTCGAAATCGCCACCAAATATCCATCTTTGCTTGCGGTACAACGTCTGGAATAAGTTCGATTTATATATGACTCTGCTCCTTCACAAAAATGAATCATACAAGAATAGAGTAAGGCCCTGTTTCTTTTTGTTGTTAACTAAGGGAAAAATGGGTCCCACGTTTTGTTGCATCCTCTGATTGGAGAGGAGCTTATATTTCACACCCTCTTGATACAGATGAAATAGTGAAAATATGTAGGCCCCATTTACAAAAGAAATATTAAAATATGTATTAAGGGTCCACACATGTTAGCTAAGAGAAAAAAGAAACGGGACCTAAACGTTAAGCATAACTGTTTCACTGTTTGCAATGAAAACTGGCTCAGTGGTTATAATCTGCTATAACCAAGTGAGGCTAATTTCTACTTAAGTTAATGATGTATAATTGCACTCAATTTGTCAGAGAATCATTAAAGCCACATTCTGAATTGCGAATTCAGCATCTTGAATCACTAAAATGAAAATTTCTTGATTTCTATAATATCATTACATCTCTATTGATAAAATATGCAAATATTACTAGATGCATATTATCGTAATATGACATTATGACCACATTAGTGATGCAAGTGAAAATTTCTTGATTGCTACAATATCATTACATCTCTATTGATAAAATCTGCAAATATTACTAGATGCATATTATCGTAATATGACATTACAACCACATTAGTGATGCAAGTTGATCATTCCAATGCTGTACGTATATATATGTCTAAATGACTACCAGTTCGTATACTCAAACATTGTAAGGTTTACAAGTTGTGTAATGGTCACCCAAACATGCAGAAAGTCAAGATCTATCGGCTTGCTCTTCGCTACATTGCTGGCTTTTGCAGGTTTTCATCTCCATACATTAATTTATAGTTTAAATTACTAACATCTTTAATGAAATTTTATATTAGTAACATACGAATATGCTTATGTTAATATATGTATTTTGTTTTCAGTGGTTGGAGTCTTGGGGGAAAGCAACATGACCCCATATTTCAAACCTCGATCAAATGTGAATGGGGAAGATTGTCATCCAAGAAGATGTAATCCAGAACTAAAGAAGGGGGTCCCATGTCCCGGTATACCGTGTGGTTATGATAGTCAATGTACCCAATATTGTTATCCTAACAAACCTAAATGTATGAGGGACTATCAAGAATGTTGTTGCACCTAAAAATGAAGTTCGATAAGACAACTAGATCTAAGTCTAAAGTTGTGTAGTGGGTGATAAACAATGATACATACTTTATTACATATCATGTTTCGTTATTGATGCTTGTGTTAATTACTTATGCCATGTTTGATATATCAATCTCTTATGTAATAAGAGATCTATATTACTTTATAATATATTTGGCATTCTTCCAAAATATAAGGCTTAAAATTTTAAGCAACACACTTAATAATAATAGAAAATGAAATTACATCTGGAAAATTATCTTAAATTTGTAGACTTGTAATAGCCCTCCAATAAATATCTAATAAATGTTATTTTTAAAACACCCCTACGATAAAAAAAAATACATGTTATTGTACATATTGTACAAACTAATAAAAAGCACAAAGTTGTATACAATTTATATGAAAACAAGTTGATGGTCCACGTATTCTCGCTAGCTCATAGACTCTAAGGGTGATGGGGGCCGATGCCAAATTCCCATCCATGCCAAAAATTGGCATCCCTCTCAACCAATAGGAGAGTGCCATATCACCTCCACCATTTCCATGCCAATTTTCAATAACTAATGGGGGTGGATGCCAAATTGATTTTTTTTTGCCAATTTTTGGCATGGTTTTTTTTTTTTTAAATAAAACTATTATTTCCAACGGTCAAATCCAAAAGCCCAACGGCTACAAGAGTCGGCATACGTATGCCGATGCCGATGCCGCTTGCCGATTTCCTCATGGGGGTGGTGTATGCTGATGCCAATATGCGGTACCGATGTCCCATGCCAATGACCCCCATCACTCTAAAATTACTTCAAAAGCAAAAAAAGAAAATAAACCTAAAAAACTGAACTAAAACACCTTCTCCAGGGTGAAATGTCTTTTTAACACAATCAAGCACATACCTAGAAAAGGTCTTCTTTACTCAAAATAAGGACATAACAAGGATACTCAGATGCTAGTCGTCATGTTGCTAGTTCCTAAGTCAATTAACCACAGCATAATATTGCATTTTATAAAATTTAATATCTTAGAATGACGACACACAATAATAAATTTCCCAATCAGATGCAAAATCCTAACATTAAGTTATCGCTCAAGAGGCATTGAAATAATGTAGGTTTAACACTTCAACATCTAGCACAAGAGTTAGGTGAACTGATAAAAAAATATTTTGTGATTACTAGGGACCTTCTCATGAACATCCGACCATTAAACAAATATCTCAAGAAAACCACTACGTGATTCAAAAAGTAACCATGTATATAACATTTGGGAATGACCAACATGTATGCTCCAACAGATTAACCCATCCTTGGTTCCTCAATAATACAAGTTCGTACAAGAGATGTATGACACTAAGATGTCATTTGGGGTTGCTCGTCTTTTCTGCTTATGTTTTAACAGTGTGGAGCGATAGGAAAATCCAAACTGCTTTCACTTATTTGCTCATGGGGTACAAAAATTAGTTTCCCATGAGCATGTTACTATTTGAGAAAATAAATTACAATTTAACCCTCATATCTAACCTAAGGGGGTGTTTGCTTAGGCTTATTTTTATATAACCAAAAAAAAGCTCTAGTGTTTGGTTAAGCTTATATAGTTGGGCTTATAAGCTTATACGATAGGGTTTTAATAAGCCCCAATATTGTAACTTGTCTAAGGAGGGGTCGGTCTATGTAAGGAGTGATATAAGAATAAACTTTTATACCGTCTAACCTTCTTCTCTCTACTTCTCAAGAAACAACAACAGTACCAATCCCGCAGAGCAGGGTATGGGGAGCAGGGATGGAGACAGGATGCGGGCATGGCAGGCACGTGCCCCCCTAGCGAAAAAATTTGTAGTGTAAGTTTTTAACGAACCGATTTGTAGTGTAGTTTCTAAAAATCATCAAAGTTTGCCCCCTCGATCATAACTTTCTCGCTCCGCTCTTGATTGGAAGGTAGAATGTACACAGATCATGCCCCTACTTGTCAAGAAACTAATTCCAGATAAACATGAATTTGGAAAATCCAAACACTATATCCTAAATTATTTATATAAATAGATATTTCACCATCAAATAACAAACATGTATATAACAATTATTTATATAAATAGAAACTGTAAAGTTTGATTACAAATAGATTAAAATGATTATTATTAATTACCATGAGTTGCAGACAGCAGAGCAGCGAATGAGATGGATGAAATCAAGAAACGAGAATATGGTGCTGATGATATCGTCATTCAGTGATTGGATTCTTGTCGGACTGATGACGTGTCGCTGCTTCTTTGACGGCCCACCGGTGTCCATTGAAACAGGCGACCGACAACAGATGCCGTTTTTATTCAGTTGGGCGGTTAAAGTACTTATATCCGGTTAAAGTACATTCTATCACCTTCCAGTTCCACTATCTATGTAAAAAAAAAAAAACAAAAAAACAAAAAGAGAAATGATAGAGAAATTCAAATAAAATAAGTGGGTTCGTATGCCTTGGATGACGTTTGGTTTAGGTGCAAATTGAGCTTAAGCTTTAGCCTCTATTATTTCTCAAACAAAAAACCTGGCCCATTAGATTAGAAGGCAAGGAGTTAATAAATTCACGATTCATTTCAGCGCCACATCAACTTTTTATCTCCTCTCACTTCCTCTCACACTCACTCACTCACACTCACTTCTTTATTTGTGGACAAAGCTCCAATGTATTCGCTTTAACTCCCATCTTTTTAATACTTACAAATTTCGAAAATGTAAACGTAAAAATATAAAAACGTAAATGTTCAAATTTAAAAACACAACGTACGAAATTAAAACGTTGCATCAACTTCTTGGAATAAAAATAGTACATAGATTTAAAACATTACATAAAATACGATACGATATGAAGAAACAAAAACATATGATACGAAATACATAAACATATCCTAATTTGAATGCTCCCCGCATGCAAAATCATACGAAGGAGACCTATACTCAGGAAATTCCTCAATGACGTTCTACTTCTTCCTTCCTGAGTTTCTCATCCCACTCTTGTTGAAGCTTTGCTTGTCTGCTTCAAATTCTCTTAATGCCTGTTCGTGACACATCATTTGATAATGTTGGCTCGCAGTTAAGCAATGCTCATCAACTGCTTGGTACCGCATAACCTAGCCCAATTTGAGTCAGCTGAGGTTGATAATGTTGTTGCTCAATAAATCTCAGTGCATCACCGAAGTTGATCACTAGCTAAAGTTGAGTCAACTGTTGTGATACAGAACCAACAATTTTGTTTTCCTCATAGCTTCAACAGATTTGGTTGCTGATATTTGCTTGTATCTGTGAAAGACACTCCCACAACGTGTCACTAATGTCGTCGTCTTTCTTGGCTTCATTGCTAAAACATTGGTCAATCACAACTTGTCTTTCCGCATAAATGTATTTGCATTTTGCGTATCGTTGTCTCAAACGTTCTTTCTTTGCTTTTACGAGCTGAAACTGCTTGATAACGTCGACAATAGCCTTTTGTCGAGCTACATCGTCTTGCTCGCATTGTTTTTTAATATACACTTGCATTTCCTCGACGGAATGATGGAGACGACAAGCCATATTAGAAGTTTAGATGATTTCATAATGTTAGTATAAAAAAATGGAGTTGTGTTTAAAAAATGGTGAATTAGTGGTTTAAAAAATGATGAATTGATGGATATTTATAAGTAAAAAGAAGGTAGTGTGTATTTTTTTTAATGCATGCAACGTTTATATTCCATCATGGGGCCTAAATCAAACTAGGTGAACCGGTCACCTTTGTTTCCCTCGAAAATCACAACTCGCGCGTGAGTATTTCTATGGCCAAGGAGATTCGCGTGCGACTAAGAAGTCACCTAGCCCAAGTCGCGCCTTTGCCGAGTAGTCTTAAGAGCATCTCAAATGTATGCATTATAGTTTTGCACTATTTTAGTGTACGAGATGTATTTTTTTTTAAATATGTGTTAATACAAATAAGCCGTAAAAACGTTTATTTATATTTTACGATCTTTTAATGGCTTGTCGATAACAAACGTAAAATCATTTTAACGAAACAAATAAAATACGTAAATGATTTGAGCCAATAGTTTACTAACATACTTATATTTTCATATAAATCATCTAACAAGTAATAGTGCTTTCATGATTTAGTAATGCATATGTACAACAACTAGTATTTACATATTGGGTAGATATATACATACTTAGTATGTATTATAATAGGTAATAGAATGGGTAGAATTTTAAGTATTTGACCCATTGACTAAGTACATTGAATATAGTTGGGTACCCATGGAGCATAATCCATAACCCATTGCATGACATCGTGCATAAGTCATAATGGGTATTATCCATGACCCATGGAGCTAACCCATAATCCCATGGACTAGATGCATTGCATCTTCTAGATACGTTGTATCTACTTGGATACCCATGGTCCAAAGTCTAGGACCCATGACCCATAACCCATGACCCATGACCCAAAACCCATGGGTAAAGAGGAGCGTCTCACGGATCCCTCTGAATACACTAGACGGATCCCTCCAACAAGGGATCCGTGGGATCCGTGGAACAGTAGCATGTTTTTTTCTATAAATAGTGAGCCATTTCTTCATTGTAGGTTGCCACTTCTACACATACTTTCTCCTAGTATTGTAAACTCTCTAACCTAAGATCCAAAGGATCTTTTCTATGTAGTTTGTGTTTTTCTTTGTGTGATTCTCTAGGTTTCTCTTAAAGGCGAGATCACCACCTCTTGAAGCTGAGCAAGCTCAAGTCCATGAGTTGCCATGCTTCGTCATCATCAAGACTACTAAGGTTCTCTTGTTGATAGTTCTTTCTTCCTCCCTAGAAGTGTTGTGTCAAAGGCATTAGTGAAGGATGTTAAAAAGATCATGACGAAGGCATTAGTGAAAGGTGTCGAACGTCCGTGTCAAAGGCATTAGTGAAGGATGCCAAAAGGGTCAAGACGAAGGTATTAGTGAAAGGTATCGAACGTCCGTGTCAAAGGCATTAGTAAAGGATGCCAAAAGGTTCAAGACTAAGGCATTAGTGAAAGGTGTTGAACGTCCGTGTCCAAGGCATTAATGAAGGATGCCAAACGGGTCAAGTCAAAGGAATTAGTGAAAGATGCCAAGGGTGTATCGATGTACAAATAGAGATAGATTGTATCCAAGGATATTGATATCCTTGATGATGTTGTAATAAGGAGTGGGTCTCCTTTGGGATAGGTGTTGTGTTGTGTTGGGTAATAGTTCCTCCTTTGTAATGGAACTCGGTATCTAGCCTTGTACCGGATAAAGTGTAGGCGACTTTGTGATAGGTTTGGTTCTACTCATGGAAGAACCCGGTGTCTAGCCTTGTCTTAGGAAAAGAGTAGGCGGCGTTGTGAAGGCTCTCGCCATAAGGAGTTGTATCGTGTAGTGCTAATGAACTCGAGTATGTGACTCGGGAGTGGAGTAGGCGGAAGGTATCCTTGTAGCCGAACCACTATAAACACTCGTGTCGTGATTTTGTGTTTCTTACTCTTTACCTTTGCATTACGTATTATATACCTATCTATCAACATCCAACATACACATCTAAATAGATTGACATAAGTCGATCTAAATATTTTAAAACAAAGTTTTAATTGATAAAACTATTCAAACCCCCCCCCCCCCACCCCCCTTCTAGTTTTTCACAATATGCTTTCACTAAAAAAAAGTTGCTCCAATATATGCACTAAATGTTGCACTATTTGTACAAATAAACTTGTTTATATTAATATAAAAAGAAAATAATGCTTGTTACTATAATGTCGTCTATGGTATTTGAATACCAAAGTGATCCCCTATGTGGTATTTAAATTTGGATCCAACACTCAAAAAAATTATGAACCTCCGTTCTCCATACTTTAAAATTGCTACGACCTCACATTCAGAATATAGAGAAGTATATATATTCATCCAAGTAAAAATATATTGATATTTAATTATAGTAATATAAGATTGGTTTCTTAATATTATGCATTCTCAACATCAAATATGCATTGCATCCGAAAGATATAACATATTGTACACATAATTTGAAATAATACGATCTCAGGCTACGTTATGATAAGGATATAAGATGTAAATTACATTAGATTAAAAGGTTACAATTGAAAGTTTTGAAGTTTTAGTGCAATGAATAATGTTGCACTATATTTAGGGCCCGTTTGGTTTGTATGTGGGTTTAGAATTTGGATTTTGATTAAGATTAGGATTTAGATTTGGATAGAGAAAAATAAAATAATCATTTGTATATTATTTATTTTTAAATGAATATAATAAATTTTATTATAACAAAAGAAAAAAAAAATTAATATATGAGAGGTGGGGGTTAGAGATGAGCCCACCTTAAAAATACAATTTATAAAAGTAGTGAAGGGGGCAGGGATTTGTACATGACAGATTTTTGTCATTCATACCCAATCTTGGGCCCCACAATTTTATACCAAACAATGAAAAATTTGCATCAACCCAAAATCCAACGCACATAAGAGTCAACTAAAAGGGCCCTTAGTTCAATTTGAGCATTACTATTCATTGCACTAAGATAGTTCATAACTTTAGTGCTAACATTGGAGAGACTTTTATGTACTTTTTACAATATTTTAGTGCAAAAAATACATTTAGTGCATATATTGAAGATGCTTTTAGAGCATCTTCAATGTTAACACTAAAACTTTACACTATTTTAGTGCAAATAAAGCATCTTTTTAAAATATGCTTTCACTAAACAAAATTTGCTCCAATGTATACACTAAATCTTGCACTAAACACTTTTTAATAATTTTAATTAACTTGACTTTTCAACCTTATTTTCTTCCATTCCATGATATAGAATCAACTACTTTTCTAATAAGCTGTGTGATAAACAATACTTTCAACTGGTTTGTGTAGGGAATTATATTTTGTAAAACAGATTTATATTTGTTTAAGTCTGTTTAGGATTAATTCTGGTAGTGTTAATAGTTAAGTCTGGTGTCTGCCAGTACTAATGGAGTTAAGTCTGACAGAACTAATAGTTGGTAGTTAAGTTTGTTAATGATAAAAACATAATAGTTTGTTAGAGTTATATTAGGAATAGATATGTACGCGTAGAGATATCTTAGGAATAGATATTTTTACCCTTCTACAAATCTTGTAGTCAATTAGGGTATCCTTAGGGTATAAAAGGATCCCTAAGGTATTAGGTTAAAGTACGAGTTGTAAGCCCTAACCTTTGAGTAAAGTAATAGAAAATACAAAGTTAGTTATTCTTGTGTTCTTCATACTTTGTGTGTTAAGATTCCACATTAACACATCAAGATCTTGTTAAAAGTTCTTCACATAATAAATTTGGATTTATTCAAGTTTATTATAAGTCATTCAAGGCTACTTAGATCCATAAACTTTTGGACCTTCAGTATCAGAGCCTGTAGAAGGACTCTGCTGTTGAAGATACACAAAAACAAACACTCATTCCAACCAGAAAACATCAATCATGTCTGAGAAACTAAGTGAAAAGGCAACTGAAACCTACTCTGAACATCACAGTGATGAAGAATCCAACCATGAAGAAGGAGCAGACAACTCTCAACCCAAACAACCCCAAATCACAAACACTACAAACATCTCCAATAAGAAGCTTCCACCACTGAAGAAAGATGAATATGACATCTGGGCTATGGAGATGGAGCATTACTTAGAGTATACAGACAATGAAGTTTGGAAGGTGATACAGAAGGGAAACTCTAAAAAGAGAGTTACCAAAGGAAAAGATGGCACTTATACTGTGTTGCCACCTGTCACTGCTGCTGAGATCCTTGCTGTAGAGAAGGAGAGGAAGGCCAAAAGCATCTTGCTAATGGCATTTCCCAAAGAGTACATCAGACGTTTTCATGGGATGGATGATGCAAGGGAAATCTGGGAGGCAATCAAGGTAAGATTTGGAGGAAATGTCAACTCCAAAAAGATGTAGAAGGCTGTATACAAGCAATAATTTGAGGCCTTTACTGTTTCCAGTGCTGAAGGATTTGAGAAGAGCTATGACAGGATTCAACAACTTCTCTCACAACTAGAGGCCCATGGTGCTGGTGTTTTTGATGAGGATGCAAACCACAAATTCCTCAGGTCTTTGCCAAAAGAATGGTCAAGTCTGGCAATGACCATGAGGACTAGACATGAAATTGACACTATATCAATTGATGATCTGTACAACAACCTAAGTTTTTTGAACAGGAGATCAATATTGTGTCAAAACCATCCTTTTCTTGCTCTTAGAATCTTGCTTTTGTATCACATGGCAAGAACGGTACTAACCAGGTTAAGTCTGGTAGTAGTTATAGTACTTCTTCAATAAGTACTATAGAAAGAGGGGCACCTGCTGGAGTTGTTGATCAAGTTATCTACTCACTCTTTGCTAGATCATCAGAAGAAATAGATTTGCTCAATGAAGATCTGGAGCAAATCAATGATGCAGATATTGAAGAGATGGACATTAATTGGCAGATAGCCATGACAGCTATCAGGATGAACAAGTTCTTTAAGAGACATGGTAGAAGATTCCGTTATGATCCAAAGACTCCAGTTGGCTTTGATAAAAAGAAGCTTGAGTGCTATAATTGTCATCAAACTGGGCACTTTGCAAGGGAATGTGAGGCTCTCGCAGAATCGATAGGAAAAGAAGGAGTCTCCTATCTCGAAAAAAGAAGCCGAGTGATAAGGTTTTAAAAGGTACCATTTGAGGGTCGTTTAATTCCTTATTTGATCACTTTGTATCCGTTATTGCTTAATATCGTTCCTTTTCACTTTTTAGGTCTCGTGAAGGTAAAATCTTGGAATGGCACTTATTTGGACTAAAAGGCGAATATATGAAGAAAATGGCCAAAGTCGAAATCGAGACACTCACGATTCTTTGAAAGTATAAAGCGACGCGTCGGAGCTATTACGCCGTCCAAAATTATTGTGACGGCCGAACCCAAACTCGTATTTTCAAGAGGCGGCGCCTAGTTGTGAAAGAGTAGGCCGTTGTTGGGAATTCGTGAAGTAGGAATTCTCGAAAATAATCTTGAAGGAATCTGTGAAGTACATGGATTCTATTGAAGGATTCTCATTGGCAAGTACATGATTCTCTTGAAGAAGAGTTTCATTGAAGTATTATTAGCGCATAGTTTGTTTATGCGGAGATAGTTATTCCGTATATTCTATTAGTTTGTTAGGATATGCATGAGCTTTATTAGGAAGTGATTGTGTATATCTTATTTAGTTTTATGATTATACGTTTCTTGGAAAACGGTTTAGCGATATTGTTTAGGGTTCCTTATCTATAAAAGGAACACATTAGAAAGGTTTATGTACCGATTGGAAAAACTCGCTTTAGTTAATATAAAGATCCATAGAGGATCAAGAAGTTCTTAGTTATTTGTTACTTGTGTTTATATTCACGATAAACATTAGTAGTAGAGATTGTCTTTTATTGTGCTTGTGATTACATAGGCATATATAACGATCCACGAGCTCAAGATCTATCAAGGTCCTTGTTTGATTCAACAAGTGGTATCGAGCCTCGTGAGAGTCTCTACGATACTAAGGACAAGCTTTTTCTAAACACCCATACAACCATAACAAAACATCATGCCCGGTTCGGGATCGTCTCGAACTCACCAACAACCAAAACTCCACCCATCTGCAAAGAACTAAGTCTGCCGAATAGCAATGCTAAGTTTCCTTACCTTAAAAGGAGGAATATGATCTTTGGGCTATGAAGATGCAAAACGGATCTCCAACATTGATTGGAATCTATGGCGGGTAATTTTGAAGGGAGCAGTTTGAAGAGGACTACCACGGATCTCAAGTACATGGATTCTGTGAAGGATTCTCATTGAGTACATGATTCTACTTGAAGAAGAGTTTACTGCTGAAGTATTATTAGCGCAATTCCTACTTCACGAAATTCCCAACACCGCCGCTACTCGGGCGGCCTAGATGTAATCCGCACGACGTCGGAAAGCTGAAGAGGACGGCGTCACGGACATAAGGTGGCCGTCGCAAGGTTAACGTGGCCAAGACGAAACCCTAGTGGCGGCGACACGGCGCCACTAAACATAAGGTGACGCCGTCAAATTGTAATCTTATATATAGAATCCGAATTTTTCGGTCTTTGTGTGGAGAGTCTTTGGGTAAAACCTAAACCGAACCTAAGGTGTCTTGTACATGATTTTAGGGTTTTAAACCCTATCTTACATCAAGATAACTCTTTACTTCATTAATTCAATTATGTCTTTGATTATTTGTGTGTATGCTTGCATGTTCTCCATGTCCCGCTAATTTATTTGTGTGTTTGCTTAGGAAGTATGAAACTTAATTATTGAATATTGATTGGTTGTTTCTTATCTTAGTTGATTAATGATCTAGTAATGCGATAGGTCATTCGTTGTGTATTAATGCTTGATTCATCTTTGTGAACCTTAGAGTATAATTACGAGTAATTGTAGGCTAAACCATCCAAAGAGCGCCTTAGAGTAGGAGTTTATAATCTCAGTGGGTTTGTAGACAAGACCCTTTGGTAAGTTCAAAGAGTTGGGAGAAAGCATACCCTACAACTTAGACTCACAACGCAACTAGGAATAAGACGTGACACTCAACCATCAATAGGAGATAATTAAGGAGTAATACAACTTAAGTAAACACATCTTTAAACTATCATACGAGCACACATTAATTAGACATAGACTCCACAACCTTAGTTTAGATAATTAGATAATAGTAGAGTAATCGGTGAAATACCAACCCCCAAATCCAATACCCGAGATTCAGTACCTTTCCATTTTCATAAAATATAAAAAGATAAAAATAATCTTCCTCAACCTTAACCTTAGCGTAGTAACTCCTACTAGCATTCCTATTCCCTGAGAACGATATCAATACCGTGACTTACCCTAATTACTACACTACAGCGATTAGGTTCACTTTGCCTGGGTGTTATAAAACTTGCTCGAAGAAAAGGAAGTTCCTTTGACCTCGAACGACGCGTGTAGCGTTATCACTGAGAAGAAGGAAGATCAAAAATTTGAGCGGCTGACCATGGATGGAGGTGCTATCAATTGGGGAGAACATGCTGATGAGGAGTCTACCAGTCACTCTGCTTTCATGGCCATTAGCTCAAACAGTGAGGTACCTTTATGTTCAAAACTATGTGTTGATACATATATTCTTATTAAAACACAAAGTGATGAGCAATTAACTCAGTTGAGAGAACAGGAAGTTCAAATTCTGGCTTATACCAATGCTGTAAAAACCTTAGAAACACAAATTTCAAACCTTCAAAAGCAAAATTACTCTTTAAATGAAAAATTAATGTTTCAAGCTAATGATAATTTTGCTAAGGATGAAAAGCTAAGGAAATATAGAAGAATAGGTATGAAAGCTCAACAGAAAAGAGATGAGTTAAAGAAAATAGTTAAGTCTTGGGGAGAGTCTTCTAAAAATCTACACAGGTTAATTAACTCTGGCATGAGCTCCAACTGTAAATTGGGTCTAGGCCATGAGATTAAATCGGATAGTGAGGGTTTAAGTTATGAAGAAGAGATGAAACCTGGTATTTTTGGTAGTTCAGAAGAAGACTATGTTGGTAAACCACTTTATAATAGATTTGTTAAAACTGATAATTATAAAGGAGTTCCACCACCACATAATGAAGACTACACACCTAAACCTGGACAGAAGTTTGATGAGTCTTTATTTGATTATAGCAAAATGAAAAATCCTAAAACAATTGCTTCTCAAGAATATTCCATTGAATTTCGTGCCTGTCAATTCCATAACAGTAAAGGATTCTGTGAGGAGAGTCCTGGAACCAGTGTCTCAGAAGACAAAACCAGTGAGTATTCCACATGTAAATCTAATGACAGTGAGGGATCCATTGAAAATGTCTCTGAATGTTCTCTAGAGCTTAAGTCTGAACCCATAAAGATTTTTAAACCAGTTTTAAACAGCAAGACTTATGTGCCAAAACAAGCTGAGTCTGTCAAAACTTGTGTGTCTAAACCAGAAATAGTTAAACCTAGCTGTATCCAAAATCCTAGGCAACAGGTCAAACCTGAGATACCTAAAGTAGACAGAAATAACTGAAATGGGTTAATGCAAAGAGAATTTGGGGATGGATACTTTTTCACAAAGAAGAGTTGTTTTGTGTGTGGTAGCTTGAGTCATTTGATAAGAGACTGTGACTATCATGATGATGTGCTACGTGTGTACAAGTTTTAAATTTATAAAAGACGATTTACCAATTTTACCAATAACACATACGAGCAAGTGCACTCGTCCGTTATAGCAAGATTTTGAAGGTAAACCGGGGTCGTTCGCAGGGATTTGTGAGTGAATCTGATTAACAAGTATAAATCAACTAATGCAATCCAAAATCAAATAATAACAAGAATAGATATAATGAAATTCAGATGATTAAAAACTACACTTGCTTAAACTAGTTTCTTATCTTTGATTAGTATGATTGTGTTAACCACTTCTTAACATGTTGGTTATGATAATTAGTTGGTGTACTAATCTATTGTTCTTACAAGTTAACCCTTCGTCAAGATTTTAGTTCATAAAAACAAGCATTAAGTTTAACCAATCAATTCAAGATCAATTCAAGTTTCATAAGTTTACTTTCATAAACTTAAACACAAAAACATCGGGTTGTCTTATCAAATTTGCTTAAGAAATGGTCAATACAAAAGGTAACCGATTATAGACAAAAGGTTACAACTGATTGTAAACAACTACTCTTACGACCACTTTAGTTGTTTCCAATCAATCCAACTTGATAATCAAAAAGCGTTCTTATTACAACCACACTTTAGTTTCTTTGTTTAACCAAGAATAATGGGTAAAAACAATCATCCATAGACAAAATGATTATAACTAGTTGAATAACAATAAGTTCTTTCGACCTCTACGATTACTATCAACTAGTCAAACTTGATTAACAAATGTCACTATGAAACTTAAGCATAATTGGATCTTAGATTCGACTTGAAATTGAATTAAAACATGTTAACACAATCATAAACTAATCATACGATAATCAACATCATTTAAGCAAGTGCATAAAGAAACTAGCCACTCATAGCAAACATAAACATAAACTCAGAACTTTGAACATTAGAAAACATGATTAAGAGTCTTACAATGATTGGAATAAGATTACAAATGATTGAGTAATGATTCTCAAAGTATTGGGGTTGACTTCTTAGGGGTTTGACCTCCAAATGTTGACTTCTTGGATCTCCAAACTTTCATGGAATTTAATGACGAATTTGAGAGCTAAAAGGGATGTGTTTGATGATTAGAGAGTTGTATTGGAGTGTGTGTTCTCAAATGCTCACAAGAGGTCTCTATTTATAGTAGTTCGAAGCCTAGAGTATTAAATGCTGAACTTGGCCTCTAAGGAGCTAGGAAGGGACTAGAATACACCAAGCACTAGAACAAAAAGTGGATTTGGCTACACCGAATATGTGTGACGATATATATATAGTCACACATGATTTTTCGACCGTGTGTGACTAAAGGTCGTGCGACCATAGGTACCCTACGGTCACATGTTTGACTTTTTAGTCTCTATTACAAAACAAGAACAAAACCTTAACATGTGTGACTAATTAGGTACAAATTTTGTTGGATTAATCCGTATTAGTGACGATAAACACTGTATAGTCACACAAAGCATGTTTCTTTTGGGTATTTAGTCACATACAATTAAGCATAAAGTGGCCAAAAGTGTTACTAAGTGTGACCATATGGTGTTTAAGGTGAAGAAATATGTCTTTTGTGTGACTATTGATCATCCAATGGCCACTTAAATTTTATGTTTGTGTGGCCTTTTGTAACATTTAGTCACACAAAGCATGTTTGTTTTGTGTATTTAGTCACATACAATTAATCATAAAGTGGCCAAAAGTGTTAATAAGTGTGACCATATGGTGTTAAAGTGAAGAAATGTGTGTTTTGTGTGACTATTGATCATCCAATGGCCACATGAATTTTATGTTTGTGTGGCCTTTTCTAACATTTAGTCACACAAAGCATGTTTCTTTTGGGTATTTAGTCACATACAATTAATCATAAAGTGGCTAAAAATGTTAATAAGTGTGGCCATATGGTGTTTTAAGTCAAGAAATGTGTGTTTTGTGTGACTATTGATCATCCAACGGCCACATGAATTTTATGTTTGTGTGGCCTTTTCTAACATTTAGTCACACAAAGCATGTTTCTTTTGGGTATTTAGTCACATACAATTAATCATAAAGTAGCCAAAAGTGTTAATAAGTGTGACCATATGGTGTTTTAAGTGAAGAAATGTGTGTTTTGTGTGACTATTGATCATCCAATGGCCACTTGAATTTTATGTTTGTGTGGCCTTTTATAACATTTAGTCACACAAAGCATGTTTCTTTTGGTTATTCTGTCACATACAATTAAGCATAAAGTGGCCAAAAGTGTTAATAAGTGTGACCATATGGTGTTTAAGGTGAAGAAATATGTCTTTTGTGTGACTATTGATCATCCAATGGCCATATGAATTTTATGTTTGTGTGGCATTTTCTAACATTTAGTCACACAAAGCATGTTTGTTTTGGGTATTTAGTCACATACAATTAAGTATAAAGTGGCCAAAAGTGTTAATAAGTGTGACCATATGGTGTTTTAAGTGAAGAATTGTGTGTTTTGTGTGACTATTGATCATCCAATGGCCACTTGAATTTTATGTTTGTGTGGCCTTTTTTAACATTTAGTCACACAAAGTATGTTTTTTTTGGGTATTTAGTCACATACAATTAAGCATTAAGTGGCCAAAAGTGTTAATAAGTGTGACCATATGGTGTTTTAAGTGAAGAAATATGTGTTTTGTGTGACTATTGATCATCCAATGGCCACTTGAATTTTATGTTTGTGTGGCCTTTTCTAACATTTAGTCACACAAAGCATGTTTCTTTTGGGTATTGAGTCACATACAATTAATCATAAAGTGGCCAAAAGTGTTAATAAGTGTGACCATATGATGTTTAAGGTGAAGAAATATGTATTTTGTGTGACTATTGATCATCCAATGGCCACTTGAATTTTATGTTTGTGTGGCCTTTTGTAACATTTAGTCACACAAAGTATGTGTGTTTTGTGTATTTAGTCACATACAATTAAGCATAAAGTGGCCAAAAGTGTTAATAAGTGTGACCATATGGTGTTTTAAGTGAAGAAATGTATGTTTTGTGTAAATATTGATCATCTAATGGCCACATTAATTTTATGTTTGTGTGGCATTTTCTAACATTTAGTCTCACAAAGCATGTTTCTTTTGGGTATTTAGTCATATACAATTAATCATAAAGTGGCTAAAAGTGTTAATAAGTGTGACCATATGGTGTTTTAAGTGAAGAAATGTGTGTTTTGTGTGACTATTGCTCATCCAATGGCCACATTAATTTTATGTTTGTGTGGCCTTTTCAAAAATTTAGTCACACAAAGCATGTTTCTTTTGGGTATTTAGTCACATACAATTAACTATAAAGTGGCCAAAAGTGTTAATAAGTGTGACTATATAGTGTGTAAAGTGAAGAAATGTGTGTTTTGTGTGACTATTGATCATCCAATGGCCACTTGAATTTTATGTTTGTGTGGCCTTTTCTAACATTTAGTCACACATCGAATTAAGCAAACTGTGACAAAAAGTGTTAATAATTGTGACTATATGTATCTTTTAGTCACATATAAGAAATCAATATATATCAAAACAAATTCATATATATATATATATATATATATATATATATATATATATATATATATATATATATATATATATATATATATACAAAATATATTCAAATACAATAAAATTGGAATGTATATAAAATTGTAATGTCGCATATAATAAAATTCTCAATTTAATGACTTCTCGACTCTTGATCTTCTTTGCTTCCTTTTACATGGCATCACTAGAGACGTAGCGCTCGTTTGTAATTTAGGTGCGCTTTGTTCTCACCAATCGGTTTATGGTACTTGGTGGTGTTACCGTAGGAAACAAAAGCCGGGTGTATTAAACACCGAATTAAATATGAAGAATGATGTATGTAGGTTTAATAAAACACATGCATATATGTACCTTTTCATCGAAACCACTTGATCCTTTGGCCATGCATAAAAACACCTCGCATCCTTAACTGCTTTTGAAACCGTTACTTCCTACATCCGTATGCATGTTGCATCCACTAAAGATTTATCAATAGACACTCAGTAGCAATCCTTTGGGAGTGGTTTTTATGAAGCATTTGTTTTCCATCGCTTTTGTACACTCGTACCTCCACAATAATACTTTATTTCTTTAAGTGTCACAACCGCACTTAATTACCTAAAGAGATAATTTTTGCATGTATATATGTATCGATAATTAATTAAACTAAAGAACATATGAAAATGTTTAAATACATACTTGTAGTAGTACTATTAATGGAGACTCATGTTCTTGTGATTCGGAAAGTTGAAGTGAAGAATCCTTTCGTTTTGATCTAGTCGCTTTCTTCGATGCGACAATTTAATAGTTTCCTATATATATAAAACACGGTAAATAATACATGTATGTACAATTCAAAAATCCCAGGGGAATGATTTATTACTTACACTTATTTCCATTTCATTTTCCAAAGTTGCAAGTCCATTAGACTTCTCAATGCTCGCAATTTTCTCACGTCCGAAGAACACGTGTTCAAGATCCTCATCAAGACTTGCTATTTATAAGATTAATGTTCACCGAGACACACGAAATATAAATTGTTTAAGAATACCGCAACAATATTTAAAAGGGTAAAAAGAAAAGATGGAATGTTACTTTCTTATGTCTTACTACCGTTTGTGTCAATGGACTTGAAGTTGAACTAATCGCCCCTTTGTGCAACGAGTTGGCTCCAAATTTGATAATTTTAAATGTGACTCCAAATTGATAATATAGCATTTAAATATTTAATTTTGGTGCAATTTAAATATGAATTAGAAAATCTATTTTTAAAAATCAAACAATTTTGAAACCAAAACACCCACGATGAAATGGTGCTTACCCACGTCCCAAACACCCATATAACTTCAGACACCGTGTCAAAGACACATATAATCTATAGATACACTAAAATCACCACATGGCGATACAAATGAACAAACAAAAGCTAAAATGGACTTAAAGCAACTAATTAAGCAACTATAATTAATAAGCGGTTCGAGATAAACAATTAAGCACAAAAATAGGCAAATCAAACCAAGAACTGCTCATACAACAAACAACCCTCAGACCTTACTTTAAGCCTATAAATAAGCTATTTATAAGCACTTAAATAAGCTATAACATCCTCAAGCAGTCAAAAAATTAAAGAAATCATGTAAATGCAATTAACTTAAAGCAAAAACAACAACAAAAACACCCTAAATCTAGTGGTTCAATCAAAAATAATTGTCATGAACAAACGCTCCACTTCTAAACTTCATAATCAGTCATAAAAAAATTGACAACAACTTAAAAATTGAACATCCTAATCATACAATAATACATTCTACTAGTGCGAATATAAACTTAAACACCACAACCAATTCCTAAATTCAAAACAACATTAAAAAAAAAAGATGAAACAAACTAGCGAACACATTACTTATATTAACAAACATATTTAGCATTCGTATGGATAAACCATCAAAAGATCCATACATATTCTATTGTTAATATATCTACATACCATCCCATTAAACTAAGACGTTAGACATTAGACATAAACAGATGACACTAGAGCAAAAGAAAATATCCCATTCCATAGCGAGAAACCCTTCAACCATTCATCGCCTGAATTTGTTCTTCCTTGGTATCGATATCCTCCTAAGATTGAGTAATGGGATCATTCAACCCCTACAGCTTAGACCTCGCAGCCTCCCTGTCATCCCTAAGATCCATCAAAGTGTAAAGACCTAATGTTTAAAAACGGCAAACTAAGTCCTCCTTCTTTAAACTATGACTATAAATTAAGGTGTTGATCCGTTCGGTTATCGGGTTTTGTTTCGTTAAATCGGTTATATTTTTATTTTGGTCAACACGAAACCAAACGAACCGAACTATAATTCAACCAAAGCGGACCGAAACCGAATATGAATTAAGTTCGCTTGGGTTGACCGAATATGAATTAAGCTCGCTTCGGTTGACACATATGGTGTTTAAACCGAAATCGATTAAGTTCGCTTCTTGGGTTGACACAAAATTATTTACATTTTAAGCCATGGCTTCTATAATTAGCAACCTACAAATATAATGTTTGAGTAAATCGGACTAAAACGCAAAACAAATTAAAATGGACGAAAAGGTACAAAAACTTATACAAACGGAGTAAAAGATGAAAACTAAATAAAACGTGTAAACACGGATGAAAACTCAGAAACAAAACGGAAACGTATAAAAGCAGATTAAAAGGGACAAAGACGTATGAAACGGACCAAAACGTATTAAAACAGACGAAAACGTGAAAAAACGTACGAATGTGTGTAAAAGTGCAAGAAAACCTATGAAAACGGTTGAAAATTCTTAAAAACATATGAAAATGGGTAAAACGGATGAAACGAGTAAATCGGACGAAAACGCAAAACAATTGAAACGGACGAAAACGTATAAAACTTATACAAACGGAGTAAAGATGAAAAACCGGTAAACGTGCAAACACGGACGAAAACCAGAAACAAAACTAAACGTATAAAAACAGTTAAAAGAGACAAAGACGTATGAAATGGACCAAACGTATTAAAGCAGACGAAACGTGAAAAAACATATGAATGTGTGTAAAAGTGTAAGAAAACGTATGAAAACGGTCGAAAAATTCTTATAAACATATGAAAATGGGTAAAAACGGATGAAAACGGAGTAAATCGGACGAAAGCGTGCAAAACTGCTGGAAACGGACGAAAACGTACAAAAACTTTTACTAACGGAGTAAAAGATGAAAAACCAGCGAAAACGTGCAAACACGGACGAAAACCTATAAACAAAAACGGGAACGTATAAAAACAGATTAAAAGGGACAAAGACGTATGAAAACGGACCAAAACGTATTAAAATAGACGAAAACGTGAAAAACGTACGAATGTGTGTAAAAGTGTAAGAAAACCTATGAAAACGGGCGAAAAATTCTTAAAAACATATGAAAATGGGTAAAAACGGATGAAAACGGAGTAAATCGACGAAACGCAAAACAATTTGAAACGGACGAAAACGTATAAAAACTTATACGAATGAGTAAAAGATGAAAAACCAAATAAAATGTGCAAACACGGACGAAAACCAGAAACAAAATGGAAATGTATAAAACCGATTAAAAGGGACAAAGACGTATGAAAATGGACCAAAACGTATTAAAATAGACGAAAACGTGAAAAATGTACAAATGTGTGTAAAAGTGTAAGAAAACGTATGAAAACGGGCGAAAAATTCTTATAAACATATGAAAATGGGTAAAAATGGAGTAAATCGTATTCAAACGGACGAAAACATATGTAAAACATATGAAAATGTATGAAACATTTGAAAATGTACGTTAATATGTAAAACAGATGAAAACGTATTCAAACGGATGAAAACATGAAAAACTAAATAAAACGTAAACACGACGAAAACCTCAAAAAACTAAACGTATAAAAGCAGTTAAAGGGACAAAGACGTTTAAACGGACGAAAACGTATTAAAATGCATTTAAAACGTGTATAAACGTATGAATGTGTGTAAAAGTGTAAGAAAACGATGAAAACAAAGTGAAAAAGTCTTGAAAAAGTAAACAACCCCTAACTCATATAGTATGGCTAAACATATGTGTCAAGATCCTATCGGGACAACAGGAGGACCCACTTCTTCACATCTATACTACATATAAAGACATCATAATCCAAAATATAAAATAATTAAACACACTAATTAATATTATTTTAAAACACCTTAAAATGAAAAGTACGTGTTATTATACACATTATACAAATTGATAAAACACACAAAGCTTCATACAAGCTAACAAGTTGATAGTATATATAGTTTTGAAAACCGGACCGGACCAACAGATTCAACCTAAAAAGTAAAAAGTGACACGGTTTAATTTGACCCGTTTTGCGATCCAACCCATCGGGTTGACGCGGTTTAAATCAATCCGTTTTTTGACCGGAACGGTTCAACTGGTTGAACCACCAGGGTTGAACCGGGTTTCAAAACACTATGTTTAATCCCCAAATATTAAAACTTCTATTATTTTTCGTTTATAACCCATAAAACCTTTTTTATCTCTAAACAATTTCTCAATATAAAATCTTGTTGCTATGCACAGGTACTCGTCTATCATATATATGTATTCGTTTTGCTTAATTTTTTTTTCGAGAAGTTGGAGGGAATGACGTTTTCATTTTTACTACCATTTTTCATAATTGTCAAATGTTCGGGGTTGGTTATGTTATATTGCCATATTCATGTATACATTTTGTAAATTGTTTTATCAATACTGGAAGTGTTTTATGTATTACTACAAAGCTTCTATTCTCCAAGAAGTATTTGTTATTTTTTCTTGGGAAAACAAAAAATGTGAATTAATAGTCTAATTAACATTTGCAATGATGAAACCTTCTGGGTTCCTTAGCAGTTTTGTTAATACAAATAAACTGTAAAAACGTTTATTAATATTTTGCGATCTCTTTGTGTTTTGTTGATAACAAATATAATGCTATCTTAAGTACAATTATAAGAATACATGTTATTTTTTTAAAACATTTACATATAGCCATTTAATACAAATTGTTGTAATAAATCATTTGCTGTAATAGTTTATTAGGATGGGTAAAAATCACAACCCATGGATCATATCCATAACCCATGGTATTGACCCATACCCACTTGACTACATACATTGTACTCATTAGATACATTGAATCTAAAAGAATACCCATGGACCAACCCATAACCCATGACCCATAACCAAAAAACCCATGGGCAAAGAGGAGCATCCCACAGATCCCTAGGATTACACTAGACGGATCCTTGGGAGGGATCGTGGGATCCGGGAACAATGGCGATTTTGCCTATAAATGAGAGCCATTTCTTCATTCTTACTCACCCTCTTCTTACTAATTCTCTCATACACTCTCATTCTCTTCTAACAAAAGATCACTTGATCTAGAGTACTTCCTTATTTCTTTCTTTAGTGATTCTCATATAGGTCCTTCTAAGGCGAGATCACGAGCATTCTACAAGTCATCCAAGCAAGGGGTCCTTGATTGATTTGTTCCTCCACAAGATTTTTGTAGCGAAGATATTGTATTTGATATTTCACATATTTGTTGTGTAATAGTCGTGTTGGTTTGGTCCACCATGTTACGGACTCGGTATTTAGCTTTGTACCGGAAAAAGGTGTAAGCAACATTGTGAAGGCTTCTCCGCCAAGTTGAAGGAAGTTGTTGACATAGTGCTTGAACTCTCAAGTAGGTGACTCGGGGAGTGGAGTAGGCAAGGAAGGTGTCCTTGTAGCCGAACCACTATAAATCGGTTGTGTCATTTCTATCCCTTGCTTTACGATAAGGTTTTAAAAGGTACCATTTTGAGGGTCGTTTAAGTCCTTATTTGATCACTTTTGTATCCGTTATTGCTTAATATCGTTCCTTTTCACTTTTAGGTCTCGTGAAGGCAAAATCTTTGGAATGGCACTTATTTGGACGAAAAGCGCGAATATATGAAGAAAATGGCCAAAGTCGAAATCGAGACACTCACGATCGTTGAATGTAGAAGGCGGCGGCGTCGGTTCTATGTGCGGCGCCGTCGGAGAATTATTGTGACGGTCGAACTCAAAACTCGTGTTTTCAAGAGGCGGCGTCTAGTTGTGAAAGAGTAGGCCGTCGCTACTCGGGCGGCCTAGATGCAATCCAGACGACGTCGGTGAAGAAGAGGACGGCGTCACGGACATAAGGTGGCGCCGTCGCAAGGTTAACGTGGCCAAGCGAAACCCTAATGGCGGCGACACGGCGGCGTCACTAAACATAAGGTGGCGCGTCGCAATTGTAATCTTATATATAGAATCCGAATTTTTCGGTCTTTGTGTGGAGAGTCTTTGGAGTAAAACCTAAAACCGAACCTAAGGTGTCTTGTACAGATATTTTAGGGTTTTAACCCTATCTTACACCAAGATAAGTCTTTGCTTCATTAATTCAATTATGTCTTTGATTATTTGTGTGTATGCTTGCATGTTCTCCATGTCCGGCTAATTTATTTGTGTGTTTGCTTAGGAAGTATGAAACTTAATTATTGAATATTGATTGGTTGTTTCTTATCTTAGTTGATTAATGATCTAGTAATGCGATAGGTCATTCGTTGTGTATAATGCTTGATTCATCTTTGTGAACCTTAGAGTATGATTACACGAGTGATTGTAGGCTAAAACATCCGAAGAGTGCCTTAGAGTAGGAGTCTATAATCTCTAAGTGGATTTGTAGACAAGACCCTTTGGTAAGTTCAAAGAGTTAGGGAGAAAGCATACCTACAACTTTAGAAACACAACGCAACTAGGAATAAGGCGTGACACTCAACCATCAATAGGAGATAATTAAGGAGTAATACAAACTAAGTAAACACATCTTTAAACTATCATACGAGCACACATTAATTAGACATAGACTCCCACAACCTTAGTTTAGATAATTAGATAATAGTAGAGTAATCGGTGAAATACCAACCCCCAAATCCAATACCGAGATTCGTACCTTTCCATTTTCATAAAATATAAAAGATAAAAATAATCTTCCTCAACCTTAACCTTAGCGTAGTAACTCCTACTAGCATTCCTATTCCCTAGAGAACGATATCAATACCCGTGGCTTACCCTAATTACTACACTACAACGATTAGGTTCATCGCCTAGGGTGTTATAAAACTTGCTCAAAGAAAGGAAGTTTCCTTGACCCCGAGCGACGCGTGTAGCGTTATCAAGTTTTGGCGCGTTGCGGGAATAGAATAGCTAGTTAGTAGTCCACCTCGTTTAGGTTTCTTTGCTTGATTCCTATCAAGTAAACTTTTTCTCATTTTAGATTTCTCTTAGTCTATCCCCTTCTTCGTAACCTTTGTTAGTAATTCCATCACTTTTCATCATGGAAGGTGATAACCCACTACCATTCATCAACCCACCACCAAATGACCCGCCAAGAGCCCGTACTCTTGGTGAATACTCGAGACCAAGCCACCTAGGCTATAGGAACACCATTGAGCTTCCGACCAAGCCCAAACTACGGCCTGCGATCCAACACCATCCGGTTGGTGCAAAGCGGATGTGCATTCCATGGACTTCGTTCAAGATCCAAATCGACATCGAGGATTTCCTCAAAATCGTCGATTCCATCGATCTTGATGCTACTACTCGGGAGACCACGCGCTGCGTCTCTTCCAATTCTCTCTACGGGACCAAGCTAGTAATTGGCTTGGCGACTTCCCGCCGGCTCCATCTCAAGTTGGGATGATCTTACTTCGCTTCCTTGCTCAATTTTTCCCACGGGAGAACCACTAAGCTTAGGAATGACATCTTGATGTTCCAACAACGTCAAGGTGAATCTCTCTGAAGCATGGACCCGATTCAAGGACTTACTTCATAAAGTCCTCATCACGGCATTGATCTTTGGCTCCAAGTCCAAATCTTTTATGATCATGTCAACTTTCCCACTAAGCGATCCATTGACCAAGCGGCGGTGGAAAACTTAGTGATCTCACCGCGGAAGAATCATGGGAAATAATAGAGGACCTTGCCCTCTATGACAACGAAAGTTGGGATGACCCCGTGAGCTGCCCAAAACCGTCAAGGCAATCTCCTTGCCTCCTCCCGACCGTAGGATGATCGAACTTGAAGATCGGGTTAAATTCCTCATGAGTTCCTACGAAAATCCTAAGTCTTCACACCATGTGAACAAAGCTTCCTCTTCATGTGAGCCGTTTTGTGATCCTCATAACACGCATAATAGCACCCGATCCCGAACACGCTTACGTTGACTCGCATCCTCGCGTGTTAATGGAACAGAGGAAGATTCCCTCAACACCGGACCTAGGAATTTCAATGAAACCGAGAGGCATGGAAAGGAAAGCTGATTTCTCTGGGGACAAACCAAAGAATTCACCTCTAATGATTTCTCATGGCCCCCACCTAACGGTCCTAACCAACAAAACATCGAAGGATGTTGCAAAACCTAGTTACATCCCAAGAAACCCAAATAGCTAAGCTCTCGGACCGCTTTAATAATCAACAAGCCGAGATGGATAGGAAAATAGACAACCTTTTGAAAGCAATAGCTAATAGTGATAAGAAGGTTAGTGCTATCTCAACTCCCGAGCCTTCAAGCATAGAGATTAAGGATCCAAGCAAGCTAAAGTATGTCCATTCGTCAATACCATCGCCTTAGTTGAACTGATGAAACAAATGACGAAGAGGACTATACACTAGTGGATGAGGAAATACCGAGGAAATAGATGAAGTAGACATTGACTATTTCAACAAATTTCCTACGGACGAAGAACTATCTCGCCACCCTCACTTAGTGCGTGACCTCCGTCACATGTATGTTAGGAAAAGTCCTCGAATTAAGTTTGGGAACCCTTGGAATCTTAACATACCATGTGTCATAGGACACCTTTTTGTGGCAAAAGCTTACATTGATCGCAAGTCCCCAATCAACATCATGACTAGCACCTACTACAATTGGATATTGAAGAAGCCTATTCCAACTAGGCAAGACCCTAATGATCCTAATGTTAGTTGCAATTTTCTTGGTAGAGTTAAGGGATTGCCCGTTTATGTAGGTAGTTTCACGTTTCCTACGGACTTCATAGTTGTGGATGATATTAGCACGCCATAGACCTAGCTTGTCCCATGTTATTTTAGGAAAACCTTTCATAGAAAGCACCGGATGACCTATGACCCTCATTAGGAGTAGTGCGATTCAAGAATAAGACCGATGACATAGCTTACCAAATGCCGTTTAAGATTGAGAAATTTTCATCACTCTCTAATGATGAAAAGGAACTTAAACTATCGGTCTATTATAGGAATGATGAGGATAGGGAGAAAGGTGTTGATTATGTTATGGCTAAGATTTTGGATTCTACAAGGATTGTTTGAGCCTAGGACCGAATCTGAGGACCGAATGGGGAGAAGATGAACTCTTAGAAGCGCATTTTAGGGCACTTCTACAACATGGAATCCCCATTAGAGGCCATGAAGAGGCGATGGTGAGAAAACGTGGGAGCACGACTACGAGTCTAGCTACAAGACTCTTTAAATAAAGAAAAGCGCTTCGTGGGAGGCAACCCATACTTAATTGTTTGCTTGTTAGTGTCATATATCTTTTATTAATTGTTTATCCTCATGTTTAAATTTGTAAAATGCTTTATTTTGTTTTAACCGTCTTAATTACATATAAAGGTATTTTACATAAGGGATAAGTGTAGGGAGGATTACACACGTTTTCAAAAGCGTAAACATGAGAATAACAATTAACTAAAAGATATATATGTTTGTTTGTTCGAGTCAAATGCTTGTATCGAGTCATAATGAATGTTTTGCGAAATTTTTCCGATTCTAAAGATGTAAATTTTCGAAATTTTTCGGAAAATCGCGACCGGTTTTGTCGGGATAACTGACGGCGTCGAGATTGCAACTTGACGGCGTCGGGAAGGAGTAAAACATCGATTACTTTTCTCGTTTTACGAGCTACTTATAAATTTTGGAATTTTCGGTCTTAATTTTCTTAGAAATTCAGTAAACATTCATTCCACAAGCATTATATCCTAGTTTAAATCGAGTCTTATATATATTATTACCGCCGATTTTACGCGAAGGTTTCGTTTGTTTTCTTCAAGTGTGCATGTTTAGTTTGTCAAGAAGAAGTTACATAAGATTGGAAGGAGCTTTTCACACAATAATTCTTCTTGAAAAGAATTTAACCACCACTTTACGGATCCTATCGAGCTAATCGGGGAGTATTAGTTTCTTCGTTTTTAATTACCTTCTTTTATCATAACTTTGATACTTTCGGGAACATTGGGGACAATGTTCGGTTTAAGTGTAGGGAGGAAAATAAAGCGGAACTTTGAAACTATGCTTATCCTTGACTATTTGCTTTGTCAATTGTGATTGTGTAATAAACCATGAGAAATGTCGGTTAGGGTAATTTTGGCACCAAATTTAAAATTTTCATGACATATAGGAGTGGGCCATTAGTCTTAACAAAAGCGTCTCATGGATAGGAAGTTATATGACTAGCACAAAACCCTTACCACCTAAATTCCACCCAAAATGTGAGGATCGCCTTAGATTAGTAGGAATTAAAGCATTCATCTTCAATGCTTAGAGTGTGAACCGGTAGTATATTAGATTCTAGAACTTGTTTTGTGATGCATTCCGAGATCGCAAGTGAGACTACACTTGTGTAGTTAGGAATAACTAAATGATAAGAGGCATTAGGATAACCCTTGTTTAATACCTGTAATATAATTACTTCTTCCACATCGGTTGAGTAATTCTCCCACACCCTTTGCGTTGTACTCATTTTTAGTACACGATACCCTAGTTAACCCCTCGAGCCTATCCTTTTCGCGGTTCTCGTGATGTTTCGGTTTTCGGAATATCAATGAAAACATTGTTTACACCCCACCCCAAATATACACCCAAATCGCCTTAGCCTACCCCTTATGCACTCACTTTTAGTGCAAATGTTTGTTATCACCCTAAACCCTTAGTTCAATTATCTAGTTGCTTGCATAAGTTGCTAAGTCGAGTCATATCCTTTGTATACAGTTTTGGGATGATTGGGATTCATGGGAAAAGTTAAAGTTTATGAAATGACGGGAAGGGAACGTTAAATTCAAATTCCCTTTGTTTACGTAATAATGTACCCCAAGTGTTTTGATCTTTTCAAATCGGGTCAAATTAGTGTTAGAATAATAAAAACTCAAGTGTAGGGATGTGCCTGTAAATCCCTAGTATTTTGATGTTATCGTAGAGGATGGTAGAGTAAAAGTGTATGAAAAAAAAAAAAAAAAAAAAAAAAAAAATACGGGCTACCATCCTACATCTATCTTTAAATTTATGTTTATTTATTTCAGTTATCTAGAGTTTAGAGTGTCGAGTCTTGGCTTAGCAACGCCATTCTTCATATCACGATTAACATAAAGATTTTGACTTACCACCACTAAATAGCCTATCCCACCAAACCCTTATTTCCCTACCGTAAGCCTAACGTTACAACCCTTTAAAAGACCTCTTTGATAGTCTTTCCTAGGTGCTTCGCCAAAGCGATGGAGGTTTGATCTATTCTCAAGCTTATGGTAATTTATGTACTAGGACCGGTTAATGAGTGTTTATCTTCCATTTCCTATATTGTTATATTTCATTTATACACACGAGAGAGATGTGAGTATCCAAACACCCCATGTGAGGTGCTAGTATGTAATTTCCGTGCTTGTTATGACTTTTATGGGCTTATATGTGTTGTGGACCGTTTTGAATTAATCTTGAATGACCCTAACTTATAAATTAATTGGCTAAAAGCACATTTGCTTGAGGACAAGCAAATAACAAGTGTAGGGATATTTGATAAGGTTTTAAAAGGTACCATTTTGAGGGTCGTTTAAGTCCTTATTTGATCACTTTTGTATCCGTTATTGCTTAATATCGTTCCTTTTCACTTTTAGGTCTCGTGAAGGCAAAATCTTTGGAATGGCACTTATTTGGACGAAAAGGCGCGAATATATGAAGAAAATGGCCAAAGTCGAAATCGAGACACTCACGATCGGCGAATGTAGAAGGCGGCGGCGTCGGGTTCTATGTGCGGCGCCGTCGGAGAATTATTGTGACGGTCGAACTCAAAACTCGTGTTTTCAAGAGGCGGCGTCTAGTTGTGAAAGAGTAGGCCGTCGCTACTCGACGGCCTAGATGCAATCCAGACGACGTCGGTCGAAGAGGGCGGCGTCACGGACATAAGGTGGCGCCGTCGCAAGGTTAACGTGGCCAAGACGAAACCCTAATGGCGGCGACACGGCGTCACTAAACATAAGGTGGCGCCGTCGCAATTGTAATCTTATATATAGAATCCGAATTTTTCGGTCTTTGGGTGGAGAGTCTTTGGAGTAAAACCTAAAACCGAACCTAAGGTGTCTTGTACAGTATTTTAGGGTTTTAACCCTATCTTACACCAAGATAAGTCTTTGCTTCATTAATTCAATTATGTCTTTGATTATTTGTGTGTATGCTTGCATGTTCTCCATGTCCGGCTAATTTATTTGTGTGTTTGCTTAGGAAGTATGAAACTTAATTATTGAATATTGATTGGTTGTTTCTTATCTTAGTTGATTAATGATCTAGTAATGCGATAGGTCATTCGTTGTGTATAATGCTTGATTCATCTTTGTGAACCTTAGAGTATGATTACACGAGTGATTGTAGGCTAAACCATCCGAAGAGTGCCTTAGAGTAGAGTCTATAATCTCTAAGTGGATTTGTAGACAAGACCCTTTGGTAAGTTCAAAGAGTTAGGGAGAAAGCATACCCTACAACTTTAGAAACACAACGCAACTAGGAATAAGGCGTGACACTCAACCATCAATAGGAGATAATTAAGGAGTAATACAAACTAAGTAAACACATCTTTAAACTATCATACGAGCACACATTAATTAGACATAGACTCCACAACCTTAGTTTAGATAATTAGATAATAGTAGAGTAATCGGTGAAATACCAACCCCCAAATCCAATACCCGAGATTCGTACCTTTCCATTTTCATAAAATATAAAAGATAAAAATAATCTTCCTCAACCTTAACCTTAGCGTAGTAACTCCTACTAGCATTCCTATTCCCCAGAGAACGATATCAATACCGTGGCTTACCCTAATTACTACACTACAACGATTAGGTTCATTTGCCTAGGGTGTTATAAAACTTGTCAAGAAAAGGAAATTTCCTTGACCTAACGACGCGGCGTTATCACTACCTCAAAAGATGATAAAGGAAATTTAGTTAACATACCTCATGATAAACTAAATGATGAAATGAAAAAAAAGCTTTCTAAAAATAGTGAAGCTAAAATGGTTTTGTACAATGCTTTACCCAAAAAGGAATTCGAAAGAATTTCTATGCTTTAAACCTCTAAAGAAATTTGGAATTCTTTAATTGTAACTCATCAAGGTAATCAACAAGTTAAAAATATTAAAATTAATTTATTTGTTCAACAATATGAACAATTTTCAATATCGGATGAGGAAACTATAGATCATTCATTTGCTAATTTTAATACTATTATTACATCTTTACAAGCACTTGATGAATCTTTTTCTAGCAGTAACCATGTTAGGAGATATCTAAGGGCACTTCCATCCAAGTGGAGATCCAAGGTGACGGCGATCGAAGAGTCAAAGGATTTGACAATCCTCACCCTTGATGAACTCATAGGCAACTTAAAAGTCTACGAGCTTGTCCTTGCTAACGATTCCAAGCCTCAAAGGTGAAAAAGAAACACAAATCTCTTGCCCTTAAAGCCAAAAAGGCTTCAGCGATGAAGAGAACTTCTCTTGGATAGTGACAACGAGGAGTATGCTATGGTCAGAAGGGACTTTAAAAGTTCTTTAGAAGGAAGGAAGATACGTCAAACAACCGTATGACGACAAGAAAGGATTCCGAAAAAGCAAAAAGGACGAGAAGCCAAGGGATGATCGTGCTTGCTTTAAATGTGGGGACCCAAACCACTTTATTAGTAAGTGTCCCAAACGGGATGATCAATAGGCGTTCGTGAGCGGCACGTGGGGAATGAGCGACGAGGAGGACGAAGAAATTTGTCTCATGGCAAATAACGAGGTATGTCACGAATACTATAGTAGCTCATCACTAGATGATGACTCATTGCATAATGAATATGAAAACTGTGCAATATTAGCTTAAAACTAATTAACAAAAACAAGCCTTTAAAAAGTCAAAACCAACGTTTAGATAAAGAAGTCATAGAATTAAAATCAAAATTGAAACGTCTAGAAAAGGGTAAAATAGCAAGTGGTGAATGTGAACTTTGCGTTCAACTTCAAACACTAGTTGATCAACTAGATTCTAAAATTGCTAGAATGAGTATGAATACTTTAGATATGATATTAGATAGTGTTAAAACCGGTAACAACCAAAAAGGTTTAGGTATTCAACAACTTGATCCATCAACTAGTGAAAACAAAGAAACACAATTTATTAAGGCACTAGAAAAACTAGCCACTATTGTGGCGGATCCCATGGATCCCATAAAAAGGGAACCGGCTAGTGTTCAGCCAGGGATCCGTGGGTCTGCTGTAGCAAACAGTAGTAATAACATAGCTTCTTCATCTAGAACTGATTTTGTTATCGTTAATAAGAAGAAACCAACTCATTTTACCACTAGACAACCACCTCCAAAATATAATCCCATGTTTGCAAGAAACAAGGCTCCATCTTTTTCAAAACCTAACCCATCTAGGAGACCTAATAATGTTTACCCGAGAAGTAACCATCAAATGGGATGGAACCCAAATATGCAAAATGGATTTCCTTTTCAAAACTTTGCACCATGGAATGCATATTCACCTTATCCATACATGTCTAACATGAATGGAATGTTTAACACTAATGGACCCATGAATAAATGGGGACCAAACTTTCGAGTTAATTGTTTTCTTAGGTATGCTTAAAGGTCGACCTAGACCCGGATGAATGGGTCAAGGATAGCGGGTGCACGAGACACATGACCGGCAATAAAGATCTATTCTCCACATATGAATCCTTCAATGGAGGTAATGTGGTGTTTGGAAATAGCAAAAGTAAAATCATCGGTAAAGGTACGATTTCTAACAAATCTCTAACCATTAACGATGTGTGTCACGTAGAAAACCTTAACTTTAATCTCTTAAGTATAGGACAAATCTGTGATAAAAAGTACAATGTACTTTTTACCGAAACCGGTAGTAAGATATTAAAAAATGGCATAACCATAGGAAGAGGAATTAGGAAACATGGAGTCTATGTCATTAAAATGGATGATACTTCGACCTTATGGCATCGAAGATTGAGTCATGCGAATATGCGACTTCTTCAATCGCTATCATCCAAAGATCTAGTAAGAGATCTACTTAAGTTAAAATATGAACATCACTTTTGTGATGCTTGTAATGTAGGAAAGCAAGTTCATTCTAGTCATAAAGCTAAAAACATGGTGTCTACAACTAAGTGTCTAGAATGCTACACATGGATTTATTTGGTCCATCCGCTATCCAAAGTTATGGAGGCAACTACTACACTTTGGTCATAGTGGATGATTACTCTAGGTACACATGGACAAAATTCTTAAAGAACAAAACGTAAACGTTTAATTATTTTGAAATATTAAGCAAGAAAATCCAAAGACAACTAGGAAGTCCTATAGTGTCTATTAGAACGGATCATGGTAGGAAATTCGATAATGAAGTGCAATTTGGAGCCTTTTGTGACGCTAATGGTATTACTCACAACTTCTCGGCTCCGCGCACTCCACAATCGAATGGGGTAGTTGAAAGAAAGAACAGAACCCTACAAGAAATGAGTAGCACCATGCTTAATGAGAAATCCATACCTCAAAAGTTTTGGTGCAATGCCGTTGATACTTCAACGTACATACTCAATCGAGTCTTAATTAGACCAATTTTAGGTAAAACTCCATATGAGTTACTCCGAGGCAAAAAGCCTACACTAGATCACTTTAGAGTCTTTGGTAGCAAATGTTTTCTTCTTAACACTAAAGATTACCTTACAAAATTTGATCCGAAATCAACCGAATGTATCTTTCTAGGTTACTCTCCAAATAGCAAAGCTTACGTCATATTAAATAAAGAAACAATGAAGGTAGAAGAGTCATTAAATGTAAAATTTGATGAAAGTCCACCCAAAACCTCTCCACCTCTTGTCGATGACAAGATTGTAGAAAGTGAAGCTATAGTAATAAAGAAAAAGATAAATGAAGAATAAGAACCTTTAAATGATGAAGTCATAAATATTAAAGAGTCCAAAGATCACCCCGTAGATAAGGTCATAGGAAAGTTAAACGAAAGAACATTAAGGTCTAAAGTTCAAAACCAAAGTAGCTTATTTTGTTTTGTTTCAACTATAAAACCTAAGAATACACAAGAAGCCATAAAAGATGAAATTTGGGTAATGGCTATGCAAGAAGAATTAAATCAATTTGTTTCTAATGATGTTTGGACACTGATGAGTATCTAAATACTCATCATTTTTGTACCAATTAAACTGCAAAAACATCTGAAAACACTCAGAAATGCATCAAAATGATAAAATTATCACAAATAAGTGTTTTATGTGTATTAAATGCAAAAATATCAAAATCAGGTGAAAAAGCGTATCAAGTTTGCATAATTGGCGCTTTAGTCCCCAAGTTTCAAAAAGTTGTCAAAAACAGTCCCTGGTAAATCAAAATAAAGAAAAATATCATTTCAAGTCCCTAGAGAATCATGAGTTGTCAAAATTGGTCCTTGAGATTTAAAATTGCAAAATTACAACTTAGGTCCCTAAACTTTCAAAAATGACAAGTTTGGTCCTTGGAATATTGGAGATTGTCAAGTTTGGCCCTTGGATTATAATTTTAGAATGTACATGATTGGCCCCTGTAAAATCTGAATTGGCAGCAATGGTCCTTCAATTTTGGAATAATTGCAGTTTGGTCCTTGTATTAATAAACTAAGCTTTGACCCCTATCAAAACCCTTGGACCCCTGCCATATCCTTTGACCCTTTGTTTTTGACCCCCTGCTTTAATATTAAACCCGCCCAAGTCAAACCATCGGTCAAACCATATCCCTTCCCTCCCAACTTTTCTTCCCCACCACTTGCCTGCAACTCACCCATCACCTCTCCCCTCAGACCTTATCCCTTCAACCCTACTCCATCATCATCACACCTACCCTCCACCACCCCCCAGTTGCAATATCAGACCCCCATTTGCAAAAATAATTTTGGCGCCAAAATTTGATCAAACGGCCAAAATCCACCCAAGTGATCCAATGGTTCTGGAAACAAGTGGGATTTGCTCAGAGGAGAGAGAGAAGTCCTTTTGGTGTATAAAAAGAAGAGAGGGAAGCAAGAGACAACCAGTAGTTAGTTTTTAATTTCCTTGTATGTCGTTTTTTATAAAATTATCTCAATTAGTGTTTTAAACTGTAATCTTAAGCTTTATTGTATCAAAACTAAGCCACTTAGTCATTGTAATTCATTTCAAGTCTTAATTCAATGTTTCATTTAAGTTTCAAGTTTTATGTTCATTTGTTGCAAATTTTAGTTTCAAGCTCTTGTATTCAAGCTTCTAATAGCTTATTTTAAGTTTAAATAAGCTTATTGAAGCTACTTATAGCTTTGGTAAGCTTACAATTAAGTTTCAAGCAACTTTGGTGTATGGTCAACAAAAGTCAAACGGAGAAGAATTATTGGTCAAGCAAGAATGGAAATGGTTTGGGGTGTTGCGAGCTTGGATTGGGTTGGATTTGAGTAGTTTAGCATAGTTTGGGTTCAGTATAAGCTACATTATTCTTTGGACAAGTTGTGAGTTCCAAATTCCTTTGCACTTTATTTTGTTTTTAATCTGCATAACCTGTTGTGTTTGAACCTGTGGTCATTAATAAGCTTAAACCTGTTTATTTAGCTGTAATTAGATCATAGTGTTGTAGTTTAATTGCTAGTATAAGCTAGTAAGAAATCAAGTTAGTTTAAATTGCAAAACAGTTGTGAAAGTTGTGTTTGGATCAGTGGGTTTAATTGAGATTGAGCCTTGGTTTACACTTGAAATCTGTCTACTCAGTCTCAAATAGGACCACTTGAATCATATTTGTCAAAATCTTGTCTCTGCATAAGCTCAAAGTCAAAATCATAATGAATCTGTCCTAAGTTTATGTCTGTTGGAATTTTGTAAAATCAAAAACTTGTTTTGTGTTTAGAATTCATAGAGATAGCTTGCATTAGTTTCATTTCACCATAAAACATCAATCTCAGTCCATAAATTTGAATCAAATCTCAAATAAGTCAACTTTTCATTTCTGTCAAAAAGTCAAAACTTGCAAAACTCAGTTTTCACCCAACCTAAGTTGATTTTTAATTGATTCATTTCTGGGTAAATTCAAGTAAAACTTTGGGTTTAAAAACTTAAGTTGGTCTAGTTTCTTAAAATGATTTTTGTATAATTTTGTAATTTTGTACAAGCCTCAAAATAGCTTGTCAAGTTGAGCTTATCTCCTCATGCACACTCAAGATATATCTTGAGTGTGCAAGCTTTAATCTTGAGTTTGGCACAAGCTCATAAGAGCTTGTCCAGGGCTCACATTTGGTTTTTAAGTAGCTAGCCAGGTCAACTTTAGGTCCCAACATCTGGTTTTGAGTTTTAGCTTATTGAGTAGCTTAATTTCAAGCTGCAAAGTAGCACCTCAAAACTGTTTTGGGCACTTAAGTTCTAATTCATCAAATCTGTGTAGTTAGCACTTAAGAGGTTTAGGATAGTGATAATTAGTTGCTTTTGAGTATTTTTAGCTTATTATAGCTTCTGTGTTAAGTGGGTGCTCAGTTGGTACCTTGTGCTTATTTTGAGTGCTTATTACTTAAGCAGTTTCACTGCAGTTCCAAATTCTCACACATAAGCTACTGTTTTTATAATTTTCCTAGAATTAGAATATTATTTTAGAGTTTTCCTGAATTTTTCATATTTTTCTAGCACTGTTTGCTATTTTTCTTCATTTAAAACAGCTTTTAAGCCTTTTAATTAGCTTTTAATACAATTAAATCGAAAAGTTTCAAAAAATAAGTTTTCATTTTCCTAGGTTAAGATAAATATAAAAGTAAAAAAAAATTTGCAGATTTTTCATAGTTTAATTTGTAATTTTAGCAATTTAATTAGTTTTAAATAGTTTTTAATTCATAGAAAATAGAAAATAATCGAAAAATACAAAATTAGTTTTGAAAATTCTCTTTAGTTATTTTAGATTTTTCTAAGTCATAATTTCATTTTCTAGCTTTATTTCATATTTTCTTGTATTTTAGGGTATTATTAAATAAGTAAAAATATTTTTTAATGAATAATAATTAGATAAATAGTTTTAAAAATTATTTTCTTTTTCTTAAAATTTTCTCTTATCATTAGGTTTGTAAAAATGTCATTTTTATATTTTTAGGATTAATATTGTTTCAGTTCACATTTTCTTTGGTACGTTACGTAGTTTTTAAGTTAAATTTTATAAAAGAAAAATCAAAAACATCATTTTGCAAATAGTGATAGCGTTTATTTAATATAGTTTATCTTTTTAATTTTCTTTAATTTGCATTTAAGCCCTGTAATTTATAAACTTTTCTTTAGGTTTAATCAATCATATCTCTTTTCCGTTCAAATCCTCTCGATCACTATTCGTTTGATTATTCTCGCACGCTCGTTGGGACTTAACGACACAGGGAAACACTATACTCTCCGGACTTCATTGTATTTGGTTCGATTGTTTGAAGTTTATTACGGTTGACAATTCAATCTTATTACTTAAGCGGTTTCACTGCGATTCAAATTCTCACACATAAGCTCTGTTTTATAATTTTCCTAGATTTAGAATATTATTTTAGAGTTTTCTGAATTTTCATATTTTTCTAGCATGTTTGCTATTTTTCTTCATTTAAAAGCAGTTTTTAAGCCTTTTAATTAGCTTTTAATACAATTAAATCGAAAAAGTTTCAAAAAATAAGTTTTCATTTTCCTAGGTTAAGATAAATATAAAAGTAAAAAAAAAATTCCATTTTTCATAGTTTAATTTGTAATTTTAGCAATTTAATTAGTTTTAAATAGTTTTTAATTCATAGAAAATAGAAAATAATCGAAAAATACAAAATTAGTTTTGAAAATTCTCTTTAGTTATTTTAGATTTTCTAAGTCATAATTTCATTTTTGAAAAATAAGCAAGCAACATATATGCAAACAACATAAACAAGTGGTCATTTAGCATAGTATAACAAGAAGACACTTTTCGTCATTTTATGCTTAAATATGACGATGTATACCAAGCTTGATTAGTTTCCTTTAAACATATTATCAAATTATTTAGTTTCAAAGGAAGTTGTATCAAAGTTCTAAGAATACCAACTTAAATTGCTTGATTCAAAATTTTGAGTTTTTATGTTAAAGCGAAACTCAATATTTTAGACATATCTGTAGTATTTGGTCTATTTCACTTATTTAAAATTAGACTCAGGCCATGAGAGTATTTTTAAATGAAAGTAGACTCAATTCCCTTTAAAATGATAGGTGGCTCGACTCGTGGGACTTACGGTTAATTAGTTATGATTTTTGAAATTGCCCAAAATCGCATCTTGTCAGACAGACGGATTCCACGGAACCAAATAAAGGGATCCGCCCTTTATAAGATTTGGTACCGTGGTCCTCGAGACATTCACCAAAACTAGTATTTGACATAGAGAAAACATGTGCGACTTACTAGATTTCATAGTAAACATATAATACACATATTTAACAACATATCTACTTATGTAACTTATCTTAAACATTTACTTGAGGTGATTTTCAACTAGAATTATAGTTATCCCAAACACTCCTTTAAAATCATATTTCTTCGTAAATTTTATATGAGCACACAATACAATACTTACTAGTTCTTTCAATAAACTTTTTTTTTTTTTTTTTTTTTTTTTTTACTTTTCAAGAAAACCTTCAAGCTTGTATACAAAGTTACATTTAACAACAAAATTTCTAAGTATAACAAGCAAAGCATTTTCATATTATTTTTCGCTTCAATGGTAATTTGATACATGGATCGTACTCATTTTAAAAACCATTTGTTTTGAAAATACGAGCTACGTGGCTCGATACCAATTGTGGAAACGTGGGGGGTGAATACGTTCTGGTTTAAAATCTTTAGATCTTTAGTATCAAATCGCATGAAGCTTGTTATAATATGAAAGTACCAATTATTGTTTGTGACTAATATAAAGCATGGTAAACTAAGTTGTCACACAATCATGAACATCAAACCACATCACAAACAATAGTATAGTGCAAGTATAAAAGTAAAGAGATAAAGAAAGAAAGTGCAAACCGAACACGAGGATTTATAGTGGTTCGGTCACGGATCTCCTTTCGCCTAATCCACTCCCCGAGTACCCAACTCGAGAGTTACTTCACTAAATCAACAAGCTCCCTTCTCGTGGAGAAAACCTTACAATCGTCGCTACACTTTTTCCGGTACAAAGCTAAATACGGGTTCTAGTTCGAGTAGAACCAACCTAACGTCACCTATACAATATTTCCGACACTAAGCTAGATGTCGAGTTCTTTTACAAGGGTACAACCACTCCCAATATGTTTTATGGCCCAACATAATAAACCTTGTGTTTTATGGCACAAACACATAAACCATCTAATCTAGTTTGGTGAAAGTGTTGTTATGATGCAATGATGTTTACACTAATGATCCATGACACAAATGTCTAATGGATATGAATAACTACTTCTAAATGAACTTCCATTGATAGGAAGCCTTCATGATGAAGATCACAAGTTCCCTAAACTTCTTGTGATAGATCTTCAACTTGTGGTGAGTGGGGATGGCTAGATCTCCAAGATTTCCTTGGTTGATCAAAGAGTATGCTTACAACAAAGATGAATGTTAGAAGCATTATGATCATGATCATTAGGGTGTTTAATGTGTTACTACATTGTTAATGATTGATCTAAATGTATGCAAGAAGGTGGAGAAGATGTGCTTTGAAGTGGTGAAGAAATGGGAAAACAATGGGCTTATTTATAGCCAAAGTGGACGGAGGCGTCCACGGACCCCTTAAAGGGTTCCGTCCTTTATACAATTTGGTACTGTGGGTACCGACATAAAATCTAAAAAATCTTTCTTCAAATCTTTGCAAGATATTACCAAATCTTACTAAGATCACATTTGATTTATTGAGTATCAATCTAACCAAAATATTCAAGTGATCTTCCAAGGATTTCAAAGATGATGCATGACATGATGTAACATGTATTTCCATTTTTAGATTAAAAAGTTTATCAAGGTAAACTTGTAAAATGTATTATGTAACTAGTTAATAAAATGTCTAGTTACCTTTTGTAAAAGAGTGCTTGTCAAAATAAAATATATTTTGTCAAGTGTAAGTAAACTTTAGTATTTGTATGAAATACTTGTGAATGCAAAATGTAAAATGAGGTTCGAAATAGAATGGTTAACCTATTAAAATACTTAGTGACTCTAAACGTATTTTAAACATTCTAAATGATTTGTTAATGGGTTTGATCATAATGCCACATAACAAACATGTACGAACTGTGTTGTAACATCTGAGGACTTGAGACATCGAGAGGTGTTGAATGTATGTTGAGACAACGTGTGATTACAAGTAACTTGTACATTTTACGTTATGTATTACAAGTTACATGTTTGTCATCAATCAAAACAAACGAGACTGTATAGATTAAATATCGTAATATTTGCACTAACAGATTGGATAACTTGAATGAATGCTGAGGAACAATGATCGTTTCTTGGCGAAATTATCATCGTATGTTCTTATAATTCTCTGAATTCGTGTCGGGAAATCTTGGAATTCTTTAAGACCTCCTTCTTTTGTATACATAGTGTCTAATAATCCATGAACGAAATATTCATGAACGATTGCTGGTTCTGATCCTTGGATGAATACTGCTTCCATTGTAATAGCAGAATTAGGAACAGGATTTTCCAAACCTTGTAAATTATCTCACTATCTGTTGAAGCTTTCGCTTCTGAATAGCAGATACCTATCCATCGAAACATTTGAAATATCCCTATCCACCAATCCGTTGAATCATTGAAACATTAAATGAATCATTCATCAAACATCCCTATCATAAATTAAATCCATCCAATTCAACGTACCAATTCAAATATCATCGAATTCGTGTCGGGAAATATTGGAATTCAGATATAGATTCAACTTTTACTTTTTCTTTTCTGGTGTGAATTTTAAGTTTGAAATTGACATCGTTCAATTTGAGATTTTGATAATCTCTGAGATTTGATATCTCACTATCTGTTGAAGCTTTAAACCACGAATAGCAGATACCTATCCATCGAAACATTTGAAATATCCCTATCCACCAATCCGTTGAATCATTGAAACATTAAACGAATCATTCATCAAACATCCCTATCATCAATTGAATCCATCCAATTCAACGTACCAATTCAAATATCACCTACCCTCTCTTTGTATTATAAATAGAGGCCTTGCCTCAGAAATAAAAGTGTGTGAATTTTAAGTTTGAAATTGACATCGTTCAATTTGAGATTTTGATAATCTCTGAGATTTGATATCTCAGAGATTTATATAGCGGAACAAGGATTTTTGACGTTTTATTTCGGAGGCAAGGCCTATATTTATAATACAAAGAGAGGGTAGGTGTACTAATTACAGCCTACGTCATTGCTTACCTAATTTTAATACACAAAACATCAGGAAACGTTTATAGATTTTTAGAATCTATAGATGAATTAGAATTATCAAGAATAGCAACAACTGATGCTCAGATAACCTTTAAAAATATTGTAGCATGTATAATACAAGAATTTACAGGAAGAATTCCAGGGAAAGAAGTTTCATCTGAGGCTTTTAGGGAACATGCGTATTGGAGATTAGTCAATCTTAAGATATGTAACATGTGTTATCTAGATTCCTTCATATGTGAATTTTCGGAACAATATTATAAGTTAGATATCACAAGGCAAAAATTCAGATATAACAACTTTGGATAGAACAACTTAGTAGCTTTCGGTCCTGCTTCTCGTTCATTTATATGAATCTCCTATGGTCGCTTTGTTCATTTTTTTATAATTAATGACCATTCGTCTTTTTCCTCTCTTTATTTCGTTTTTATTTTCGACATAAAATGCGCCCCTCTATTATTATGTAAATTAGGTAAGCAATGACGTAGGCTGTAATTAGTACACGTACCTTCTCTTTGTATTATAAATAGAGGCCTTGCCTCAGAAATAAAAGTGTTAAAGATTGGATAACTTGAATGAATGCTGAGGAACCAGGAAATAAACCTTTTTCTTTCATTTGCTCTGATACCAGGAAATAAACGCGGATGATACGGATGAATGATACCTGAAATTAATCACGGATGATTCGAAAGAATTATATTTCAATTGGTGAATTAGGGTAGGGGCCATGTTTTGTGATATATATGTCGATGATATTTGAATTGGTACATTGAATTGGATGGATTCAATTGATGATAGGGATGTTTGATGAATGATTCGTTTAATGTTTCAATGATTCAACGGATTGGTGGATAGGGATATTTCAAATGTTTCGATGGATAGGTATCTACTATTCAGAAGCGAAAGCTTCAACAGATAGTGAGATATCAAATCTCAGAGATTATCAAAATCTCAAATTGAATGATGTCAATTTCAAACTTAAAATTCACACACCAGGAAATAAACGCGGATGATACGGACGAATAATACCTGAAATTAATCACGGATGATTCGAAAGAATTATATTTCAATTGGTGAATTAGGGTAGGGGCCATGTTTTGTGATATATATGTCGATGATATTTGAATTGGTACGTTGAATTGGATGGATTCAATTGATGATAGGGATGTTTGATGAATGATTCGTTTAATGTTTCAATGATTCAACGGATTGATGGATAGGGATATTTCAAATGTTTCGATGGATAGGTATCTCGCAATTCGAGCGAAAAGCTTCAACGAGATAGTGAGATATCAAATCTGGAGATTATCAAAATCTCAAATTGAACGATGTCAATTTCAAACTTAAAATTCACACACTTTTATTTACGAGGCAAGGCCTCTATTTATAATACAAAGAGGGTAGGTGTACTAATTACGACCTCGTCATTGCTTACCTAATTTACATAATAATAGAGGCGGCCGACAGCCTTACATTATTAGCTTCACATTATTACTAAAATACAAACCTTACATCACACCTCACCGAAAAGAAAAGTAAAAGTTGAAAACATGTCTTACGAATTATTAATACTTTTTCTTCACACGTCTTCAATAATTCTTCATTTTTGTCTTCTGCTTTGTATTCTTGTGTCGTCGATGATTCTTGAATCTTCGTCTTCATTCTTGCATCGTGAATCGATGCGGTGTTCACGAGATGTTTTCTCCAACTTGATAACTCCGACATAATGCTATCTTAAATTCTTCCTAGTCTTTGCAAGTGGTCCGGAAAGGCTTTCAAATGGCTTCTCGAATTCTTCCAAAAATTTTTGATCTTCTTCACAAATACTTGCTCCTGAGAAGTGTGAGAAAATCAAAACATTATCTTGAAAATAATTGATTTTTATTTCTGATCTTTGTCTTCTTCCTGTTTCTAATTTTGATGATGCCATAAAAACTCTGACTAGAGCTTCTACGAAATTTTTGCTGGACGGAGTGATTGGTGGTATCTCGTCTTTTGGTGGATGCTTGCCGTTGCTGACTCATAATTCTGCTATTACAATGGATGGTACTAACAACTGGTGATCGTTGTTGAAGATTGGATAACTTGAATGAATCTTGAGGAACAATGATCGTTTCTTGGCGAAATTATCATCGTATGTTCTTATAATTCTCGAATTAGTGTTCGGAAATCTTGGAATTCTTTAAGACCTCCTTCTTTGTATACATAGTGTCTAATAATCCATGAACGAAATATTCATGAACGATTCTCGGTTCTCGCTCCTTGGATGAATACCGCTTTCGGTCCCGCTTCGTGCCTTTGGATAGAACAACTTAGTAGCTTGGACTTCGTTGTAATGAATAATGCTGTCCCATAGTTGCTGGAATTTTTCAACTGTTGGCTTTCTTGTGGCTTCTTTTTCTTTTGTTGTAGGAATGCTTCTTAGTAAGTCAATTGATCTGGTGTTGGATGTCTGTTCTTGATTCAAAAATGTGAATCTTCTTGATCTCTTGATTTCTTCTGTTGCGACTGTCTTGTACGTTCTTTCAAGTGCTTGTTCTGCTGCTTCCTTAGATGTGTAGCTTTTGTGACCTACACTTTTTCCAATTATATGTGGACTGGCGAGTGACCAATCTGAATATATGCCTCTGTTTGGTCCATCAAAGATGACGTACCATTTCTTTTTTCCAATGCTTGATTCCTGAACAATTTCTTGAACTTTTTCTTCCATTCTTGTGAACTCATCTCTTGAAGATGAAGATGAACATGATATCTGAATTCTTTGGGTAGTATCTGGGGTTTTTTGGGTAGTATTTAGTGGACTGCCTTTTTAGCCGGAGTAGATGTCGAGGGTTGTGTTGGTGTTTTATTGGTGTTGGTGTTTGGTTGATTCGTAAATTGATTCTCAAACCGTATTTACAGTTAAGTATCTTCTTGTGCTTGATAATTCTTCTTCCTCTTTCTTTACAATGGTTAATTGTTTCTCGAGGGAGATGCGTTCTTCAATTTTTTGTTGAAGTTGATGTTTAGCTTGTTTGATTATTCCTTCCATTCTTTAATGAGAGTATTTTTCTGTTTTCAAAACAGATGTTTGTTCATTAGATTGAGGAATTTGACTTCCATCAATGCTTATTTCTGATAGATTAGATTGAGGGATTGGAATTCCGTCAATGTCTAATCCTAATTTCTTTTTACCATTTAAAATGGCCTTCATACATCCTGCCCAAGTGCTGTCTGATGCATGTGTTTCAATAATCAAAAAATCTTTTGTTTCCGGGTTGTATAACTCCGGTAAACATTGTACAGTTGTTTTAATACGTTGTACAAGTTGGGTGTCAGATGGTGTCCATTCCCAATGATTTTTTCAGAAATTTTCTTTTGTAAAATTTTTCTTTCTTTTGCTAAATTTTTCAAAAATCCTTGTTCCATATTATCCATTAAAAACACTTGTTTTTCTTAAAAAGATGTATCACTAGAATAATTACTAGTATCTGTATATGCATATATTTCAATGTCTGAATCTATATCTGAATCCTCGAGAGGTTCATATCCTAAATCATATGCTATTTTCAAGACTTTTGTTCCTTTCTTTTCTCCTTTTTTAGGGCATTTATTTGCATAATGACCTTCTTCATGAGATAACCAACATTTACAATCTTTTTTCTCAGATGGACAATATTTAGAATTATCTTGCTTTTTATATTTTTGACGATGTTGTTTTCTATTTCTAAAATAGTTTTGTCTAGAATCTTTTTTGTAAAAATTTTTATATCTTGGATTGTATGTCTTTCTTTTCCATATTTTCTTTCGTCTTTTATACTCCTTTTTAGAACATCCATAATTACCTATCTTATCAGATTGTTTTTCACAACAAAGTTCGATTCGTGCTTCTTTCTTAGATATTTCCTGTAAACATTGCTTTCTAATCCATGCTTTTACTGTGGTAATTCGAGCTCCTAAAGTGTCTTCTATAATCCTTTCGTTGTCTTGTAGTATTGTTGCATACGTTTCTTTTAGTTCAGTTGCTATAGACTCGGGAAGTTTATTAAAAAACATTTCTAGAGCTAATTTTTGCCTTGTGATATCTAACTTATAATATTGTTCCGAAAATTCATATATGAAGAAATCTAGATAACACATGTTACATATCTTAAGATTGACTAATCTCCAATACGCATGTTCCCTAAAAGCCTCAGATGAAACTTCTTTCCCTGGAATTCTTCCTGTAAATTCTTGTATTATACATGCTACAATATTTTTAAAGGTTATCTGAGCATCAGTTGTTGCTATTCTTGATAATTCTAATTCATCTATAGATTCTAAAAATCTATAAACGTTTCATGATGTTTTGTGTATTATAAAATTGAGTAAATCTCTTGGTTGTAATGCTCGTAATTCTTCCGTTAATTGTATTTGAGCGCTTAATTTATTGCTCCAATCTTGGATTTTATTTTCTGTTTCTGTTTCGCAATCGATATTTAAAATTTTATCGTTTATTCTTGTTATTGGTATTTTGGTATGTATTTGTTCTGTATTTGTTCCCATTTTCCTTTCTTATTTCTAATCATTCCTGTTGATATAAATATCTTTCGATGGGTGTTGGGGGTTTATAATCAAATTGTCTTTGAAAATCTTCATCTACATAAGACTTTTTCCGTTTTTGTGCAAAATTATAATTTGTATAAGAACTTTCTCCTGGGTATCTATATGGATTTTCATATGGGTTTTCTTCTGAACTATAATCCTGGACTATATCTACGTCTTCTTCCTCATTAGTTTCGGAAGGTATATCTAGTGATGCCATTAATTTAGTAAGAGTTTCGATCGATTCTTCAAGATTTTTCATTATATTATCCGTGGTGGTGGATTTATCTTAAGGGGTTTTTTCAATAATATTTCCTTTATTTTGGTAATAGTAATGTCTTTACTCTGATCTTGGATATCGACTATTTCTGACAATTGTTCTATTATATTTATTTGGTTTTGTTCTAGACTTTCAATTTCTTTTATCTTTTATCTAATAATGTTTGTATATCATTTAATTTTTCTTGTGTTATATTAGATAATTCGGTAATCGTATGAATATCAAAAACTTAATATTTCGCTTATATTGTTAAGGGTTGAAATTATCATATCTACCTTTTCTCCAATGGATTGATTTTCATTTTTATTTATATTAATACCGTATGATGTTCCTTTTGGTAAATTTTGAGGTATTTTGAGTAATGTCCGATTATATGGTATAAATGGTTCGAAAGATGTAATATTTTATCCTCTTGAAATCAACTCTTTATCCGATGAATTTTCCGACATATAATTCATTTTAACAAATTATTAGTTCGATTTTAATTCTTTTGTTGCTTCAGATTTCCTTCTAACATACTTCTCATCATTGCTAAGTATACATGTATATTAATTGTTAAAAACCATTAGAATGTGTTTTCTCACCTTTTCTATTCTTTCTCTTATGTTTTAATCTCTTTAATATTTCTTTTCTTGATTAAAAATATTTTTAAATGTCTAATATTTTGTTTATTTTTCTCTATTCTTGCTTGAATTTTAGTGTCGCTCATATTCTCATACTTAATGATCTTAATATTTGTTTAATCTCTTTTATATCTTCATGACTACTGGTAGATTCTTCATTCGATTTTTCAATTTGTGGTATCCATATTGATGGTCTACTACTTGATGACTTTTTACTTCTTTCAATATACTTATTTTTTGAAAACATGTTTGGTGTTTCAAGAGTAAGTAATGGTTCAAAAAGTTTATCTATATGAATTCTATCATTTGTTTTAAAAGTAATACTATGATGCGAGTTTGTGAGTGCATAGTTTATTTGATATGTTACTGTAAAAGGGTGATTTCCTTTATACATGAATGCTCTTCTTAATAATTCATATCTGATAGTAATACTTTTATTTATATCTTTATCTTTTAAACTTAATCCCACTTGTATGTTTACATCAAATTTTATTTTTCATTCGGATAAATTTCCTTTTCCTTTAGCAATAATACTTTCTTCTTTATCATTAATTCGATCATCTCTTAATTCTAATTCAATAGGTGTATTACAATCCATAAATGTACTTTTTAATATTATTTGTATAGTTGATATGTGAATATATGCTATTTTACTTCTATCTTTTTCTTTCATTTGTTTTATTCGATCATTTATCCGTTGTTTATTAATTATGGGTATAATAATATTACCTTGTGTTTGTTCAATAGAATTGGTTCTTCTCAATTATTTTTCCAAAATATATTATATTTCTCCTTGAAAATATTTCTCTTAATGACCTTTGAATATCAAAATTATGTTTTCCAGATAATGTAAAATTAGATCTTCTAATATTTGTTTTATCAATAATAGCATCTATCATAAATCCTGATTCATTTTCACTTTCATGAATAATAGAAATTTCTTCTTTATTTATTGTTGGTGACTTCGACATGTTTATTAAAAAGTTGTATTCAATACTACTTTTTGGTGAATTGTTTCTAATCAATTTTGATAGTTAAATACTGTATAGACCTTATTCATTGTTCGTCTAATATAACGGAGTATTAAATTCAAGTATTGTAATATAAGAACTATAGTACTAAAAAAGAATATTTCACTTTTAGTTAATAATTTTTCAATAATTGATGAGTTAGTCATTGTAAAATGATACCTTAGATAGCAAGGTTTAATTCTTCTTGATGATTTATGATGGTTCTGTATATCTTCTTAATCATTGGCTTCGATTTTTCTTCTATTTGTTGCATCAGTTTTTCTCCAAATTCTTGTCTAGCTTCTTTATCTTGCTCCTTAGATCGTTGCATCGCTCTGATACCAGGAAATAAACGCGGATGATACGGACGAATAATACCTGAAATTAATCACGGATGATTCGAAAGAATTATATTTCAATTGGTGAATTAGGGTAGGGGCCATGTTTTGTGATATATATGTCGATGATATTTGAATTGGTACGTTGAATTGGATGGATTCAATTGATGATAGGGATGTTTGATGAATGATTCGTTTAATGTTTCAATGATTCAACGGATTGGTGGATAGGGATATTTCAAATGTTTCGATGGATAGGTATCTGCTATTCAGAAGCGAAAGCTTCAACAGATAGTGAGATATCAAATCTCAGAGATTATCAAAATCTCAAATTGAACGATGTCAATTTCAAACTTAAAATTCAACAGGAAATAAACGCGGATGATACGGACGAATAATACCTGAAATTAATCACGGATGATTCGAAAGAATTATATTTCAATTGGTGAATTAGGGTAGGGGCCATGTTTTGTGATATATATGTCGATGATATTTGAATTGGTACGTTGAATTGGATGGATTCAATTGATGATATCGATGTTTGATGAATGATTCGTTTAATGTTTCAATGATTCAACGGATTGGTGGATAGGGATATTTCAAATGTTTCGATGGATAGGTATCTGCTATTCAGAAGCGAAAGCTTCAACAGATAGTGAGATATCAAATCTCAGAGATTATCAAAATCTCAAATTGAATGATGTCGACCGCCCCTCTATTATTATGTAAATTAGGTGGAAGAATAGCGTGAAACGTAATTAAGACACGCACTGTGAAATATCTTGCTCCTTAGATGTTTGGTGTTTCAAGAGTAAGTAATGGTTCAAAAAGTTTATCTATATGAATTCTATCATTTGTTTTAAAAGTAATACTATGATGCGAGTTTGTGGGCAGGATGTACGAAGGCCATTTTAAATGGTAAAAAGAAACTAGGATTAGACATTGACGGAATTCCAATCCCTCAAATCTAATCTATCCGAAATAAATATTGATGGAAGTTAAACTCCTCAATATAACGAGCAAACATCTGTTTTGAAAACAGAAAAATACTCTCATTAAAGAATGGAAGGAATAATCAAACAAGCTAAACATCAACTTCAACAAAAATTGAAGAACGATCTCCCGGTAAACAATTAACCATCAGAAAGAAAGAAGAAGAATTATCAAGGTTGGGCCTACATAAATCCAAATTTACGGGCTTCTATCAAAGTTGGCTTGGAGGTTGGGATTATAAAAAAAGCATATGTATTTCTCTGACACTCAAACGTGGAGCAAGTTACCACCTTATGTTTTTTTTTTTACTTTTACATGCATACAACTTTTTTACTTTTTATTGTATTTTATTTGTGTGGGTCACCTCATTATTTCTAAACCGAATATTTATGCTACATACTAAAGTAAATCCTAAAGTTAATCACTTAATATAAACAAACGGCTTGTAACAATACCAAACCTCTAAACCATTCCAAATCCTAAACCCATCTTTAAACCAAACGTACCCTTAGATTAATAGATTGGTCGAGCCCATGGGGCAACCCGTAACTAATAATTTTCATTACCGAAAGAGGTTTATAACCACCACCCCCATTTTCCCTTAAACCCTACACACACAACCAAACACACACACTCAAACCTTCAGTTTCCATGGGAGTAACGATGGATGAATCCGTTACAACTAACTCCAATCATCACAGGTAACACATTCATTCACAATCAGCTACTTCAATTTCACACTTTTTTTTTTTTTTTAAATTAATTAATTTTGTTTCTAATTTCAGTAGTGGAACTAAAGAAATCGACAAGCAGTTTCTAGCCGCTCCGATAAAGTCTGCGGTCGATAAGTATCAGTTAGTTCCGGAGTTTCTCAAGGTATACGCACTCGCCGTCGTTATTCGTTAATGTTGCGAATTTGTTAGTTTTAAGCTCTGTTTGGCGAAGAGGTTTTTGGAGCATCTGAAGTTTAGAATATAATGCTCTGTTAACGCATCTATTTGATTAAAAAAGCGTTTTAGCTTTTAGGTTATTTTACACTTTATAGTTACAGATGTTACTAGACGCTGTTAAAAAAGTAGGTAACTACTGCTAAGAGTTACGGATTTAAACGACTCGCGTTTGACGAGTTTGTTAGGTTACGTGTTATTTAGTTAGTCGATGTAGTTGTAATTGCGATAGCTCATTCTAGTATTTGAAACTCTAACTAGAGAGGCGTTTTAGCTTTACGTCATTTTACACTTTATAGAGAGGCGTTTTGCTTGACATAGAGTAAAAGAGGTCTCGGTTTTAAGCGACTTGCATTTGAAAAGTTTGTTAGTTATGTGTTATTTAGTTAGTCGATATGGTTATAAATGTGATACATAGCACTCATTTTTAGTATATGTGTTCTCGAGTGTTTGGCTGTAAGGAAGTGGCGGTTTTGGATTTGAACGTCATTGCGTTTGAGATATTGTTAGGCTTTAAGTAATATAATTAGGAAATATCGTTGTAATTGAGATATGTTCTTTGACATTGGTGTTTACATGTTCTTGCTCTAGTGGTAAGGAATTAGTGGCTTTGGATTTGGACGTATTTGCGTTTATATAGTTGTTAGGCGGGTTCATTCTACCTCATGTAAGTTTTGTGTTATCGCGTGCTTTCCGTAGCGGTAAGGAAGTCGTAGCCTGGGCATCACTATGGGTATAGTATTGCGGTTGGTGGGTTTGTCCCCGTGTTTAAAGCGCGCATCGCGCCACCGATGCGTGATGCGTTGCGATGCGAGGCTTTGTTGCATCGAGCACCTCGATGCGATGCGTTTACGGATGCGGTGATGCGCGCATCGCACGCATCAGCTGATGCTCGCATCAGCGCTTTTTAAGCATCATGTACTTTTGGCCTTTTTTTTTTTTCTTTTTTTTTAATTATTAATTGGACTTAATAATGTGTATTGGGCTTCTTCTCATGGGCTTTACTTTTAAAATATGGGTCCAATTTGATCTTAGTTTTCGACTATTTATGGATTTTAGTGATATAGAATCGTGAACTATGAACATGCATGGTATCTTTTGACATTAAATGTGTTATTAACGTGTTTTGTGCACTATATATAATTTAAATATTTTTTTATAAATTGTCGCCTCGGGTACGTGATGCGCGCGCATTCGCCTCGGCGCCTCGCGCCTCGGCTTTTTGACCCTTATCGCATCGACGCGCATCGCGCTTTTTAAAACCCAGGTTTGTCCGGGGGTGGTGCTTACCCTTAGTTTACATTCATATTGGTTGGCATCTATATTTTGTAGGCGCCTGTAGGAATAGCGTTAGGAGGCGAGATATAAGTGTTGGTATGCATTTATGTTATGGTTTTGCTGTTATTACTATTAGTCACTTTTCATGCCACTATATTTAGTTTTGCAATTGATTTTGCCAAAAGTTATGGATGTGTGCCTGTATGTGCTAACATTTGGAGTTGCAGGTCAGGGGTTTGGTGAAACAACATCTGGATTCATTCAACTACTTCGTTAAGACTGACATAAAGAAGATTGTTCGTGCTAATGACAATGTGTCATCTAGATTTGATCCTAGCATTTACCTGAGGTAGAACAGTTCAATTTCATGTCTTTCATGTATATTCTAAAGCATCACCTACATGTTAATTATCTTATTGTAAGCTAAATACTTAACCTTTTATTACTCAATTCTTGCTTTGATGTCAGATATAAAGATGTTTGGATTGGGAAGCCATCTATAGTTGTTGATGGTGTGACCGACTCACTAACTCCTCAAAAGTGTCGACTAAGTGACATGACGTAAGCAAGTTCCTTTTTATTTCATGTGTATGCCATCAAATGGATGTTAAAATTTATTTGGTTTCTGCCTAAAGAATAAAAATGTCTCTAGTTACCATTTAAAATGGATTTTATGCCAGTAGTAACAAAACCACCTTGATCACGCGGCAACTCTGTGCATTATTTCTCAAAGCTCTGCTTGAACTGAAACATATGCACAGAAGACGCATCGTTGAAGCGATTAAATTTATCAATAGCTACTAAGAAGAAAACATATAAATCCCTCAAGAAAGGAGAAATTCCATAGAATAGCATCCTAGTTCTCAAAATTTAAATTAGGTACTTACAGTCGTTTGTGTCCCAACAAGGTGTTTTAAGTCATTACAATGGGCTAGTTTGGTAATTAAAACTCATATACTTCTATATGGTATTTTTTTTTTTATACACTATAAATATCCTATCTAGTATCTACTCATTCAAAAACTTCAGTCACCTAATCCAGACACAACGAATTACTGCTACCAAATTGGATCATTTTGCAAACTAGGAAGCTATTCATGTAATTTTCCCTTTTAAGAATTTTTGCAACTACTATATGTACAAATGACAAGGGCAAATGCTCATCAAGTTCATGAAAAGTTGTGCATTATGACCAATCATTTATATGTTATAAGGGAGCTACTTAAAAAATGGATTAGTTGACTATGGATTGGTGTATGCCTACATGGTTTCCGTTTACTCCATGCGTAAACTAACTTTGGCATTAGAGAATTGGTGGCAATATAAGTAACTATTACAGGATACTTGTCTAGTTTTTATCATTTTTGCATTGTCAATAAGGGTGGAAATAGTTTTTCTTCTTACTGGCTGTAGCAATTGACATCAATGAAGCTGGAAACTGGAAAACTAAAAAATGGCTGCTTTCTTCTTTCTTCTCCTTTCTTTTACTTTTACTGCCATCTTTATTTCCCGCATATCTTTTTTGAACCTTTAATTTTCCATTTCTCTTCATTATGACATTATGTACCTTATTTGCCACACAATGTAGGTATTCTGCTCCAATATATGTCAACATCGAGTATTGCAATGGTAGCTATGGTCTGAATAGCAATCCACAGTTTAAGGTATGTTTTTTAATCTATGATAGTATTTGCAGCATCACTATCTGAGATTTGATGTTTAAATCTTTCATATATTATTGCAGAAAGATGTAATTATAGGAAGAATGCCTATTATGTTAAGGAGCTCTTCCTGTGTCCTTTATGGGAAGGATGAAGAGGAACTCGCGAAACTAGGTTCGTTATAGAACAAAAGAATCCTTTCATAGCTATCAATTTCATATTATCAAATGATTATAAGAGTGATATAGAGACTAATTTTATTTCATGTTTTCATTAGGTGAATGCCCACTTGATCCTGGTGGATATTTTGTTGTGAAAGGAAATGAAAAGGTAACCTATAATATCATAATCATGCCTTTTTTGTTCATCTTTACTTTATCAACGACAGTGTCACCATCGCTAAATTTTATTATCATTAACGTGATGATTTCAAAAATATTATGTCTTTTTTAATTGTCCTAACTTATATAGGATAATATGTTGCTTTGTTATCCCTATAATCTTCACTTCAAGATACTGACTAGTTGAATATGTTTGCTACTGGGGTGTTTTAATTTAATGGCCACTAACTGAGTTCATAGCACAATGTACCATTTTTTGCTGAAAAATCTAACCCACTTTGCTCCATGTAAAGTTATTTTTATCAAGTATTTGTGATGTTGTGTTGCTTTTGGTCCATAGGTTGACTTGTATGAGCAAACCCTCACACTATCTATAAGTATATTGGCTATTTTAGATTTCTTTGTTATATACAAACTTATCTGAACAGTTTAGAAACAGCTCCAGCAGTCCTGCCTATGACTAGTTAGATCAGGACATTAATATTGAAAAACAATAGGATAAACTTACACCCAAATTAATGTAACCATTCAACACAATTTCTTATCTTGTACGTAGCCTTGTGTAATCACATTGATTTCACTTGCTATATGTTCTTTTATAATTTATCGATCATTCCAGGTGATTTTAATTCAAGAACAGCTTTCGAAGAACAGGATAATTATAGATACAGATAAGAAGGGCTGGTCAGTATTCTTTCTCCCTTTTCTTTAAGATATGCATGCTTTAAAGTATTTCCAGTATTAGGTTACTATTTTCATTGCCGGCATGCTGAACTTGAACTGCATCTTTAAAGTGCATATTCAATCCCACTTAAGATTAGTCAATTGGCCGGAGGGTTATGGGCAGTGAAAAGGTTATTTAATCAATTGTTATATTCTATAATTTAGTGATAAACATGAAAAACCAGTGATACTTTTGTGGTGTAAATATCGATCTTGCCTGAATAAAATGTCCACAAAAATGTGCTCTTTTGAGATAAGTTGTTCAGTTAAATGAGTTAGCTAAGAGTTACATTTGTTCTCTTTCTGTTTGAATTTATGTATTTGCATTTCGGGTTGGAAACGGTCCCGGGATTAACCCGGTGAGGCAGTGTACATCTGAGTCATAAGGCTTGCCCTCCCCGGGTAACCTAAACATGGAAAACCTCATCCGCTTACCCATTTTATTTTGGGTTCTATATTCCCCAACTAGGTTGGATCAAAGGAGAGTCATGTAATGCATCAGTTCACAAATTAGAATATAAAATCTCTTCAAAATTTTATTTTGCTTTTGGTTCACTGATTATGTCCTTCCTGTTTTCTGATTCAGCATCCAGGCATCTGTCATGAGCAGCACTGAGAAAACAAAAAGTAAAACAGTCATAAGAATGGATAAAGAGAAAATATATCTGGTGTTAAATTCATTTACAGGGCAGGTATGGGTATTGTTTCTGTTGTGAATTGGCTTGCTAAATTGTTTTCAGTTCCCATACTAGAATAAGACTTTCCCTCATTATTTCCGTTTTGTTGCATCTTCTTTGTTTTTCTATTAGGTTCCCATTATGGTGGTCATGAAAGCAATGGGTATGGAAGCTGATCAGGAGGTTGTACAGATGCTTGGTAGAGATCCACAATATGCTTCACTGCTTTTGCCATCTATTGAGGTAAAGCTATTAGATGTAACAAACATAACTGGAAAATTGTTGAATGGAAATTTTGTTAATTGATTGCCATTTAGAGGCTCAGTTGCGGTCTATGGAAAGTTCAGCAAATGCATTTATGATAAGAGATATTGGGAGTAGAAAATTCACATATTGAATTTTAGTCAATTTTAGGAGGGAAAATGTATATTTATGCTCATTTGTTCTACTAATTTACAATCCTTAAATAGGGAAGAACATGAGGAGAAGGAAATCCCTAACCAAATTTTATCCAAAATGTTTTTACTACTTTGTCCTGCTAATTTACAACCCTAATACTCTCACATAATGGGCACACGCTGATTTAGCATTTCAATTTTCAGGATTCTGCAAAGGAAGGTGTCTATACTCAACAACAAGCTTTGGAGTACTTAGAAAAGAAGGTACATATCCTTCAATGATAACTTAGAAGTAATAGAAAGTTTTATTTACTTATGAAGAAGAAAACAGCAATCTATGGTCTTTGAACACTCTAATCGACACATTTGGGGACAAGCAATGGAAATAGTATTTCCATGGCGCACAAATGTAGAATTCTGCTTTTTAAACATTCCGCATACTATTTAGTATGTGTCTCTTGATCTTGTTAGCAAGTTGATAGCTTTTTTTATCACACATAAAACCACATACGATCTACTATTCATGACCTAGAAAATTTATTGCTTACAAGTCCACATATATGTCATTTACTGATTATTCATGTTTGGATCCAGCGGAAGAAGTCAGGGTCTAAGTTTACTAAGGTATGTCTCATGACCCCTCTTTTGCAATATGCTCATAGCCCCTCTTTGGTTTTGGCACTGTAGATGCTGCATCATAGTCTGACAGGTTATTATTGTTCGTTTAGGATGATGGCGTGTTGGGAGTTCTTCGTGATATATTTATTCCTAATATCCGGGTGAGTTAAATTAAGTATGATGTGAACTATATAAGGTCTGACGATCTCCAACTAACTCTATTTTTATCTATAGATGCGAGATAACAATTTTCATTTGAAGTGCGTGTATGTCGTGGTGATGTTAAGACGCATGATGGATGCAATCTTAAACAAAGATGCTATGGATGACAAAGTAAGTTTGAGCTTAAGTATTCCCTTTCACTAATTGCAGTTAAGGATGAGTTTATGTTCTCTCAAAGCACCCTGATTTTGTAGTAAGCTGGTTGATTACCATCTTGTTCCTGAACAGTAAAGTTCTCAAACTGCTTCAAAGTTTTTGTCATTACTCTCCGTGGAAGTTCCTTCAGGACTAAATGATATGAGTTGAACTTCATTAAAAGAAGGATTACATTGTATGGTCTATAAATTACATAGATGTTATTTTAACTATTCGATGAAGCTCATGCCGATCTTGCATTGGTAACATAAAGTTCATTATCATTCTTACCAATATACAATAATCTATCCCTTATGGGCCAAAAGGAGTTAGTTAACAGCACTGATGTTTCCCTCGACAATCTTTAGGGTTATTTTTCTCTATAAGGCCCTAGTTCTCCGGTATAAGACGTTACTCTTTTATAAATTTTTCACGCATGACCATTTGAATCCATATTCTTTATTTTGCTGTTTAGTTCTGTTTGTCTCTCCTTTTAAATCCATCTAAAGTTGATTTTGGTTGAGAACCTTGTAGTTCAAGAAGTCTTTTTTTTATTCTTAACCATGTTGTTTATGTATGTATGTGCAAATACATAACCTAGGACAAAAAGTTATATTATTCTTCTAGAGTGGTATTATGTCTATAATCTATGTATAAATACATATACGTACATATCTGTGTATGTGCTTTACTTTACTGATTGTCCATTATAATTGTTTACAGGACTATATAGGCAATAAAAGGCTGGAGCTTTCAGGGCAATTATTATCTCTACTATTTGAGGTCAGCTTCTTTTTGACCAGTAATAATGCTGATTGGGCCACATTTGTACACTAACACTGTTTATGGCGGAATGGGTGATGCATTTCTTGCTGGAATTTTGGATCTATGAACCAAAGGCTAAATAGAGTTTACATTATTTATAATTATAGCTTGTCAGCATTTCTTCTTTGTTATCTTAACGTCAAAGTCTTGCTAATGTGTGACATCTGGTTAAAATTTATGTTTCAGGACTTATTCAAGTCAATGAATGATGATGTAAAGATTATGGTAGAAAAGCTCTTATATAAGAACAATCGTTCTAGCAGGTTTGATATATCCCAGGTATGCCAATTTGATTAAACAAGAACTTCCCAGGTTTTTACTTTTTACCATGTATTGATAATATATAAATAAACATGTTAATTCATATAATACATTATCAAAAGATTTTGTGTCTGATTTAAAATTTGGACTGTTGGATAAGAGCATGTGTGTGTGTGTGTGTTATTACTTTGTCAATCGTTCTTGTTAAAATGGATTGCAACTAGGATCGATTGTCTAGTTCTTTGAGTCTTTTGCTGTACATTTAACTTTTTTTAACTTTTTATTCAGCATCTTGTGAAAGAAAATATTACTGTTGGCTTGGAGCGTAGCCTCTCTACTGGAAATTGGGATGTTAGTCGATTTAAAATGCACAGGAAAGGCATAACACAGGTGCTTTATTTCTCCTTTTTAGTATTTATAATTCATATCATCTTTACACCTGTCACTTAATTGGTTTCTATAACTAGAAAAGCACTTTTTAACAGATTGTTACAAGACTATCCTTTATTGGAGCGTTTGGTGCCATGACAAAAATTTCACCACAGTTTGAAAAGTCAAGGAAAGTTAGTGGACCCAGGGCCTTACAACCTAGCCAGGTAGGTTCACCGTCAATCTTAAGTAGCTGTTTCATCTTTGCTGTATTTTTAGGCCAAAATTTGATCAGTTTGTAAACACTATATGTACTCTTTAGTAACGTTGCATCATTTTGGAAATCTTATTGACAGTGGGGCATGCTTTGCCCCTGTGACACTCCTGAAGGTGAAGCGTGTGGGTTGGTGAAAAATCTGGCTCTGATGACTCACGTTACAACCGATGAAGATGAAGCCCCTATTACCTCCTTGGTACTTCTTTGCTTTCATTCTCTAATAAGTTATTATTTTTATTTTATTTTTGTTGTTGTGAAGCTACTAATCTGTTTACAAAGAACACGGAGAACATAAAATTACACATAAGAACGAAGAACAACTATGCATTAAAACATATATACGGAACTCACCTTCTTTTTTTTTTTTTTTTTTTTTTTTAAATTAGTGTTACTGTTTGGGAGTTGAAGAAATGTCTCTACTTTCCGGAGAGGAACTTCATTCACCAAATTCGTTTCTCATCATATTAAATGGGTTTATCCTCGGCAAGCATAAGAGGCCACAGGTGCTATGCATATATTTTAGTTTCGGATGTCATTATTCAGTGTTATCACCTTTGGCATTTACATACTCTTTTGTATGACTTGGTAGCTGTTTGCTAATGGAATGAGAACATTGCGGAGGGCTGGTAAAGTAGGCGATTTTGTCAGCATTTATGTCAATGAGAAACAAGTAAGCTTTATTGCCTTGCAATTAGCAAAGAGTGCTACTTCAAGGTTTATAGTCACGTTTTATATGTGGTCTCTCTTTTTTAAATTCGACCACTCTTACCTTCACGTATATTATTAGTAAGACTATGTTCACGAAACAAAAATCATTATTGAGGATTCTGAAGCGGGTCGTTATTTTGTTGGCAGCGTTGTGTTTATATTGCTTCGGATGGTGGTCGTGTTTGTCGGCCACTTGTAATAGCTGACAATGGCGTATCAAGAATTAAGCATCATCACATGAAGGAGTTGAAGGTAGGTTACTTAATAACACGCTTTGTGTTTAAGAAAGTTGATGCCAAAGTATTCACCTAATATGTTAACCACCTCTTCTTTGAAGGATCGAATTCGCAACTTTGACAGCTTTCTTAGGGAAGGACTGATCGAGTATCTTGATGTCAACGAAGAGAACAATGCTTTGGTTTGTCAAAATTTAAGCGCATTGGAAATGAAAAGATTGTTTACCAATTATCTAACTTTAGTTCTTACTTAACTCTATGATTTATAGATTGCTTTATATGAAGGGGAGGCTACCACTGAGACAACCCATATTGAAATAGAACCATTTACGATCTTAGGTGTTTGTGCTGGGCTGATTCCTTTTCCTCACCATAACCAATCTCCAAGAAATACCTATCAGGTATTGCTTTTTGTGTATGTGGAGTTTGAAATCTTTATTTTGTTTGTTGCATTGGGTTTAATGATTATGGTTTTTTTATAGTGTGCTATGGGAAAGCAAGCAATGGGTAATATTGCATATAACCAGGTATGAATTTTTGTACTTCCTTAGATCATGCAGTTGATCTGTTAGGTACTAGTTTATAATCCTTATGAATATGGTTTTGTATAGTCCCAACATAGTTTCATCAAAATCTATACTATTACCAAAGTTTTTATTTTACTTAGTTTGCTTCCCACCAAGGTATGTACATTGGACGTCTGAATTTATATCGTTTTTTATTAGTTCCTATGCTGACTAATGATTTCTGAGATTTTTCTGAGTTGTAATTGCGCGCATCATGCACCGGGCTATTATATTTATACTCAGTCACTCATGTCTGGTATGTGTGTAATTGTAGCTAAATCGGATGGATACATTAATCTACCTTTTGTCTTATCCTCAACGGCCACTATTGACAACAAGAACAATTGAGCTGGTCTGTATTCTATCTTACAACAGTATATATATTTCATCACTTAACTTCTATGTTTCCTCAGTTTTTTATTTTTATAAACTTTCATCGTTTCTAGGTGGGTTATGATAAGCTTGGAGCTGGGCAAAATGCAACTGTTGCAGTTATGAGTTATAGCGGTTACGATATTGAGGATGCCATAGTCATGAATAAATCATCTTTGGATCGTGGCTTTGGTCGTTGTATTGTAATGAAAAAGTAATTATCAGTTAAACATTGTTCAGTTAGTCTGTTTTCTGTTAGTTTCAGTTACTAAATCTGCTTTCTCTAATGTGTTGTCATAACAGGATGTCGGCTGTGTTGCAGAAGTATGAAGGTTCATGTGACCAGTTTTCTACACCCAATAAATCCCAGTATGACGCTGAGAAGATCCAGGTCTGTTAAACAACCGCCGCATTCATGAGCATAGTTTAATTATGTTAATTAGGTGATCCGGTGTTAATTGATATTTTCTCTTGCATCAAGCATTGTACCTAGATTTTTAACGGACTTGAACATGAGCTGATGTATTGCTTATTTAGTTATTTACTTGTGAAATATCATATTCATGCTAATGAGACAATACTGTACTGTGTAGATTTTGGATAAAGACGGACTTGCTTCTCCTGGTGAAATTATAAGACATCAAGACGTTTATCTCCAGAAAGAGTGCCCTATAGATCCAAAGACTGCTAGCAAGTTACATCCATCACAGATGTGAGTTGGTCATTAAAATTTGCTAAACATCCCTGTCTTTGTGATGGTAAAAGCTCATTTTGTTATTGCATCCAGTAAATATAGAACGAGCAAACAAACATACAAAGGTGCAGAAGGGGAAACGCCTGTTGTGGATAGAGTGGCTTTATGCTCTGATAGGCGTAACAATTTATGTGTAAAATTCATGGTTCGTCATACTCGTAGGCCTGAGGTAAGAGTTTGTGGTTTTATGCTATACAGTACTATGCAACTTTCAAGATCATTTTCATCTGTGAAAAACTTAAATTTATATATTTATACCATTTCTTTCTCTAGATGTGATACTGACATGCTTTTTTCTTCAGGTTGGTGACAAATTTAGTAGCCGACATGGCCAAAAAGGTGTTTGTGGGACCATAATTCAACAAGAAGATTTCCCTTTCTCCGAACGTGGCATATGTCCAGATTTGATTATGAATCCTCACGGATTTCCAAGGTAGGTAACAGTATATTATTTGTGCTTATTAGCAACAGATATTGTGCATATACAACCGGGGTCCGTTAACCAGAAAGCAAACAGAAAGAAGTGAATCTCGTTAGGGTTCTGGAACACTAACCGTACAGTAGACACATACATATAGAACTATTAGGCACTTAGGCAGGCCAAGATCAACAACTATAGAATTTATCAATTTCAAAAGACAGCGGGAAGGGGATTCTGTTAATGTGTTATCAGAAGATTGGTTCACCAATTACCCAAGTAACTTTAGTAATCAATGATTAGTTTTTGTTCTGAGATCACCTCAACTAATTTGGACTTCGGAATATGGTTTATTTGGCAAATAAAGCATAGGATCTCTTATATCCGTGTTGGATTATTATGTCACATTTTGTTATATGTTTATAATATAGAATCTAAATGCTTTATTGAACGAAACCAACAAGCGGATAACACAATGGCTTCGTTTTTAGAGATAAAGCTCTTTCCTGGACAACTAATTAGTTTTCAGCTGACCTTCTCATTGCTTATAAATCTTAAGAGTAAATTGCAAAAACCGTCCCTGTGATATGTCCAAATATCAGGCGCAGTCCCTAACTTTTCGAAAGTGCAGGCGCCTTTTCTATGAGAAACTATTGGTGCTGATTGTTCCTGCCCCAGAGTGAAATGACTAAAATGCTCTTGCCTTCATTGAAAGTTTGTCATTACACTTTGGGGCATTTTAGTTGTTTCACTTTGAGGGATCGACAATATCCGCACCAAAGGTTTCCCACAAGGACGGGCCTGCACTTTCGAAAAGTAGGGACTGCGACTGCAATTTAAACATGCTACAGGGACGGTTTTTGCAATTTACACTAAATCTTATAAAACATATGTTATTAAGGAAAGATTATAATTGTATACAAATATAGCACAAGTTGCCTTTCACCGTATAATTTCTAAGAAAGGAATATCATTGCCCATGGAAACAGCGTAATTGTCTACTAATCAATCTTGCTGGTATGCTTAGGATAAGTGATCTTGGGCCTAACATCATACTAGTGACCTTTCATGATTTTCCATATACTTGTTGTGTTAGTATAAATATTTAGAACCTTTTTCCTTTTGTTTTCTCACCTTCGGTCATCTATTTGATTGTCAGTCGAATGACTGTTGGGAAGATGATAGAGCTTCTTGGGAGTAAGGCTGGTGTTTCATGTGGCAAGTTCCATTATGGAAGCGCATTTGGGGAACCAAGTGGTCATGCAGACAAAGTTGAAGACATAAGGTGCTATCTTTATCCATATAGACAGTTTCATCTCAAAGTTAAGTTGGTTTCAGATTCTAAGTGACGGTTCATATCTTATACAGTGAAACACTTGTGAAGCATGGCTTTTGCTACAATGGGAAGGACTTCCTATATTCAGGTTCTAGTCATTTTGGCACATTATGTTTGATAGTAACTCACCTAAAGTAACAAAAAAAGGTAGCCTGTAACTGTCTTACCCTCAAGTTTATAACCGTCTTAGCTTTTTCATCATATTTCAGGTATCACTGGTACGCCACTACAAGCATATATCTTCATGGGGCCGATATACTACCAGAAACTAAAGCACATGGTAAGAGTTAAATCCAATAAAATCATATACATTCTAAAAACAGCAACGGGAACTGATGCAATTGTTAACAACGTGATGCTGATTTGTTCTGCTTTACTTTGTTCTGAAAATGACATGATTAGAAAAAATGGAAGATATATATGTGCATTTTGAAAGAATATAATTTTTAGGTTTAATAGACACTTTTTCTGTGTTGCCCATTTCTTTTTAGTACTAGGATTACCACGAAACGTCTTTATGTCAATAATTAAAAGACCGCTTCTAGAGATTTTATATACATATTAATCACAGATTCACAGTTGTTTATTTGGCCTGCAATCTCTGTAACTATTTTATCAGCAGACAAGTGTAGAATTTTTGGTCTGCTCTTAGTTTTGCATCTTGCATCTCATTATGTGCATCCTTTTAATTATATATTATGGCTTTGCTGTCATTAGGTATGTGTGTTAATGATACTTATACAAAGTGAATTATTGATCTCTATGTAAAAATAGGTCCTTGATAAGATGCATGCTCGAGGCATGGGCCCCCGCCAACTTATAACCAGACAGCCCACAGAAGGGAGAAGCCGGAATGGAGGTGCGACTTCTGCTATTATATGATTGTTATAACATTTAATAATTAGAGTTACTTAATAATTCTGATATTTACCTAGGTCTGCGAGTGGGAGAAATGGAACGAGATTGTTTGATTGCTTATGGAACTAGTAATCTGATCTATGAACGCTTAATGATTTCTAGTGACCCTTTCGAAGTTCAGGTGTGTCACACATTCTTTCTTTTTGCTTATCTTGTGGTTTTTCTGTTAAGCTTCAGTTGTTGTTTCTTGGTTTTTTGATGGCTACTGATGTTGTCATGAACCTCGTACCTTATTATTATTATTTTGTTATCTGGCAGGTTTGTAGAAAGTGTGGCTTACTTGGATACATAAATTATCAAACTAAGACTAGGGTCTGTTCCACATGCAAGACCGGGGATAATATCTCATCTATGAAACTACCATATGCCTGCAAGCTTTTATTCCAGGTAAATTTTAAAAACTTTCAGGTTGATGTTTGTCACAAATTACATCTACGGTTCTACATGTGTTAAAGTATCGTTTTTCATTATTCGCTGTTTTGTGCCTGAATGATATTTTAAGTTAAATCTGTTAGCGTTCTAGTTTAGACTCCAAAATGTGATTAAATTCTGCAAAGGATAATGTACAATATCTTATAAACTTTTAGTTTAATTTTGTTTTATAATTACTTTTGCGTATTCCCCCTATTTGCTGTTTGGACGTCAATTTTGAAATGTTTAAGAGACAGTAGAGTAAGCTCACAGATCATTTTATCATCTACTCCCTCCGTCTCAAAATAAGTGGTACGGAGGGAGTAAAAGTCAATGGTAGCTGTGTTGAACTTTATGTCACTGTTTTTTTGGTTTCACTTTGTTTTACCAACCAATGTTAAACGAATAGAGTATTGCTTTGGTGAGTGCATTTTGAGTAGTAACTTTAACCATTCCTTTACTTGTTGCAGGAACTCCAATCGATGAATATAGTTCCACGTTTGCAGTTGGCTGATTAATTATATGTCTATATCATCATTTCGAAGTTTTCAATAGTAAGTGACTACATCGTTTCATTTTTCATTACATACTTTTACATTATGTGAACCAAACCCAATGTTTTCAGTATTTTCATTTTTATAATCATCTGTAATACATTAGTTCCAAAACTTTTAAGGAAAGTGTTGACTCGTTGGCCTGACCCAATCCACCCATCTGCCACCTCCAGTTATTTTAAGCGTGATGAAGGGTTTAAATGTTACAATTTATTGACAGGGATGGGAGGATTATTGCATGCTTTACAATCAGTTCACATTCCGGCATCGTTGAACAGGCTGCTGGGAGATCTACCTAGGGGAATAGCAGATTATTGTTCCACCTTTTCCCCTCTGAAACTCATTTTACAAAAATAGGTTAGAGGACACATCACTAAACATTATGTGATAGGCAGAAACTCTAAATGATGCTCTTGAGATGTTACTTTTATTCCCGGTGAGTCGGTGACACTCTTGAGATTATTGGAGAGGTTATTCTTCAGTTAGAATGTTTTTTCTCCTGGTTTTGTAATTTAACATTATATCCAATGTAATTAGTCTATTTCTCTCTTCAATTTGCTTATACATTGATTCTTAACGGGTTTAGCGTTGCGGTAATTGTTTGAATGAAAAGTATGGGTAGAATGGTTTGGATATGAAGTCACCAGACGCTACAAGTTCTTGGCTTATACAAGGTGTATATGGAGCGGTTCATACTTTACACTATCCAACTTTGGTTTGACTTGTATTCAAAAGATAGTACTCTGGTTATCACTTGTTGCCCATTTTGTCACTTGTCACCTCTAATGGTGTTTAAGAAAAAACATTTAGTAGTAATGACTACCCTAGATTTGGATGGTTTCATGAGACTAAGTTGGATACTTGATAAATACGCATTAGAAGTAAGATTCTCTAACAATCTGATTGTATACTTGTCCATATCGTAGAGAAGAATGTGTCAAACATGTTAACCAATGCGTGGTTATCAAATGGAAGATGTTCAGCGTGAACGCCATAGTTTTTAGCTTACACTTGCATTATATGGTTTTCATTTGTAGTTTCTTGTGGAGATTGTCAATGGGCAAATCTATAAACCAAAAATCTCGACCTCATTTCATTCTCACATAGATCGATGAACCTAGGTGACTAACTTTGGTTGAATGCATTTTTGTTGAGTACATCTCCAGTATGAGTGTTCATTTCATTTGCTAACATTGCCACTTTAAGGTGTGATATGAGATGAATTCACTAGTTGCGAATTCAAGCTTTATTGCGACTTTTGGCTCTCTTTGCTTTGTGGCTAGCTTTTGTATTTAGTTTCTCATTATATTTTTCAATTTGTGGTACATGACTCAAAATATTTCAAAATCATAACTGACACGAAATAAGTTCCATATTGTTGTTTAGATTCGTGTAGAGACCAGTATTCACTTTGTGATTTGTGTAGATGGAAAATCTAAAATCAAGTATTGAAGCTCAATGAGTTGATTTGTTAATCCAATTGTTTGTTCGTCCCAATTGTAATCCCCTCTATAACCAAAAAGGAGCAACTGCAATGCCTTGTTTTACAAAAGACTTTTCACTTTAATAATTTTTTTAGATGACTTGATGCATTGTAGCAAAAGCTTTACTAAAGACTTGTATGAGAATGACTTGATTCATAGATAGCGTTTGACAATACTACCCAAAAGATTTCATTAATTGAAGACTTAAATAACACAAAATGGGGTATACACAAATTGACAAAAGCTATTGTAAGACTTTTTAGCATTAAGAAGATTTTTGAAGAAAAGTTTTTTGTATAAGAAATTAAATGGAATAATTAATGTTAAATCTAAAAAAATATGCTCTTACTTGGGTTAAACTAAGTTTTTTGTTTGATTTTTATAAATGACACTTATCAACTCATTATCTCTAATATTATCACGTGTCTACATGTATCACAATAAACTTTTTTAACTCAAGCGTTGCGATGGATTAAATTTCCTCCTTACAAAACCAAACCACTTATTATATTTATGATATATAAATTTTGTGTTAAATTACATATTTACCCAAATATGCTTTAAATACATTTACATTATATATTAAAGTTTTTATATTTTGGATCAATATGACATTTTGATGTTTACCTTAAGTAAATATGGAACTTTGCCCAAAATTATCATCCATCAAACCATGTTATTTATCTTTGATATAGAAAACAGTCACATAATTTCATGTTTTCAAGTATTGGTGTATTATTACTCTTATCAAATAATTCTCATGATAACACAAGTTACTCATAGCTTAAACAAACCATGTAACCTCTTGCTCACTACTTCGTTTCGTTTATACTTGCTTCAAATAATTGATCTTTGGCAATGGGTGATCAAGGATGGACAAAGGTTACAGGCAGGAAGCGAACCTCTGTGTTCCAAAGACTAGGGCAACCTAAGCCACGGGAGTCGAAAGAGAGTCAATTGGCCAAGATTACTACCACGGTATATGTGTCTAATTTTCCGTCTCACCTAACTATACGTGAACTATGGAATATATGCGGTCGAGTTGGATTGGTGGCTGATGTGTTTATTGCAAAATCCAAAAACAAAATGGGACAAATGGATGCTTTTGTCCATTTTCTTAGGGTTGTTAAGGAGGATTCCCTTGTGATTCCTTGTGTAAAATCAGAATTGGCAATCAATATATGCATGCTAACATTGCTCGGTACACTAGAGTGGCTGCTAAACCGAAAGCGGCTGCAAATAAGGTTACGGCCCCTACTTTCAAGGCACCAGGTGGAAGTAATACTTATGCTAATGTTGTTACAGGTGCACAAATTGTTATAAGTAGGGAGAAGGCTGATGGTCTGAAAAAAATTTCTATTGATTGTGATGAAAATAACCAGTCATCCTTTCCTTTTGCTTTGATTGGTTGCTATAAAGATTTTAGGGCGATTTCCAATACGCGTAGCATGTGTCAAGGTGAAGGGTTTTTTGAGGTTAAGCCCTTTTATCTTGGTGGCCTATGGGTGCTACTGGATTTCCATTCAGTTGAGTCACGTGACTTGTTTCTTCAACATTCTGGAAGTCGTGGTTTTCTGAGTTAAAAGTGTGGCATGCTGATTTTGTTGTTAAGGAGAGGCTCTTATGGCTTGAAGTTGAAGGTGTTCCCCTACGTGCATGGAATCAATCTACGTTTAAGCAAATTGCAAGCATGTGGGGTAACCTAATTTTCGTAGATGATGTTGATGTAACTAATAGGTTCAGTAAGCGCCTTGGTATCAAAACTACGCATGCTCCTCTTGTATTTGAATCGATGTATGTTAATCTTTCTGATGTGGATTATTGTATTCGGGTGCGGGAACTGAGTTCATGGACCCCAAACTTTTTATCAGGCTTTAAAGGTGAAGAGGATAGAGATTCTGTGAATGATAATAATAGTCGAGATGAGGAGAATGAGGGTGAATCTTCGGTTCATTCAGTTCCTGATACTTTTGCTAACGAGAATAATGTCCCTCATGGCATAGAAACTGAACAGAAAGAAGTACCATATATGTTTATGCCTCCTTTGTCGGAGGCAAATGAACAGGTTGATAGTGATCCATTTCATTTGGCACCGTAAATTGAGAAGGTTTTTGGGGGCCCTAGGGAAGAATTTCAAACCATGAAGCCGAATAATACCAATACTGGTGATGAGGTATTGGTGGAGGATGCAAAACAGGACTCTGATCCTGTTTACCCAACGGGATATACGCCTTCGATGTCGGCTGTTTCAGTGCCGAAAGAGGGTGATACTACCGATAAACCAAAGAGTGATGGTGAGGCACCTTCAAAGGACATGGGAGCTGATGATGCTGGTCACACGACCCCTGTTCTTGTTTTTTTGTGAACACAATACAGATACACCAAAGAGTGTTGGTGAAGCACCTTCGAAGGACATAGGGACTGATGATGCTGGTCACAAGACCCCTGTTCATGTCTTTTGTGAACAAAAAATCAGGAGTAATATTCCCGAGCCTTCTTTAGAGAATAAGGCGAGTCACATGATTAGTGAGGCTACGAAACAACCGGGCTTTTCGGTCGTTGAGAAGCTGGAATCTGCTATCGCTGTGGGCAATGCTTTTGGATCGGATATGACGGTTTGTGAACATACTCGTGAGAGCATTATTGCTGAAAATGGAGTTTGGTTTGGCCATCAATGAATGCTCTCTTTATTAATGTCCAAGGGTTTGGGGAGGTAGAGAAAAGAAGGTGGTTAAACAGACTTTGTGACTTGCATAATATTAATTTTCTTGTTGTTCTGGAGACTAAGATTGTGCATTTAGATCTTTGGTTAGTTCGTCAGGTGTGCGGTAATACTTTTTTTGATTTTGCTTCCAGTTCTGCTAAAGGTCGTTCGGTTGGTATTCTTTGTATTTGGAACAAGTTGGTGTATCAGAAATCAAAAGTCTTTTGTTGTGATAATTATGTAGTCGTGGAAGGTGTGTGGTTGCCCACGAACACTCCTCTTATGTTTATTTCTGTTTATGCTCCGCAATCTTTGTCGGATAAAAGGCTTTTGTGGTCTTCTGTGTTAGCTATTATTCAAAGGTGGGACGCGGCTGTAGTCTTGATGGGGGATTTTAATGAGGTTCGTGAGCAAGCGGAGAGGTTTGGTTCGGTTTTTCATCAAACACAAGCTGATTATTTTAATGATTTTATTTTAGACGCGGATCTCGTTGATATCCCTCTCGGAGGTTATTCGTTTACGTGGACGGATAAATGGGCGTCTAAAATGAGTAAGTTGGATAGATTCTGGTGTCCGAGAATTTCCTTGATGTGTTTCATGGGATTGCAGCATTGATTTTGGAGAAATTCTTGCCAGATCATAGAGCGATTCTTCTAAAGGAGAGAGTGACTAATTATGGCCTTACTCCTTTCCGGTTCTTTAATTTGTGGCTTGATATGGAGGATTTTAATGAGCTTGTGGTAGATACTTGGAAAAATGACGGAATAGTTGAATTCAATAGTATGGTTAATTTTAAAAAGAAGCTTCAAAATTTGAAGTGCGTTCTTCGCAATTGGAATACTTCAAATCGAGATAAGCTCAATGCTCTTAAAAGGCAACATCTAGATCGTGTTGCGGCTATCGATGTCCTCGTTGATCAAGGTCTAGCATCCAGGGATGATTTGGTGATGCATAATGAGTCGCTTAAAACTCTTAGTGACTTAGATAGGTCGGAGGCAAAATACTTGGCGCAAAAAGCTAAGGTTAAATGGGCAGTGGAGGGTGACGAAAATACTAAATTTTTTCATAGTATTTTAAAAAAGAAGAGAAGGAATATGGCTATTAAAGGTGTGCTTAAAGACGGTTCTTGAATTGAAGAACCATCTTTGGTTAAAGGTGAATATTTTGACCATTTTCAAAACGTTTTGCTCCTTTTGAGGGACCTCGGTCGTGGCTTGGGGTTGATCTCCCCAAACGTTTATCTTCTCTTCATTCTGAAAACCTAGAAGTTCCCTTTTCTCATGAAGAGATTAAACGAGCGGTGTGGGAATGTGGTGGAGACCGTGCTCCAGGTCCTGATGGTTTTACTTTTGCCTTCTTTAAACATTTTTGGGATATCATGGAGCAGGATGTGATTCGTTTTGTGGAGGATTTTTATATTACAGCCCATATCCCTAAAGGGTGTAATCCCTCCTTTATCGCTTTAATTCCCAAAGTTTCGGATCCGAAGGTTGTGTTTGATTTTAGACCGATTAGTTTAATTGGGTGCCAATATAAAATAATTGGCAAACTTTTAGCTAATCGTTTAAGTCGATGATTGAGTGTAACACCCATCTTGGGGATCTGTGAATTCAAAGCGGTTGTTACTTCATGGCTATTGATCATAACAATAGAAAGCGAACTCTAATGGAGTCGTTTTAAAGATTATCATTCGATTTATATAAATATCGAGTTTACAAAATGAGGTCCCGATGGTTTCACGGTTTACAAAATACATTAAAGGGTTTTGAATGATAATAAAATTTATAGCCTTCGAGTATCCGTGCGACCTCGTACAATATGGACTGAAATACATGCTTAAAGCTGTTAACACAAAGGTTGAGTGAAATTCATAGAGTTTAGAAATCGAGTTGAACACATAATGTTTGTGGGGTTACGTTGTTATACACCCATGTGTTGAAAACAAAGCAATTTATTGCACTAAGCTCATGATACAAAGCGTTAACGACTTGTCAATAGAAATTGATATAATAATGTGATTGCCTAATAGGTAATTTGCCAATAAACTTATAGATCTTAAAATATAGTGCGTTTGTTTGCCTATCCGGTCAACACAAAGCGGATTAAATCAATCCCATAGGCCTATCCGCAATATTCGCGTTCACTCGCAAGTGATTAATGGTTCATGATAATAGGGACTTAAGATTGGCAATAAGCGGTACTTAGTGCAAATAATACATTCGAGATAAGCATACGGTTTCAAAGCAATGTGTTCGGTTTAAAAATAGCATGTATTCCCCAAGGGTTTGTAAAACAATTAAGTAATAAAAGTGGGGCTATGAACTCACTTTGAGGTAAATGATATCAAATGTATAATGAGAATGATGGATATGACGTGAGAACTTCTCGAGCAACCTAGAATAGGATGTCGCGACTTAGGTTTGAAATAATGATGCGAAAGAAATAACAAGCCTATATCGTCTTTATATTGATCATGATGTAGTACATGGTAGTTGTGTATGTCGTTTATAGAAATGGTCTAGTTGTGAAAGCGTATTTAGTTTATATATCGTACTACCGTTCGGGCCATCATGAATTCGGAGGTCATGTAGTAAGCGTTAGGAGCTAGGACACTTTAATTAGTAAATCCGGCGACTCGTCGATCCGTTTACCCAAATGAAACCCTCGCATGAAGCTCCCTAGTGTTGTAGTGCTCAATCGTAAAACATGTATTTTGATTACTTGATTATATGATATATTAAGGTTTATAAATACAATAAATAAACTAACAAAGTTTATAAGTATTTAAATAATTTTGAGTCTTATAAATACTTACCTTAATATATAATGCTTGAGTATTATGGAAAAAGGAAATATAAGCGGAGCTTCGACGTGGAATTTGTAATCTTCGAAAACCCGATGCAATTTGAAGATTATAACAACGCCTTCTTGAAAGCTCGAAGGAGAATAGAAGATTATAACAACGTCTTTTTGGATACTTGAAGTTATTTGAATATTATAACGACTCTTTCTTGCAAACTTCCAAGAACGAAAATCAAACATTAGTTTTCTTTCAAAAACTAGTTAACTTTCTTACAAAATATAAGATAAGTGCCTTAGGGTTTTAGGACATTGATAGATAAAGAGAGGAGGGTGCAAGAAAATATGTAGTTTTAGCTTGGTATTTATAGGGAAAATTTAGGAGTTAACTATATATTAGGTTAAAATTTAACTATGGTTAAGTTTTACATATGTAATAATCCTAAGGTTAAATGGATATCACTAAGGCACTTGCCCTTATGACTCATCAAAAAAATGCCACCTTGGGCTAAAATGAGGAGGTTAGTTTGTTTAGATATTATCTTGTGTTTACGGAGTGAGTTTTGGTCCCGGTAATCGCTAACGGTAAGTATTTAATTCATGAAACGTAAAACCGGGTGTCGTAAAAATATGAAACTTATAGGAATAATTAAACTCATCAATATACTCATTATTATCTTATAAAAATGAGTGATAAGTTTAATGGGTCGCGTAGCGTTGTTAAAATTGGAAGCGTAGGCTAAATCGTGAAAATGCAATTTATCATAAAGAGCGAGATTTTAGAAATGACCGTGAATTTATTTAAAGTAGACTAAAATTAGTCTATAATTGATATGAGATGTCAAAATGTGGTTTTAGTTATACATGGGATAACTTGATTATCGTGAAGTCTAAAAGTTCTGTGATTTAAGCAAAATGTTGAGCGTACAAGGTTAATTTCTTTATGGTCAAAGGAGGAGGAAATATGTTTGACTTTTATAAAAAAATGTAAAAGTATCTAAACATCTTAGAAAATACGAGAATGGTTAAGTCGGGTCAGTAGAATTGTTTAAAGCGTAAGTTTAGTCTCGTGCGACTCGGGGTTTATTTGGTAACAATTCTACGGACCCGGACTTAACCATTCATGCAATCGTATTTTCTAAGATGTTTAGACACTTACATTTTTTGGAAAATTCAAACATATTTCCCTCCTTGACCATAAAGAAATTAACCTTGTACGCTCAACATTTTGCTTAAATCGCAGAACTTTTGGACTTCACGATAAGGTGTTATCCCATGTATAATGAAACCACATTTTGACATCTCATATCATTATAGACTAATTTTAGTCTACTTTAAATAAATTCACGGTCATTTCCTGAAATCTCGTTCTTTATGATAAATGCATTTTCACGATTTAGCCTACGTTTCCGTTTAACAAATATTTCGCGACCGTAAACTTATCACTCATTTTTATAAGATAATAATGAGTATATTGATGAGTTTAATTATTCTATAAGTTTCATATTTTACGACACCCGATTTTACGCTTCATGAATTAAATACTGCCGTTAGCTATTACCGGACCAAAACTCACTCCGTAAACACAAGATAATATCTAAACAAACTAACCTCCTCATTTTAGCCCAAGGTGGAATTTTTTGATGAGTCATAGGGCAAGTGTCTTAGTGATATCCATTTAACCTTAGGATTATTACATGTGTAAAACTTAACCATAGTTAAATTTAACCCAATATATGGTTAACTCCTAAATTTTCCTTATAAATACCAAGCTAAAACTACTTTTCTTGCACCCTCCTCTCTTTATCTATCAAAGTCCTAAAACCCTAAGGCACTTATCTTATATTTTGTAAGAAAGTTAACTAGTTTTTGAAAGAAAACTAGTGTTTGATCTTCGTTCTTGGAAGTTTTCAAGAAAGAGTCGTTATAATCTTCAAATAACTTCAAGTCTCCAAAAAGACGTTGTTATAATCTTCTATTCTCCTTTGAGATTTGAAGAAGGCGTTGTTATAATCTTCAAATTGCATCGGGTTTTCGAAGATTACAAATTCCACGTCGAAGCTTCGCTTATATTTCCTTTTTCCATAATACTCAAGCATTATATATTAAGGTAAGTATTTATAAGACTCAAAATTATTTAAATACTTATAAACTTTGTTAGTTTATTTATTGTATTTATAAACTCTTAATATATCATATAATCAAGTAATCAAAATACATGTTTTACGATGAGCACTACAACACTGGGAGCTTCATGCGGGGTTTCATTTGGGTAAACGGATCGACGGTTGTGCCGGATTTACGAATTAAAGTGTCCTAGCTCCTAACGCTTACTACATGACCTCGGTTTTGATGGTCCGAACAGTAGTACGATATATAAACCAAATACGCTTTCACAACTAGACCATTTCTATAAACGACATACAAACTACCATGTACTACATCATGATCAATATAAAGACGATATAGGCTTGTTATTTCTTTCGCATCATTATTTCAAACATAAGTCGCAACATCTTATTCTAGGTTGCTCGTAGAAGTTCTCACGGCATATCCATCATTCTCATTATACATTTGATATCATTTACTCTGAGGTGAGTTCATAGCCCCACTTTTATTACTTAATTGTTTTACAAACCCTTGGGGGGAATACATGCTATTTTTAAACCGAACACATTGTTTTGAAACTATATGCTTATCTCGAATGTATTATTTGCACTAAGTACCACTATTGCCAATCTTAAGTCCCTATTATCATGAACCATTAATCACTGCGGTGAACGTGAATACGTGATAGCCTATTGATTGACGGATCCCGCTTGTGTTGACCGATAGGCAAACAAACGCACTATATTTTAAGATCTATAAGTTTATTGGCAAATTACCTATTAGGGCAACTCACATTATTATATCAATTTCTATTGACAAGTCGTTAACGTTTCTTATCATGAGCTTAGTGCAATAAATTGCTTTGTTTTCAACATTATGGGTGTATAACAACGTAACCCCACAAACATTATGTGTTCAACTGATTTCTAAACTCTATGAATTTCACTCAACATTTGTGTTACAGCTTAAACATGTATTTCGTGTCCATATTGTGCGGTGGCACGGATACTCAAGAAGGCTATAAATTTTATTATCATTCAAAACCCTTTAATGTATTTTGTAAACCGTGAAACTTTCGACCTCATTTTGTAAAATCGATATTTATATAAATCGAATGATAATCTTTAAAACGACTCCATTAGAGTTCGTTTTTCTTTGTTATGATCACAGTGCTATGTAACACCCGTTTGAATTCCAATGCTAGTATCCCGAAGTCAATGGAGAATGTTGACGTTGAGCAAAGCGCTTTTATTAAAGGTAGGAACATTCTAGATGGCCCTTTGATTCTTAATGAAATGATGGAGTGGTATCGAAAAGGAAAAGAAAACTTATGATCTTTAAAGTTGATTTTGTAAAAGCGTATGATTCTCTTAGGTGGAAGTTCTTGGATTTGGTCATGGCAGAAATGGGGTTTGGTTGTAAATGGAGAAGGTGGATAGAGGGATGCCTTTTGAATTCTCGTGCCTCCATTCTCGTTAATGGAGTCCCCTACTGATGAGTTTGAGATTTGTAGAGGTCTTCGTCAGGGAGACCCATTATCTCCTTTTCTGTTTATTTTGGTGATGGAAGGCCTGCATGCGGTTATTTGTAAGGCTTCACAAATTGGGCTCTTTAAAGGTGCTTTGATTGGTCAAAGGGGCTTCCTGATGTCTCATTTGATGTACGCTGATGATGTCATTTTTATGGGTGACTGATCGCTCCAAAATGCTAGTAATTTGATTGGCATATTACGGTGTTTCTTTCTTACTTCTGGTCTAAAAATCAATGTCCAAAAAAGTAAGCTTTTGGGTGTTGGGGTTGATCACGAGTCTTACGAGATGGCTTCCGTATTGGGGTGGGATGTCCATGTTCCCTCTTACTTATTTGGGTGTTCCCGTTGGTTGTAACATGTCTCTTGTAGCTAACTGGAAGGGTATTTTGGATAAGATCAAACATAAACTATCTACGTGGAACTCCCGCACTCTCTATGTAGGTGGGAGATTAGCTCTTATTAAAGCGGTGCTCAGGAATTTACCGACATATTATATGTCGCTTTATAAAGTCCCAGTTGCTGTTGAAAAGAATTTAGAGTCCATGCGCAATAATTTTTTCATTGGAGGTGATTTGGAAGATAGGAAAATGACTTGGGTTTCCTGGAAAAAGTGTTTGGCTAGTAAGGAGTTTGGCGGGTTGGGTGTTGGTAGTATTTATGCTTTGAATAGAGCTCTTCTATTCAAATGGATTTGGAGATTTAGGGTGAGTTACGATGATCTCTGGATCAAAGTTATTAAGAATATCTATGGGATTAATGGTGGCATAGAAGAGGCGTCGTCCCCCAGATATGCCTCTAGCCCTTGGATTGCTATTCTGAAGGCCACCAAACAACTCGCAGAGAAAGGCGCTGATCTTCTTTCCATGTGTAAACGGAAGGTTGGGGACGGATCTTCGATTTCCTTTTGGGACGATGATTGGTGTGGAGACAGGCCTTTAAAATTGCTTTTCCCTAGGGTGTACGCTCTTGATGATGCCAAATCGTGTACCATTGCGGAGCGGCTAAGACTCTCGGATTTGTTTTCGGCTTTTAGAAGGCCTCCGAGAGGAGGTGATGAGCTTCTCCAGTACACGGCCTTGAGGACTTGTATAGCTCAGGTTACGCTCACTTCTCAGAAGGATGGTTGGATTTAGTCTCATGGTGTCTCGGTTGGGTATTCTGCTTCTTGACCGTGGTTTAATTGATGCTGTGATTTTGGATGTTGATTATGTGGCCACACGATGGAATCGTCCAGTTCCCGCTAAAGTTAATGTCTTCTTTGAGATTGAACCGAATAAGATTCCTACTAGAGTCAACCCGGATAGAGAGGTATTGATATTGGCTCGATTTTGTGTCCGGTTTGTGGTAGTGATGTTGAGGCTCATTAATTATCTCTTCTTCTCCTGTGAGATGGCTATGGATCTTTGGGTTTTAGTAGCTCGTTGGTGGGAGCTAGATATTCCGGCTATGTCTTCTGTTCTGGAGTGGGTCACTTGGATCGATAGTGCTAGGCTGCCAAGTAAAGTTAGGAATTGCTTGGATGTGGTAGCTCTTACGCTGATGTGGTCGACTTGGTGTTTTCGGAATAGATTGTAGTTTTGCTTCACCAAACCTGTTAAGGCGAGTCTTTGGGATTTCATACAGTCTCAGTCGTTCCTGTGGATTAGTGCTAGAAATCCTAAAATTCAGGTTTTGTGGATTAATTGGGTGCAAAATCCTAGATTAACTGTAAACTCTATGTAATTTACAAGCGTCTAGCTAGTTTTCTTTTTTTGTTATATATATTGCCGCCGTTCAAAAAAAAAATATAATAATTGATACAAAAACACACAAATATATTTGCTACATAGTTTGCTCATACATATACCAACAAACACTCTTGTCATATATCTTTTTGAAAGCAACCCCTTACATTCGGGATTAGGTGGGACCACCTCTTACTTTCTTCATACTTTTAATTGACGGTATATCACGAGGGTTTGGGTCAGGGACGGAACCAAAACCAAATATGACCGAGTGCACAAAATATTTGGAACCGTAATATAGAAACACACTTCGATGGACCGAGTGCATTTAGGAAATAATGTTTTTTTTCACAAATACTATATCGAAAAAATCCATAGGGGTCTTGGGCACCCGCGAAAACCCCATGGTTCTGTCCCTGGTTCGGGTTATGGTTCTATTTGGAAGCGTGCTTAATGCGTTGCTTGATCTTATTGAAGTGCCTTAACAGTAAGATATAGTAGCTTGACGAGTAAATAACTCGTTATGACACTACACTAATAAGGAATAATATCTTAACGAGTTTGTAAACGGTAAACCTATATTATACTTGTGATGTAAGACTCTCTATACAAATGAGTCAGAAAAATAACTCTTAAAAACAAACTAGGCGAGTACTCGTGCATAGTGGTAAAAATTTAAAGCGACACATAATTTATGTTGCGAAATTATGGTTAAGTGTTTCATGTATGAAATGGATGAATATTGTTTATTGGGTCAAACTTGAAAGGTTTTAATGGATATTTAAATAATAGTATGTCCGGATTCGAACTCGAGACTTCGGGATTGCACACATTACGTATGAGAATTGATGTACATAATTAATATAAATAAAACGTTATTGTTATTAATTATTAATCACTAAATAAAACATAACGATAGTTAAATGATTAACGAGGTTTGGTTAACGGTCGTTAAATATTAACTAGAAGGACTAAGAATGAAATTAGATGTCGGGAAAGTTCTAGAATCCCTTTGGGGTGAATAGGCCGATCGGTGGGGGTTTCAAACCCAATCCCACTCAAACTTGGACTCAAGATATGTTAACTATAAATACAAATCAATGTATTCATTATTGACTAACCTTGGATTACCAATAACCTAATTTCTTCTCCTTCTCCTCTCTCTTTATGTGGCGGTCGAACACCCTCATCCCAAGGGTTTTCGATTTTGTCTTAGCTCAAAGATAAAGTGTTTGGTTTATTAGTGATTCAAGGAACTAGCTTCTCACATCAAATCGCTATTAGTACGTGTGTACAAGAACGAAGAACAAGCACACTTGAGCTTGTAATCCTTGGTGGTCGATTTTTGGGTTGGACGATTTGTATAAACCCTAATTTAGGGTTTTGGGTTTTGTTACTTGATCACATAATCGTTTGATTACTTGAATTGCTAAAAGTACGCACTTTCTTGTTTGGTTAATTAATTACATATATTATTCCTATTGTCTTCCATTTCTTGCTTTGATGATGTATTTGTTTTATGTATAATTGTTATGAGTATAAAATTCCAACAGTGGCATCACGAGCCGTTAATATGATGTAATTAATTACGAAACACATAAAAATTGGATCTTTATGATTATATGCATGTTTTTATGGTTTCTAGGGTTTGAATTGAAACCCTAATTTTTTATGTATGGGTCGATTACCCTTATATTTATTTAATTAGGTTTTAATTTTGTAAAACTTGTAGAAACCCTAGGATTGCATGCTAATTTTATGTGGTTATTAATGAATAATTGTTATGTGCCATGTAATATGCGTATCTTGGGTGATAATTGTTATCTGGAATCCATGGTGGAACATGCATGTTTTGCCATGGAGTATTGTTTATTGTATATTGATTAATTGTTAAGTGATACACACATGTTTTATTTATTTAACAATTATAAAATTGGGAAGACCTCAATTATAACTAATAAAATTAGTTATGTGCTAATTGGTATACTATTAACTTCGACTTACATAATCGACTTGTCGATGTATGTGGCTCATCTACCTGCGAGATGAAAGTCCTAGTTAATGTATGCATTTATTTACGCCTAGAATTGTTATTAGAGTTTATTGAAATAATTATGCATGTGGCTAATTGTTTTACATATGTTAAATTGTTTAGTTATATGTTTATATTATTTGAGTGTGTTTAATTTTTATTAAAATGCTTTTTGTTTATATATTGTTTTGACATGTTAGTAAGCAAAAGGGTTTTATGAATAGAAAATTAAATGGACTAAATAATGGCGAAATTGATTTGTTATCTAAGAATTATTCTTGAACTTTTAATCGATCGATGCGATTGTACTAAATGGTTAGAAACGGCTCACCCACTAGAACAAACTATAAAGGGTATTTAAGAAGTGAGCATAGTCTCACCGAATGGATGTCTAAGGTTATGCTTGGTACTTACGGTCCTCTGCCCCTGTGCGTTCGATTGGAGCTACCTAGTATAACCATTCTATGTACGAAGCATCTTAGTGCAAAGTTGTAAGTTTCTCAACGCATCGATTAAAACTTTGTAGAATTCAATCTTAGCAATTAAAATCTTTTAGTAAGTTTTTCGAAAATTTTATGTTATAAAGTTGTATGCATGCTTCTTTATCTGAAGTTTTGATTACACATAAAAATTGTACCCTTTAAAATTTAAGTTTATGCCATCTAATGATATGAAACACTTGAAGTTGTAATTTAGTTATGTGAGACCTTGATCTAGATTACAATAACGAGGTGAATTATTTTGTTGTGTGAGACCTCGACTTTATGATTTGCGGTTTCTAAATTAGACAACTTAATTAAGTTAGTTAGTGAGACCTATAACTTAAGGCATAAGATGGGATAAAACATGCTTACGTTTTGCATTAATTGTTTTGGAAAATTGTAAATCCCATAATTTTTGGAATTGAAAACTTGTTTGTCAATTATCGTTTTCAACGATTACCTATTCTATACTTTCACCACTAGCGAGATCAACCGATGTGGTGGAACTATGATAATGAGGATCCAAACTTCAAGGAAAATTCTATGGTTAATATGAATATTGACCAAAGGGTATTTATTTTCTTGAATGTTTACTTATCGAAGTACTAACTTTTGAACTTTTATTTACGTAGAAATGGCTCAAGTCGAATCTCTCGTGCACTAGCCTCGTCGTTCAAATCTATGTTTGATCGAGAGAAATTATTGTAGCGCGAATTTCAATGATTGGTATCGGCAACTCGAATTGTCTTGAGGTTGCCAAAAGACTCAATTATTTGACTACGCCTTGTCCTCCCGAACTGCGCAGTTGATGCTACTGCTGAGCACGAGCCGCATGGCAATCTGAGTATGACAAGTATAATGAGGTCGCTTTGCATTATGCTCGGGAGTATGAACTCAAACTTGCAAAAGCAATTTGAGAAGTACTTCTAATCTCATCTTGGACGAATTGCAAAGGTTGTTTGAAAAGCCCGTGATTGTAGAGTCAGTATGACTTGATTGATGCTCTTCACGGTTGCAAGCAAGGAGAAGGAAACCGTATGGCGCCAATCTGTCTGAAATGATGAGTTACATGGACCGGTTAGGCGTTTGAACTATGTCTACCCTAATGACATACAAATTGGCACGATCAATGGATCCTTAACAGGGAATTTGATGGTTTCGTGCGCAATTATAATATGCATTGCAGGGAAGGCAACAATGAGGTACATGCAATGCTCATTGATTACGAAAAAGGTTTGCCCAAGAAGGCCTCTACACTGCGGTTTGACCATCCGGAAGGGTAGAATTTCTAAGCCTAATAAGCCGCTAGCGAACAAGAAAGGGAAAGGTAAGGTAAAGGCGATAAGGAAAACAAGTTATGACTTATCGGCAAGAACCCAAGTACCCTCCCAAAAAGCGTGAGAATCCGAAGAAGGATCGGGCTTGTCATCACTGCACCGAGGTTGGACCTTTGGAAGAGGAATTGTCCATTGTACCTTGATGAGTTCGCAATAAGAGGTATAAAAATATCGCACTGTGGCGATGCTTGAGTACTCTTTTGATGATAGAATTATTTGCTTTTCCTCATAAAATAAATTCACGGGTATATGATACTTGGATGTGGTATTCACATATGTAATACAATCGCAGGACTTAGAGGAGCAAGGAAGCTTGCCTATGGATGACAATACCGCACGTGGGTAATAGAGCACATGCGATCGTTGAAGCTATAGGCACGTTTGATTTAGTTTTACCTTCGGTTTAGTCTTCGTCATTAAACGATTGTCATTACGCACCTTCTATTGTTAGGGGTGTCGTTTACATTTCCTTGTTAAAAGATATTGGTTTCGTTCATACATTTCTTGATTATGGAATTTCGCTTCTTTAAAAGATGTTTTTACTTTAATGTTATTCCAAAGAAATGGTGTGTTTGAAATTGAGTTGCATGATAATGTTGTTGATAAAAATAATTACATCTTTAGCATCAATAATAAAAGAATCAAAAGTGATTTGGATTCTTCATTTCTTTAGCATTGTAGACTTGCTCATATAGGCAAGAAACGCATGCAACAAATTGCAACACGATGGGCTATTGCAAGACATCAATGATGAATCATTTGATAAATGCGAATCTTGCATATCCGGGAAGATGACCAAGAAACCTTTACAAATAGTTTAGAAAGGGCTTCGATCTTCTTGTGTGATACATCTTGACGTATGTGGACCACTAAGACATGTGTCAAGAAATGGTGCTAGCTACTTAACCTTCTTGATGATTTCATCGTTATGGTTATGTTTATTTACTTAAACATAAACATGAAGTCTTTGAAACATTTAAGGTTTTTAAGAATGAAGTAGAAGCGCAACTAGGAAAGAAGATTAAAGCTCTTGATCCGATAGAGGTGGTGAATATTTAAGCCAAGAGTTTAAAGATTATCTAGTCGAGTGTGGTATTGTCCAAAGAACTCACATCTCCTTATACTCCACAACAAAATGGTGTATCCGAGAGAAGAAATCGTACATTGCTAGACATGGTGCGATCGATGTTTAATCTTACGACTCTTCCCTTATCCTTTTGGGATTATGCTTTGAAGCTATTTGTTAGCATATTGAATATGGTTCCAACTAAGAAGGTTGATAAGACTCCTTATGAAGTGTGGTATGGGAAACCTCCCAACTTGTCTTACTTAAAGGTGCGGGTTGTGAGGCGTTTGTTAAACGTGACTCTGGCGATAAGTACGCAACAAAGATCTGTTAAGTGTGTCTTCGTAGGATACCCAAAGGAAACGATGGGTTACTACTTTTACTTTCCACACGAAAACAAAGTAATTGTTGCTAGGTATGGAGACTTTCTTGAAAAGGATCTCATATCTCATGAATTCGGTGGGAGAGTGTATGATCCGGAAGATGATCAAGAAGATACAACACCTTCTCGAGAACACTAGCCAACCTCAGTAGAACTCGAAAGTCCGGGCGTTCCACGAGATTGAAGTGGTTCCCATTCGTGATCCGCAAGGACTACGCGTGCACTGAGCGCCTATGTCTCAACGTAGAAGGCGAGGAAAATATGTTAGGGATCTTGGTGAACTCGCTAACTATAAAGGCGCCATGATGAGTCCCGAAAAGGAAAAATGGCGAGTTGCAATGAATGGGGAAATGCAATCCATGAAAGATAACGAAGTCGGATAGAGGTTGACTTACCTCCAAATGCTAAGGTAGTTGGAAGTAAGTGGCTCTTTAAGATAAAGACCGACATGGATGGCAATGCACACACCTATAAAGCTCGTCTTGTAGCTCAAGGTTATACTCAAACCTATGGGGTAGACTACGAGGAGACATTTTCTCTGTGAGCGGACATTAGAGCTATTAGGATTCTTATAGCCATAGTGCGTACTATGACTATGAGATATGGCAAATGGATGTCAAAGCGCCTTCTTAAACGGTCCGCCTAGATGAGGACATCTATATGGCGCACTGAAGGGTTTAATGAATCCAAAGTTTCGAGCGTGTATGCAAACTTCAAAGATCCATTTATGGGTTGAAGCAAGCATCAAGGCAATGGAACAAGAAGTTTGATGAAGAAATCAAGAAATTTGGTTTCACTCAAAATCTTGATGAGCCATGTGTGTATCACAAAGCTAGTGGGAGTAATGTTATTTTCCTTGTCTTATATGTCGATGACATATTGATCATGGAAAAGACATTCCAAGTATGCAAGATGTAAAGTCTTATCTTGGAGAGTGCTTTTCTATGAAGGACTTAGGGAAGCGACATTTATTCGGGGATCAAGATATATCGAGATAGATCAAGGTGGTTAATTGGACTAAGCCAAAGTGCTTACATTGATAAAATCTTGAAGAGATTTAGCATGCAAAATTCCAAGAAGGGATATTTGCCAATGCAAGTTGAACATGGCTTAAGTAATAAACTATGCGTCAACACTGCCGAGGTGGAATACATGAGAAAGTTCCTTATGCTTGGTGTAGGATCTATCATGTATGCCGTGAGATGTACAAGGCACGATGTGGCGTTTGCAGAACATTACCGATCGGTATCAACGTAACCTGTGTGAAACATCGGCAGTCATAAGAACATTCTTAAGTATCTAAGGGCTACTAAAGAAATGTTTCTAGTGTATGGAGGAAATCCGGATGCGTAACTTGATGTTCTGAGGTTTTGCGATGCGACATTCCAAATCGATAAAGATGATACGAAGTCTCGACGGGTTATGTCTTTGTCATTAATGGAGAGCGATTGATTGGAAGAGCAAGAAGCAAACAACGGCTTGCGATGTCTATTACTGAAGCCGAGTACATAGTCGCTTGAAGTCGCGATGGAAGTGTTTGGATTAGGAAATTCATTTCGGGACTCGGAGTAATGCCCTCAATCGAATTGCCTTTAAATGTGTATTGTGACAACTCTGCTGCAATAACATTTGCCAATGAGCCCTGGAGTCATGAAGGCGCGAGACATTTTCCTCGTCGATATCACTATGTTAGAGAACAAGTCGACATAGGTGAAATCAATCTACTCAAAGTTCATACGGATGAAAATCTAGTCGATCCCTTTACGAAGCCTTTGCCAAAGATAAACTTCTTGACCATCTTGATGGGATAGGACTTCGTTTAGCTAGTAGTTTCATGCATATCTGTGATTAGTATTTGGATAAAGGATGTTATGAACAAATATTACTTTAATGAAATAAAATAGTTGTTTATGTTTATTTTTCATTTTCTTAATATTATATCCTATATTTGCATGTTTAATCCATGAGTAACTTATGTTATTCTAAATAGTCCGTTGTCGATCAATGATGTGGGAATGTCATTGAATTAAGACAAATCTGAGTTTTGGTAGAATATACTTTTAAAGTATATTGATGCGTGGGACATACCAGATTCACATGATGTTCAATGAATTGAATATAGGACTCATCCCACTTTACATGATGATACTTTTGGATTTTATCATTAAGTATATCATGAAGTGTTTATCCTCGGACTTGAGATACCGGATAAGCGATATGAATGTAGTGCATTTGTGTAAGATAGTCTAACGCTATCCGTGGCGGTAGTTATAAGGGCTATTTTCAAGTGTTGCAAAATTCATGAGTTACGTTTGTAGTCAAGAGAATTTGTTCCTTTGAATTTGTTTCAAAGCATAATACTATATTTGGGCCCTCGTAGGGTTGACAAGATGTTTGTATGGCCATACCCAAGATCTATCTCGAATACGTTCGAGATGATTTGGTAATCTTGTTCAATCATATACAACGAAAGTAATATTAACTTATGAAATGACTTGATCCATATTCATAGTTAATGTAGTATTAGTAACAAAGGATAAGTAAAATGATGAATCATTAAATGGTTTTCCAGGAGACCATACTCGATTCGATCTAGGGGCGTTGGCGTGTGAAAGCTAGACTAACCAATGTCATTACTATATTTAGTAATATCCAGTGGGGCCGAAAGGTTTTAATGGATATTTAAATAATAGTATGTCCGGATTCGAACTCGAGACTTGGGATTGCACACATTACGTGTGAGAATTGATGTACATAATTAATATAAATAAAACGTTATTGTTATTAATTATTAATCACTAAATAAAACATAACGATAGTTAAATGATTAACGAGGTTTGGTTAACGGTCGTTAAATATTAACTAGAAGGACTAAGAATGAAATTAGATGTCGGGAAAGTTCTAGAATCCCTTTGGGATGAATAGGCCGATCGGTGGGGGGGTTTCCAAACCCAATCCCACTCAAACTTGGACTCCAAGATATGTTAACTATAAATACAAATCAATGTATTCATTATTGACTAACCTTGGATTACCAATAACCTAATTTCTTCTCCTTCTCCTCTCCTCTTTGTGTGGCGATCGAACACCCTCATCCCAGGGTTTTCGATTTTGTCTTAGCTCAAAGATAAAGTGTTTGGTTTATTAGTGATTCAAGGAACTAGCTTCTCCACATCAAATCGCTATTAATGCGTGTGTCTGAACGAAGAACAAGCACACTTGAGCTTGTAATCCTTGGTGGTCGATTTTTTGGGTTGACGATTTGTATAAACCCTAATTTAGGGTTTTGGGTTTTGTTACTTGATCACATAATCGTTTGATTACTTGAATCTTTAAAAGTGACGCACTTTCTTGTTTGGTTAATTAATTACATATATTATTCCTATTGTCTTCATTGCTTGCTTTGATGATGTATTTGTTTTATGTATAATTGTTATGAGTATAAAATTCCAACAAAACTTTCAACTTATAAAGTCATGAAAATTATATGGATGAGAAGAAATATAAAGTAGGAGTAGATTAGGTTGCGTTTAGTTGTAGAATTTTTTCCCCCACTTTCTCATTTTTAATTTCCTTGAGGAAATAAGAGTTTTTCTCCTTTAGATAAATGTTGAGAACTTAGAAAAACTTTTTATATGATGTTACATTTTTTTATCTTTTAGTGAGAGATGAAAGTAAAAAAAATGGTAAATTATACTTTTTAGATTTTTAGGTAAAATTTAAAAAGTCTGATATTTATTGAAAATCTTTTAAAAATATATGACTAAACAAATTTTAGTTTTCTCAAATTCATGTGAAAATTTTCTTTAAAAAAAGTATTTATCATCAACTAAACACACCATTAATTTCACATTTTTTTTTTTTTTTTTTTTTTGCAAATGTATGTTATGTTAGTGTTGATCATGGTTTGAATATCAAATCGAATCGAAAAATGATTTGGCTCAAAACACTGGACCAAAATGTTCGGTCTGATTCAATCCAACAAAACATAATAACTAGTTTTGCGTAATATTGAACAAGACCGAAAACCAAATATAAAAAAAAGTAGACCAAGGACCAGACCAACATACATTCAGTCCTATTGATCGGTCCGCTTTCTCGATCTGGTCTGATCCGCAGTCTCTTGTACTTAGAGTAGACGATATCGATGCAAAAAACACGCCAAATGCACCCGATGGCGTGCCAAAAGCATACCAGGCTTTGAGCCATTCGTCCGCCAAACTTTTTCCAAAATGATTTGAGCCAGTTGAGTGGCTCACGTCATTTGTAAAAAACCAACTGTTTAATGCCTTCTTTTTTTGGATTTCGCAGGTTTGGGAGGAAGGAGACGGAGGAAGAAGACAACTAGAAGAGTGTTTAATATCTCAAGATAACTTTACAGCTTTTGGAAATGAATAGACGAGTGTTTAGAGTATTTCAAGTCCCAAAATAACTTTAGAGCCTTTCATAATTTAGTTGAATATATTTACTTTAAAACATGATTTAGTTTTAATTAAAAAATAAACTTGATTACTTGAATATATCTACTTTAAAACATGATTTAGTTTTAATTAAAATAATGGAAAATATATATATGTGAGACTCGATAATATGTTAGTGATTTGTTATGAAACAAGGTTGTTTGAGTTAGAGTCCACCGGCCCTCTTTTATGTCATCTGGAGCCTCCCATTGGCTACATACATTCCCAATGACGTATCCGCATTTCATCTCTAAAAACATATAAAAAAATCAATTAAAAAAAACAAAACAATTACAATCACTCACACAATCACAACAATTTTTCAGATCGATCAGAGCCCTAATTAACCCTCAAAAAACACAATTCACAAAAACACAAATCACACAATGGACATATCAAACACCAATCCATGTATAAAAGAAGTAATCCGAAGCGCATCAGTAGCGTTTGCCCCCCACGCGCCCTACATAGCAGCGGGGACAATGGCGGGAGCGGTTGACATGTCGTTCAGTTCATCTGCGAATCTGGAGATTTTTAAACTTGATTTTGAGTCTGATGATCGTGATTTGCCCTTGCTTGGTGCTGTTGGGAGTAGTGAGCCGTTTAATCGGTTGTCGTGGGGGCGATCGCCTTCCGAAGGGGAGGAGTTTGAGTTTGGGATTGTGGCGGGTGGGCTTGTGGATGGGGGGATTAGTTTGTGGAACCCTAAGTTCATTATTGGGTATGGATTTGGTTTTTTTGTTTATATAAATTTGGTTGTTATTGTGTTTTTATATAATAATTGCGCGTGAAGTTGTTAGAAGGTGTTGCCACATTAGCATAAGTAAGAGTGTTAGGTAGACTAAGCCATAGATGCGTGTTGTAGGTGATGCCACGTCAGCTTTTACCCTATAACGTTTTTAGAACACACCACTAAGAAACCGCACTCACTCACAAAAAAAGATAAAAAAAAACACTAAAACGCTCGGATGGTGATGCACCTTTATAACTAGTGGCAAATTGGGTATGGATTGACATTTTTTTATATATAAATTGTGTTTTTATATAATAATGATATGTATTGTTGCGCGTCAAGTTAGCGTAAATAAGAGTGTTAGGTAGACTAAGCCGTAGACGTGTGTTATAGGAGTGACGCCACATCAGCTTTTACCCTATAACATTTTTATAACACTCCACAAAAAAACCCCACTCACCCACAAAAAAATGCTCGGATGGCGATGCGCCTATAACGCACGAAGCACGGTGCACCTATGACGAGTGGCAAATTGGGCCTATAATGTGACTATATTCCTTTGCACCGTGCCCTCTAATAATGGATAGGAAGTTTATGTTTTAAAAGGTGTTGACACGTGCTAAACATGTGCACATTGTGATCTTTATGTTTTATGTAATAAGTATTGTTGCAAGTGTTAAAAGGTGTTGCCACGTGAGCGTAATACTAAGAATAATAGTGAAAGGTGTTTTTCATGAGAATGATATTGAACCAAATTTTTGTATAGTTAGTATTGTTGTTATTAGAGCACTCCAAGTTGTCAATATTGCACACAAAGCTGTTAAAAGATGTAGCAACATAAGAATAGTTTTTAGAGCATTGGGTGTAGTCACACCACCAACCCAATGCCATTCATACGTGGCAAGGATTTGGCTTGAGCCAAAGCCAAGCCACCATATCTGGCCCCTCTGCTCCATCGTGCGAGTGAAGCTATTGGCTTGCGCCAAAGAGCATTTATTTATTTATTCCTTTTCTATTTTAATTGGTTTTTGTGTTAAGTTTGTGTTTATGGTGGGTCCCAAAAGTGGGGTTTTGGCTTGAGTGATTAGGGAGGGGTTTTTGGGTGTGTGAGTGATAAGAGAAGTGAAAGGGGAAAATACTGAGGTGGCATGACGTGGCACCCTTTTTGGGTTTTGGCTCAAGTGACTACACTTGACACCTCTTAAAAGGTTGCCACGTCACCATAACACTGATATTGAACCAGTTTTTTTATGTGTTTATATATTTTAGTTGCTCATTGGGTATGAATTCATGTTTTATATATTTTTGATTTTTTAGTTTTATATAATATATATTAATGTTAGCATAACAATGAGAATAATATCGAGCCAATTTTTATGATTTTATTTATTTGTGATTTAGGTTTTATGTGAGTATTGTTTGTTAGAGTACATGGTGTGGTAACATTAAGCTGTTTAAAAGGGTTGCCACATCAGCATAACTCTCAACGCGCAATGTTATGAAAACTAGACCCACAAAAATACAAGTTGTTAAAAGGTCTTGCCACGTCAGCTAGACGTACTCAAGTACTCAACGCACTCAAAATAACACACTGAACCCATTAACACTGAAAACTGGACCAAATAATACACACACATAACATAATGTTGTCCAAACAATGTTGGCCACTAATTTTGAGAACAACACTGAAGCCGTTGGTAATTATTAGCTAACGATTTAGTAAAGATGAATAAATATTTTTATATTGTTTTTGTTGTATGTATAAGGATTATTAGGGTGAGCATTAGTAGCTGCAGCACACTATTTAGGATGTTTGTCAGGTGTGTGAAGATGCAACAGAAAACATAGGAATTGCTATATGGTTTTATGTTTTAAGTGGAAAAATATTCTTTTCTAGCTAATTAATATCTCTGACTATGGTGCTTTTTCTATGCAAATCTGCAATAATGTTATGGTTTTTCATGCTTTTCATGGTGTCAAGGAAATTAGCATGTGAAAGTCTCATTAGTTTTATTTAATTATGTTGGATAGTAGCGCGAGGAACGTGGAAACGCTCTTGTTCAAAACCTATCAAGACACAAAGGACCTGTAAGTTTTCGTTTTGTGTTTGTGGACTGCGATTAGCGATAGTTGGTTCTTTACACTTGGCATTTGGTTGTAACCTTTCATTGCTGTATTCCACTTGATTTTTTTTCAGGTTCGGGTTTGGAATTTAGTTCTCTTAAACCAAATCATCTTGCTTCTGGTGCCGAAGAAGGTGAAATCTGTATATGGGATATAGCTAAACCAGCAGAACCTACACATTTTCCGCCTCTCAAGGTAATATACATGCGTCACCAAATGTATATCTCACTACTTTACATGAAAATCGTAAACATCCCTTTCTTATAGAGGGGCAACGTTGGCCCCACAAACATACCATAGCTATCCCTGCGATTTTTTATTTATTTTTAATTATTCTTTTTGGTATATATTCACGATAGAGTAGAACTTACATTAGTAGATTTTAAGATATGCGGATGGTCTGTGTCTGATAAAATAAGCTGCAATGTTATGTTTATGCTCGTGTACCGACCCGCTCTTGGTTCTGTTTTATTTTTTAAGTAGTTTATGCTATAGTTTAAGTGCATCAAAATGTCTGTTGAAGTATGCTACAAAGACATGCAGTGTATTTAGCTTTACACTTAGTACTATAAACTTATATCTGCAGGGCAGTGGATCTGCTACGCAAGGTGAAATATCATTCTTATCATGGAACAAGAAGGTTCAACCTATCCTGGCATCCACTTCTACAAATGGAACAACTGGTATGAATGGAAGCATAGATTTGTGCTTAGCTAATGTAATATAGAAAAACTAATGGTACATCATTTCTGTTGTCATAGTGGTTTGGGACCTGAGGAAGCAAAAACCGATTATAAGGTAACTTTCTGGAATCTGGTGTTATGACTTTCTGATACATACTTGAACTTTTAACCTATTCTGCAAGAACTTTCCGATTTACAGCTTCTCAGATTCAGTTAGAAGGCGATGCTCTGTCTTACAGTGGCATCCTGATATGGCCACACAACTTATTGTTGCTTCAGACGATGACAGTTCACCTTCTTTGAGGGTACTGACTTATTTGCCGTATGCATGTCTTTTCGTAAATATTTTAATTATTTAATTTACGTATCTATTGATCACCCGCAGGTATGGGATATGCGGAACACAATGTCTCCACTGCGGGAGTTGGTAGGTCACACTAAAGGTATGATGCTAATTATTTATAGGTTGATCGTCTGCTATTAATGATGTCACTCTTCAATTAATTTTTACACGTGTAACACATTAATTCTAACAACCCAATTAACCAGGTGTTGTTGCAATGTCCTGGTGTCCTAATGATAGCTCCTATTTGCTTACCTGTGCCAAAGACAACCGCACTATATGCTGGGACACTAATTCAGCTGAGGTCTGTCATAGCTGTTTTAGGCTGATGGTTTTACTTTCGAACTTACTGTACTTCTTTTGGTTACTAAGGATCTGAGTTACCCGATGAAAAACTTATGCAGATTGTCACTGAACTTCCAGCCGGAACCAATTGGAACTTTGATGTCCATTGGTATCCAAAGATACCAGGTGTTATGTCGGCATCCTCTTTCGATGGAAAAATCGGTATTTATAATATCGAGGTTCGCTAACTTGTACCCTTCTATATGCTTTTAACATCCCATAGGAGAATATGATTTAATAAGCACTACAGGAAGGGCCTACCCCCCAAAAAGTTGGAACTATTTTGTATCTACTATTGGGCTATACACAGCAAGCTGCTTAATATTAGAAATCATAGACACAGTATCTACATAAATGCTATGGAAGCTTACATTTTCTTCTTTTGCAGGCTTGTGCTCGATATGGCGTTGGCGAGAGCTACCTTGTCCCAGGTAATGTGTCTCTTCCTGAATGTGCTTTTATAGTTTGCATAGTACAATGTATAGTTTTTCCTTTTGTCTCTTTTTCTTTTAGTTTGTTTAAATGTCAAGCTGAAGTGGAGTTGTGCTCATCATTATAATACTTCAAATTTTTAATTACGTTATGTTATTTGTAAATATTTTTGATAAAAGTTGAATCTTATATATATAAAAAACTTACAAGGTTTGCTCAAAATTCCAAAGACAAACCCTTGAAACTGAAACTAACCTGAAACAGATTATACAAAAGACAGACATTAGTACATAGAAGACAGACATTCATGCTCTCCTAACTACCATATAACAGAATCAAACAATACACTAAACAAACCATGCAGACTTCAACATAATCAAACTTTAAACAACTCAACCTTTTACATTTGATATGACATATGTTAAGGTGAAGTAGCCATCTTTCATGTCTCGCTAGCCTTTATCCAAATGACACACACACCATAGCATCCTAACAGTCCTCCATCAATGGACTGTCATTAATGGCCCTTTCAATCTATAACTGGAGCGTTTGCATTCTGAATAGAGAAAAGATAGACTAACCATCATCAATGGCCACCAACTGTCTGAAAATTAATTGTAAATAGGATTATACTTTAAGTCCTAGTCACATAATTCGTTCAACATGCCACGAATATTGATCCAGTTCGTCCGTTATCAAACATTTAAGTGTTATTCATTTATTATTATCTGTTCTATTTTGTGCTTAAAACATTGGTTTCTATATTTGTTTCAACCAGTACTTGCTCTTATTTCTTTTGACATTTTATTGTCATTAATATGGCTCTTATTATATTAAATATCGTTTTGTGCAGCACCTTTAAAAGCTCCAAAGTGGTACCAGCGCAAAGCTGGGGTTACTTTTGGTTTTGGTGGTAAGCTTGTTTCATTTCACCCATCTGGGTCTCAATCTGGACGTTCAGAGGTATAACTAGTAGCACTCACACTACCTTTCCTTTTACTTAACTTGTTACACATTATAATATGGTGTTTTTATTTTAGGTTAATGTTCGGGACTTGGTTACTGAACTTAATTTAGTGAGCAGCACCTCATCTGAATTTGAAGCTGCGATGAAGAGTGGAGATCGATCCTCATTGAGGCTTCTTTGTGACCAAAAATATCAAGAATCTGAGTATGTATCTGTTAGATATAACTAGTTGCATCTATTGTTCTACTAGCATTGTTCTGAATTTAGCCTTCGTTGATATGTTAAGCAGGTCTGAAGATGACAGAGAAACTTGGGGATTCTTAAAGGTTATGTTTGAAGACGAGGGAACAGCAAGAACCCATCTATTAAACCACCTTGGTTTCACTTTACCTGCAGAAGTAAATGAACCAATAGAAGATCTTTCTCAAGATATGAATTCTCTCAATCTTACAGAGAGTGAAGCTAAAGAAGGATTTATGGGGGGGAGCCTAATGTCGCCCACTGATTATGGGGAAGATTTCTTCAACAATCTTCCAAGCCCCAAAACTGACACTCCTGTGTCAACGTCTGTTAACACCTTTGCTATCGAATCTGTTTCTGGTGTGGAAGATTTAGTAAAGGAAGGTGATTCACCAGATGGCATTACTGACTCTTCGTTTGAGGATGGTGTTCAGCGTGCTTTGGTTGTTGGGGATTACAAGGGGGCGGTTGCACAGTGCATAGCTGCAAATAAGATGGCAGATGCTTTAGTTATTGCAAAGGTTGGCGGCGATTCTTTGTGGGAGAGCACACGTGATCAGTACCTTAAAAATAATAGTTCTCCATACCTTAAGGTACATTTATTCTTCCCACTTTTTCTGACATATTCGTTTTGATTATGGCCATTAGTTTTTTTAACTTTCTGCTGGTTCAGTTTTACAATTTTGTTTCTGCTGATCAACAGGTTGTTTCTGCAATGGTGAATAATGACCTTGTTAGCCTAGTAAAGACGAGACCCCTAAAATCTTGGAAGGAGACACTTGCTCTCCTCTGCACTGTAAGTTAACTAATCTTTTAGTAAATACTTGCAATTTGTGCAATATTGCCAATTTGGATTATGAGGAAGTTCATAACAGACATTATTGATGTTTGTTTATGCTAATTATTGATGCTTGTACGACACAGTTTGCACAAGGGGAGGATTGGACTTTACTATGTGATACCCTTGCTTCTAGACTCATAGCTGCTGGTAATACACTAGCCGCTACTATTTGTTACATATGTGCGGAAATATTGATAAAACGGTGGAAATCTGGTCGAAAAATGTTACATTTGAGCGTGAAGGGAAATCCTATGTTGACCTTCTTCAGGTAGGCCTCATGTTGAAACTTTAGTTTCTGTTATTGTTGCATTATTAACTCTTCTTATCGGGGTGTTAGGAACTAATGGAGAAAACTGTAGTCCTTGCTTTAGCAACTGGGCAGAAGAGATTCAGTGCTTCTCTATGCAAACTTATTGAGAAGTATGCTGAAATATTAGCAAGTCAAGGACTTTTAACAACAGCTATGGAATATCTGAAGCTAATGGGCAATGAAGATTTGTCTCCTGAACTGGTGATATTGCGAGATCGAATAGCCCTTTCATCAGAACCAGGTATACATTATTGTGCTACTATATTGGAGTACTTATTATTTTGTAATATTTCGTAAGAGTGTAATACATTGTTCCATTTTGATGGACTAAGTTTTTTTGGGTCTGCGGTGGTAGTATACTTGTTTGCATGTCTAAAAAGCTACTGTATATAAGGCTCTATACGAATATATATTTCTTAAGAAGCGAAATTGTTTAAAGGTAGTAGTTGCCTTGTCTAATGAAAAAGTTGACTGGGCTTTTCAATTTTCTCACTAGCCAATGCAAATTATTCTACCTTTATAGAATAGGGACACAGTCAGTTATAATTGGGGTAAGGTGGGGAAAATGGTCAAAGTTAGAATAGGGGCATTGCCAATGATGGTTTTGTATATTACCCCTTTCGTGCATCTTGTGCTCTATATATTTTGGCATCTATTGATGATATAGGTGCAGTTCTCTTTGTTCGAGTTGGTATATGTTTTTTCAGTGTGCGCTGCTGATTATGTCTATTTTTTTACTAGAGAAAGCGACTATTGGGTCTATGGATTATGACAACTCTCAGTTGCCAACGGGAGTTGCACACGGTGCGAACCAGCAGAATTCAGTTATTGGATCCGGTTTTCAGGTGATCCGCGTGCTCTATTATTGCCTTCCTTATATATCTTTTTGGAGGTCGTTTCTATAACACAAAATTTATTTCACACGCCAAAAGTCTTGTAAAACGGGAATTGGGTAATGGGTCAAAAGGGTACTGGTTGAAATTACCGAATCAAGTTGGCTTGACCAGAACACTCTTTATTTACATATATTTTTTTAAGTATATATAGTTATTTGTCAAATGTGATTACAAAAGTTTTTTTTATTATAATATCAATCCATTTTCTCTAAATCAAATGATTAAGGAAGTTTACACTTTAAAAGTACACGCTGGTTCTTTTAACCAATTTCTTTTTGGCTGACTTTTTTCTTTAACGTGTTTTACCTCTTAGTGATAAATCATAAATCAAATTGCCACCTCTAGTCTGCAGTTACCTAAAAAAAGTATCTTGTACGGGAATTTTATGGAGATCATACAGCATATTAGGGAATGAAGGGGCACGTGCCCTGATATGTAATTGTTTGTTTCTATTGATGGTATTGTTACAACTTCACAGGATGATGCCGCATATCTTCGTCAAAACTATCAACAAACAACAAACTATCAACAAACACCCAACTATCAACAAACACCAAACTTTCAACAAACACCCAACTATCAACAAACAACAAACTATCAACAAACGCCTAGTCCTCGATTCAATACACAATATCAACAGCAACAGCCAACTACATTTATTCCAGCTTCTCCAGCTCAGATTCCACCAGTGTCGGCGGTATGTTAACAATTGAACTTTAAAAGTGTAAATTTTGAAAGCTTTGGTTATTGTGAAATACTGTGTCCTTAACTAAGTAATTTTTTCTAGGCGGGTTTCACTTCCCAACCACAAACTCAACCTGCTCCGAGGGTATTTGTCCCTAGTACCCCTCCAGTTATAAGGAATGCTGACCAATACCAGCAAGCCCCTAGCTTGGGTTCTCAGTTATATCCTGTGAGTATCTATAAATCTTCTTTATATTATTGTTCTCATGTGGTGACAAAAAGTTCGACCCATCTACTTATGAGTTATGAATAGGTCGATTTGGGTTATAATTTATGTCATAAGGGTGCAAGGGGTAAATTTATGAAAATATAGGGTTAATGGGAAACCCAAAGTGTATTGTAATGCATAAAACCTCTTATGTCAATTAGCTCCTAATATTATATTATTTTTTAAAAAGTTCAGTATTTTTACTTTCATTTGACACTCTAATTATTTATCAAAAGTTCAGTAACTATGTTTGTTGTGTTCTGGGTCATTTCAACCGATCTGTTTTGACTCATAGCGAACACACCCATTTTCAAACCTCTAGTATTTGACTACTAAAACATCGGATTTTGCTGCTAAAATAGTATTGTGTACTAGTCTCAGGTAAATGCTAATTCTAGTTTCCAAGTTAGACCACCAGTGACTGGTTCACTTGGCCCTGTTCCATCTCCAATGGTTCCCACTCCAATGGTCCCCACTCCCGGGCCGAAGATGTCGCAGGATGTTGGGCCTACACCACAAGTGAGGGGATTCATGCCTATGAGTACTACGGGACTGCAAAGAACTGCATCAGGTCAAGCTCAACCACCCAGTCCTACACCACCAGCTGCACCACCTGCTCCCGCACCAACAGTGCAGACAGCCGATGTATCCAATGTACCTGGTAATGTCATCTAATTTTTTCTACATGAAGTATAGAACCTTGCTGTGCAGATATGATAATTATCTTTTATTTATATGATTGGAGGGTCTCTCCTAATATTAAAGTTTTAGATTCTGCTCCTACTATTATGGTATCTTCATTGAAGAGAGACATACACGGTAGGCTGGTAGGTAAAAATTGCTATAGTAGTTGCAAAGTGTTTGGATGTGCGTTTCAAAAGTGTTTTAAGCGACTAGACACGTTAGATTCAAATAAAAAGTTTTATGAAATGGGCTGTAGGAGATACTGTTTAAATGTGCTTTTGCTGTTTTATATTGTATATTTGTAACGAGTCAATCAATTGTTTGAGCATCTAAAGAAAACTGTCAAGTGTTTGACGAGTCTGATTATCTAAGATAAGTCTTGTGAGATAGGGGTAAATTTATCAAGTTAGAATAAAAGATGGATAATTAGGTAGTTATTGTATTTTCATTTGTAAGTTTTGTTGCAGCTAGTATGGAACTGATTATGATTATCCGAAACTGATCCTTTTTACCCCCAACCATTTAAATTATCAGAAGCAAAATTTGTATCTAAACATTGAAAGCCAATTTTGAGTATAAGTCAGATATATCAGCTTTAAAACACAAATTTACGTGTCCCCTTAGTATCAGACTCAGACAACAGAAACGTTAGGTAGTGCAGCAGACATTTTCTTTTAAACTTACTGTTTCTAAAAAGTCACAATTTGAATTTGTTTGGAAAAATAAACTAGGAGTGAATATCTAGTTCGAATTGTTATTCACATGAAGTGTGTTGTATAATTTTGTAATAAGCGCCACTTGGAGGCCAAATATTTATGGTATATGATATAGTATGAAGTTTTGGTGAAAGCTAATAGAAACACTGTACATTTTGTGTTGCAGCGCATATAAGGCCAGTTATTAGCACTTTAACTAGACTTTTTACGGAGACGTCAGAAGCCCTAGGGGGTTCACATGCCATACCAGCTAAAAAACGGGAGATTGATGACAACTCAAAGAAATTGGGAATGTTGTTTACGAAACTAAACAGCAGTGATATATCCAAAAATGCTTCTGAAAAGCTTGTGCAGCTTTGTCAAGCGTTGGATCGTGGAGATTTCCCTACTGCCCTTAAAATCCAGGTAACTTTCAGATGTTACTTAAGTAAGCAAGTGAATAACGCTTGGAATTGCAAGCAATTCTGTGGGCCACATTGGTTCTTATTTTTCTTTTGACCCATGTACTTGTGAATGGGTCGATTTTGTTATGAGCGTTGAAAGTCACCCATAGTCTATTCTTTGAATACAAACAACCTCCTAAATCACTTTATATTTAAAGGTTTAAAACTAGTTATAATTTTTTTTGAACGGCAGATTTTTATAACCCACACCACCTATCTCACATATGTCTCCAACGAGACTTGAACCCACAACCTCTAGGTTGTTAGGGCTACTCACATACCGCTGGGCCAAGGGGCCTTTTGTTAAAATTAGTTATATTTAATTCATCCACTAACTATAAAAATTTATAGTAATGGACAAAAGGTTGGCGGGTAAACCCAAACCTAACGTTATGACCTGACCACTTTTTTTTTTTTTTTTTTTAAACAATTACTAAACAAGTCAGAGTCTATGTGTGGCTGGAGTTGACTTTTTGGTTGTCAATACAGACTGTTCTCACGACAAGTGATTGGGACGAGTGCAGCTTCTGGTTAGCAACACTGAAACGAATGATCAAGATTAGGCAGACAGCAAGATGAATTTAGTTAAATCTCCATCTCTTTCTTTGTACACAAGAAGAACATCTTTTCTTCTTTGGATTTTTAAAAGCAGGTATAGAAAGTCAGACATTTAGATGATGATATCTGACAAAATTGTCGTGTTTTTGTGTCGGTGCTGATTGTCTGAAAGTTTTGAGATATAACTTTTGTTGATTGCATTTTACATGAGGAAATGAATATGTAGTTGTATTTACTACAAGGGATGCTGTTATATGGACATTTACTACTTATTGGCTTTTGTTTCAACATAATCTTTTCGGTCTTCCACAAACTCCTTGAGCTGGTTAATAAGGTTTGAAATTGCTTCTTTTAGTAGTATGAACTTTTTACTGTCAATGTAGGAGTAACAAACTTAACTTAATTCAACCTACCGAGTGGCTTTAAGCAACTGCTTATATGACTTGTTATTGTTTGTGTTACAAATCCATGATTAAAACTACAAATCGAACCATGGATTCCGGTTCACTTGCTAGATCATCATGTAAAACTGAAAAGCATAATCTACTTTATAGGTAAATTCTGGCGAAGTGCACACTAAATGAAAGTATGTCTATGTTAACCTATGATTTGCATATAGCTGGTAAGCTGGACCGACTTGTGTTGTATTTTTGATAGGGATGAAGTGTACTTGATAAATATATTTTACAACAGGTGAGCGAGGAACTGCTCGTAGTCAAGTGTTTGTGACTTAATATTTGATCATTATAATGAAGTCCAAAATTCCTAAAGGGTACAGGTTATATTCTTCCCAGTAAATATCAGCAAGCAATGAGAGGCTGGGATATGTGAATAAGTAGATAGAGGTGACTGGCACGTGAGGACCGAGTAAATTTAGTAGGTTCAATTTGTTAAGGCCACTTCGCATAAGAGTAGATTTAGTAGGTTCAATTTGTTAAGGCTGACTGATATTGAGATACTTGATTGGATTCTTATCATGGTTTACATATATGTTTTCTTATGAAGAGTTTTGTTTAGAGTAACTGTCGGTAGCAATTTTTTTTCATAATGAGAGGTTGCAAACACACGGATAAAATGGTTAACAAAAAACAAGATTCTGAGTCACAGCAAGTAAGCTATATATATGCAGGTCATAATGTGTCGAGTAGACGACCAGCATCTTATGTCAAAATAATAATATCGTTTTTATTCAAACAAATAATTTAATACGTTATGTAACGTGCGTAAATTTGAGTTGCTTACCATTTTACCCCTTACAAAATACCACCAGCAAATTCACATCATGTACCCTGATGTATCAAACAAACAAGCAAAAAGAAAGAATACCCAAACTCACTATATGATTGGACAGCAAGTCCGACGATGAGCCCCTCAAAAGTGTAACATGTATGGAACGAGAATTGAATAATTAAGTGAATTGAAAAATGGCCGCTTATGCTGGCTTAGAGATAAGGTACAGTTCTAATGGAACAAGAATAAGGTGTTTTGCATTAATTACCTATGCGTAAACCGTATGCTACAAAAACCAAGTGTTCAAATAATACAAATATATTTGCCAATGTTGATCTTTACTTTAAGGCCACTCAAACTAATACAAACACATTGATGCATAAACACACCAAAGAACTAGCCATGGATTTGAAGCTAATATAAATTAATTATAATCGATTTGCATTTGAAGAAACTAAGGAAACTGGATTACCTCCCGTTTAGTCGGTTCGAGCTTGGAACCTGGATCCTGTTATAAGAAGAGAAAAACTTTGATTAAAATGTTGTACGCTAGACAGATTTCAGATGTAAAAGTGTACACAATATTGCTCGTCACCAAATTAATTATACCAACAAATCAATTAAGTTTAATAAAGCGATAACTGTGTCTAAAAGGAGGGGCAATTTTACCAACGACTAACTTTTATTTTTAGGACATACTTTCGACTGGCATTGTTAAGAGCCTATGTTATAAGATTGTAATTAAATAAAGGATCGACTTATCTAGTGACGTGTTATATTGGTAACCGGTTTCGTATTTGATTATGAACTTATAACAAAAGCCCTTAAACACTAAATACAAGAGGAATGTTGGACTAAAAGTAGGTTCGTCTTGCATGCAACTTGCCCGAAAAATACAACTTTGACTTGACAGGTAGTGATAGAAAGTAAAAAAAAGACCAGTTAATGGTTTCTTAATGGAGTTCTAATCTTCCAAGTGTATGCAATCAGATATTTAGGTGCATATACAAAGGAGAATGAAACAAAATTTTGATATAAGAAATGAAAGATGGACACGATTTGGATCTACAAACACTATTGCTTTGCAATCAAAGGTGTTTTATAAAGTAAGTAAAACAGCACTAATAGTTTAGTATCACAGAGGTTAAACATACCAGATTGTTTCAATGGGACAATGTAGATGGTTAATAGTTTAGTATCATAATCTCCATATAGATCCCATCCGGTGGGATTGGGTATTGTTGTTGTTAATCAGTCTCTACTCAGATGAGCGGGTCGTTTATTTGATTATAAACTTATAAAATAAGCCCTTTGAAGTTCATTTTGAATATAAGTTTGCATTTAACTAAAAACACATTCCTGTGATGAGCAATTTACCTAAAAACATAATCTTAAATTATGTGTCTATTTGATTTGTCTATTGGACTCATACCCACAAATATATCCTAGTATCCACATATCAAAGCACACCACATCCTTGCGAAGCGGTCGTCATTTAGGAAATTGGTGCTAAATAGCAAGTATATGTATACAAGATTATGAACAATTTGTATGCTATAGAACTTAGTGATGAAGAACGAATCTCAAACTCTCAATTACAGATTTATATCAACTTAAAGCATAGTCAAAAATTCGCTAGTGCCCCAAATCGTAGCTCCTAATCTCCGTTTTATAATATTTGAATCCTAAACTAATCGACAGATTTCGATCACAAGTTAACCAAATACAAAACCTTAAACTTCACATAAATTCCAATATGCATATTCTAAACAACAAGAACAAATCATAATTCATACCTTAACAATGAAAAACAAATCACCACCATCATCATCTTGAAACCGGTTTTTGCAATAGCGCAGTCAAATAAACCTCACCATTCTTAACACCACTCGCGTCATCCTTCTTCCCAACCGCCCATTTCACCTTCTTATACCCCAACTTCCCAATCAACGGCCCGTAAACCTTATCAAGATCCACACCCTTACTAAAAAATGATCCACCCAAAAACCTCCACCCTCAACACCCTATCAACATCATACAACAAAACTCCATAGCTTGAACAGGTATCCATCTATTCACAGCATGCCCACATCTCACTAGATCCAACACACCATCAAAACGGGCAAACGCTGCTGTAACGGTACATGTAAAGGTACTAACCCCTAAGCGCCACTACTTCACTATAAGGCGCACCCATACTCATAGTAGCAGTGATCACAGTCACATTTTCCTTTTTCATTTGCGCGGCAAATGTACCCGTCCCACCACCTATATCTAACCCCAACCTAACCGCAGTTTTCCCTTTTTTCGCGATATCTAAAAACTGCGGAATGGGTAGATCAAGATCATTCTTAAAACCTAAAAACCTAGACTTTTCTCTACCTAAATCAAAGCCCATTTCAGGGTTATAACAATCTAAGCTTTTACACTTATAGTTAGTCCACAAAACCAAGTTTTGCGAAAAAGGCGAAAAGGGGTTGGAGGGAAGGTTAGTGGGTGTTTTAGTAGGTGTGATGGAGAAGCATCTCCGGCGAGGCAAAGGGTGACAGCCACGGAGGATCAAGGGCTCTCCGGCGGCGGTTGACGACGGTGGACAGTGAGCAAAGGGTGTGTAGTTCATGTACTGGTGGAGGAGTTCAGGGTGGTGGCGGCAAGCTGAGGCAATGGGGTTGAGCTGGGTGTAAAGAAGGAGCTCAGATGGGACATCTGTGGTGGCACGTGAGGCGGCGCGTGAGTTTGGGTGGAGGCGCGTGAGGTGGTTTATGGTGGCGCGTATGGTTTGGAGCTGACGGAGTAGGTGGTCAGGGACAGGTGGGTTGGTGGTTGATGATGGGCTAGTGGTGGTGGACATGATGGTGGTTGAAAGGTGGTAAAGTGATAAAATGTTAGTAGCCACCATTGCTAGTAATAATAGTAAGTTTAATCCCATTGTAAACCGCATTAGTACTATAATTTTTATAAAAAAAAAAAAAAAAAAGTTTGGTTTTTATAAAGTTTTGATCTTGTTATTCTATATGAAATTTTGAGATCAAGAAACAAGAATTTGGTTTTAAAGAGAAGAAATGAGAGTGTGCATGATTATAAGTGAAGTGTTGAAGTGTTTTTGTGTTTGAGATCCAAGATGGTATGTTTGTCACCGTTGGATTGTGTGATCTAATGGTGCAAAATGTGATTGTGTTCGGTCGGTAAAATAGGATTCTTGGGTTCTGGAAGACCCGTGAAATGAGGGTCAAGTTGGGCTACAATAGGAAATATTTTATTCTATACAAGATTGACATTGTTTGCTCATAGTGTGGACTTGAGTATGACTCCTCATCATCATTGATTGACTTGGTTTAGTGAGATTAGGGATCGGTTACTGAAGTTAATAATGTCGACAGCTTATTTTTACATGCAAATAACCTAGGTTAGCAATCTCAAAAATCTTAAACTTATAAATTATAATTAAAATTACATACGATTCTTGTTTGATAAAACGAACTGTTTGATAAAACGAGGACTAAGTTTTAGGTTTTACTTATTTGTCCATACTAAGATACACTAGTCACGGAATGCACATGGCGAGTTCCTAGCGTCACACGTGACCCCTTTTATTTGTTATTACTCGACAATATGGTCCCACATATGACAAGCTTGTCCCTTTATAAGATTTCGTGTATTATATAAGGCCTCCATGTCAGAATCCGTGTAAAAAAATAAAATAATGGGCATATCACATATCATATCAGAAAATTAATCCCATTTAATTTCATGGTTTTTTGGACGACATGCGCAAGCATCAACTTTTTTTTTTCTTTTTTTCTTTTTCTTTTATAATTAAATAAATAGTTTTTTATAACGGTAAAATATAATGAAACAAATTTAGGAGCAACAGTTTTACTATGATATGTATGAGAAAAGGTATGAAGCATATGTCAAGAGTTTGATGTATAAACTTGTTATATTTCATGATTTTATAGATTTTGTTTCAATTATACATTTTAAATATGATAAACTCCATACCTATAGACTCATAGATGTTTATTGCATTATTATCATTTAGTGAATACTTTATTGCAACATAAATGGTTAGCAAGGTAAAACATACGATTTAGTTAACTTCAAGTTAATATAATAACTGGTTAGCCATGTTGAACCTGACAAAGACCTTAATAGATCTTGAGCTTCGTGGATCGTTATGTATGCCTATGTAATCACAAGCACCATAAAGACAATCTCTACTACTAATGTTTATCAATGGAATATAAACACAAGTAACAAATAACTAAGAACTTCTGATCCTCTATGGATCTATATATTAACTAAAACAGAATTCGCAATCGGTACATAAACCTTTCTAATGTGTTCCTTTTATAGATAAGGAACCCTAAACAATATTGCTAAACCGTTTCCCAAGAAACGTATAATCATAAAACTAAATAAGATATACACAATCACTTCCTAATAAAGCTCATGTATATCTATACTAAATAAACTAAACACGGAATAAACACTTCATGAAACAAACTATTAACTATTATACTTGAGAGAATAAGTCTTCTAGAATCCACTTCACTTCAAGAGAAACACTTGGCATTAAGTTCGGCATAATCGGACTTATTACAATCAAGATGAACCTTTATGTGATAGAAGTTGATTCTTAATCAAACCAACACATTGAGTAGCATGAAGGTCATCATTTCCAACCGGATTAGAGGCACTTCCATCTTGTGTCTCGACAATCTTTCCATAAAAATATCGGATAAAGGATAAAGCCTATCGATAGCATACACAAAATCATCCCACATGTAGTCGAACTACACGAACACAAGGCAGAGGATAAAATCTCCAACTCTCAATCTCCCATTTATGAGAATTCTTCCAAATAGAATACCCTTTACCATGTGGAGAATCGAAATCAAACATAACACGAAGATCTCCCAACAGATATAAACCGAACCGGTTCTTGAATGAAACTTATAATCTTGAATGACATGTTCATACAAAGATCTTCAAATCATGTCTATTCACCAAATGAAGAATATCCTTTAAGTTAAATTCAATAAAAGATTTATCCAAATTATACACAGTGTTAAGCTTACCAGCAGTCCAATTAACCAAAACTACATGATTACCTTCAGGAAAAGCTTCAACAGATCCAACCTCAATAAATGTTGATTCATCAGCATTAAGATCCAAAGGAGTATTCCTAGAAGCATGTTTCTGAGCCAATCTATCAGAACTTCTTGTAACCAAACTCTGCTTTCCCATATCAGCAATGTTATCAGTATCAAGGTGTAGATCAGTTTCCTGAATCAAAGAATCATTTAACTCAACACTGGACAACATTTCAGAAGAAATCAAAGAAGATTCAGCAGAACCATCCATAGCAGAAGTAGTAATAACATCAGAAGTTGTATCAGCAGGAACAACTGAAGATACCACCGAAGGCAAAACATCATCAAAACTATCCACAATTTCAAGCTGTTCTCTGTCTCTTGGCTATAGGAACATCGGACATTGAATCACGATTTTCCAAAGAAGAAGAAGAAGTAGTACCTCGTGAAGAAAACTTCATAACCGTTATACTCTCGAATCAAAGTATCATCGGACCAAGTCATGATTTGCTTCATGGATAAACCGAATTATGCATAGAAGCATTCTTCACAACTCTTCTCATATAGTTCCTCTTACGAGCAAGCGTCATAGGTTTTCTCTTTTGCTTTATTTCTCATTCAATAAGAGCTCTTCTCTTGCAGAGATTCTAGCTTTCTTTGATTCCCAGTGCCCTCATTTTATCCACAAAATCATCATCATTAAAGGAATCTCCTAAGATAAATTTTGCTAGATCGGGATCGAAGCACCTTGAGAAATATAACCATCCCATTGATCATCGATGTCGTAGGAAAGAATGCATCAAGTTCGATTTCCTTCAGAGACAAATCGAAGCATCTTGATCTTGAAGAAACTTAGCCACAACACGACTCTTACGAATATCTTCATAATCGGCAAACATTCCGACTGAGCTTGATATTGTTCTTTAGTCACTGCACGACTTGACAAATCATCAATCACGTGATCTGTCACCTCTCGGAAGATGTCTCAATGAGAACCAATTTCAATGAGAACCAATGTGAGCTTGAAGAAACAATCAAACCCACATCGAGGAAATAGGTTGAGACAAAACCTCAACTGGTGTAGAAAACTTGGAGAAGCATTCAACTTATCGTTCTCCCAAGAAGAAAAACTCTTCATCATCTCTGAAGGTGAAACATTTGAATGTTACGGTAAAGATGAAGTTTGACCATCGAAGTAACCTCTTTCACTAAACCATCGGTAGATACATCCTTCATATTTAGCTCCTTTGATGTGTCGGAGATACCTTATCCAAAGAATGTCTTCGTCTTTTGCTAGTATATAGAATAGGCTCCTTGCTAGACACCTTTCTTTGTGAAGATTTAGCAATAGAAGAAGGAACATTAGATTTAAGTGCCACATCAGCCAATATATCAAGAGATTCATTAAGATTCTCTTGACCTCCTCCTCGAAGAAACCACACCTCTTTTTTATCCTTACGACTTAGCAATTTCTCCAAGTGTTCAACTTTAGCCTCCAATTCCACAACTTTCGACCAAGAAGACTTAGTTTCAGTGAAGTTACGTCTTAAGACCATCACCTCACACGTAAGCTTGTTCACGGATCATATAATGAGGTAAGTGAAATAGGATCTTGAATGTGATTGCTCATCAAAATTGGAACTTCATTAGGCATTGGGAGCAACATCAATCGATCAACATTAGAACATCCTTCACCAAATGGAGTCCTAACGGGACTTGGTGTAAGCAATCTGTCGATATCAACCGAACTTCATCAATTTGATCGGGAACTTCTTCAATAGAAACTTGGATAAATGATGGACTAGAACATGGTCTTGGTGAAGGTATAGATGCTTGACAACAACAGAAGGACCCTCATTACCATCAACCTGAAAGACTTCCATCGGTAGGGATTAGAAGAAGGTAAAACTACATTAAGCTCATTATCATCACATTCTCCACGAGGTAACATGGCGACCAACAAAGGAAAATGTGTCCTTCAAATTTAGTCCTCATTGTAGCAAATAACTTGGGGTTGAAAACACTTATGGGATGAAAAGCACAGGTTTGTGTAGAAACATTCAATATCATCTGTAAGAACCTAGGGTACATCAAAACTTACCCGTTTTCCTAGTTATGTTTTCTACCATATTATCAAAGATATACTTAGAGAATTATAAGTCAAACCCTTAGATAAGCAAACAATACCACATCCCATTTGTGTTGGCAGTCCCATCCACGGACTTATTGCTCATCATACTTTGTAGCAAAGTATGAACTAAGAACCTCCACATAGGGCAAAGCTTGTTTTCAACCACATATCCGTCCTCGGACTTTGATATCCAATAGCTCTAAGCCCTTCAAGTACCATTGTAGAGTTAGAATGATAAACACCATTTCATCATCCAAGTGAAGTTGTCTTGATCAATTCTTACGTCACCACATATACTTGTCCATCAACACGTGCAACTATCTCAGTATCTCCTCTCTTTTCTGCCGACGCCCAAAATTGAGTAATCAAAGTTTCATATATAGCATCTGGAGAATGTGTCAATGCATATACAATCTTTGACCTTAGTAAGAAAGAAATCATCGGCCTGTAAATTTCATCTCCTCGAGCCGATCCAAGAAAAGCAACCTTATTATGATCATGTTTGAATTGAAGTGCCATGAGTGATTTTGAGGTTTAGGGTTAGGATTTTGCACCAAAGGAAGTGTTTTTAATGATAATAGTGAGCGAATTACTTATGTGGAGTGAAAATATATCGTAACGAATAAATAGAAATTTCCCAAATTTAGTCAAAGTTGACCAAGGATGACGTGGACTTCTACTTTTACTTGAATTCACTTATAACCGGTGAGAACGAAAACCATTCTGTGAAGTAGAATACTCAGTGAAAGAAGACTTACTCTCGAAGCTTGATAAATATCTTTTCTTGTTTCACCCACACGCATTAATTCTCTTACCACTTGAAATCGGCTATAAAACAATCCCAATGCACATAGACTTTTGTATCAAAATCCCCAAATAATATTTCAAACCCTAATCCTTCAATCCTCCAAAATTAGCCAAAATAACCATGAGTATCAAAACTGAGATCATAGATCTCACAACAACATCCTCAACATCATCCTCATCATCTAGTGAAGATACCAATACATGGTTTAACTATTTTCCAAAACCATATCCTTTACAAAAGAAGTCACCTTTTCTCTCCTCATCGGAAGATGAAAGTGTTGAGAAACCAAGTATATCTCTGGAGATTCCGATGAAACCTATAATGAGGAACATCTTACTCCCAACCCTCAAAGACCTAGGCCTCAACGAAGGCCACGGGCAAAAATCCCCCACTCCCTATGGGAAGAAAGATGGTGCTTGGTCTCTGCATCATATTTTGGTGCATCATCACATATCGATTGAGGAGCGGACAAAGGAAAATGATGTAAGTTGATGTATGATTGAAAGAGTAGATGATGCACAAAGGAAAATCTTTCCTTCTCATCTCTCTGCCACAATCAGCTTCAGCTTCTTCGTTTTCATCAATCCATCCTCTCCATTTTGATCCTTAGCATCTGTTAGGGTTGGTTATGCTTATCACACAGCATATCCATCATGTAGTGCCAAAAGATGTGAGCGATCGTGCATATCCAACAGCTATTAGTGTGAAAGATGTGAGCCGCCATACTCATCGTGCTCATCTTTAGATGTTGGAATAGATGATATGTAATAGATTAGGATTATTAAATCATGTAGATGCTTTTGATGTTGCCAAGACTAATGTCTGTAAGTCGTAAACCTTTCTTGAATGAATGAATGATCTATTTGCTACATACTTCTTTTGATTGAATCATATAACTTCAAGACTTCAACTTGGAGAAACAAATAACACACTTCAAAGACAATCAATTCGGTGGAAACCGACTTAAGCTTTCATGACCATATCTCAACCGATCGGGAACAATCATTACGTAAAACAAACACACAAATATACACAAACCAACAAAGAAACACACTAAACTTACATTAGCGAGTTAGAGTTAGTTAAAATCTATCAAAATACAAATTAACAAAGCAAAAATGCAAAGTTATACAAATCCTCCCACGAGGCATATGCCTCCCGAGACCTATGCCTCCTTAAACTTTGCGCTTAAGGGTTAAGCATGCAAATATGGACCACAAGGTGTTGAAACCTTGGTCCTTCAAAAGCCTTTGTTAATGAGATCGCCACATTATCATCGGTATGAATTTTGACCACATTTATCAAATTTTTATCATATGCATCTCTTATAAAGTGGTGCCCGATTTCAATATGTTTTGTTCATTGTGAAAAACTGGATTTTAACAATGCATATGGTACTTTGATTATCAATAAAAATTGTTGTGTTCATGAAATTGTACCCATAATCCAACAACCGATTTTGAATCCAAAGAACACATCCATGACAATTAGCAATGACCACATACTACGCTTGATGAGATGAGGTAGCCACAATAGTTTGTTTCTTGCCTTGCCAAGAAATCAATCTCTTTCAAGGAATTGGCAACCTCCGGTGGTGGACCTCCTATCCAGATTAGCACCAAGATAGTCACTATCACTATAAACTTCCAACTTAAAAGGAGACTCTTTTGGGTACCAAAGACCTAGAAAAGGTTGGCCTTTAAGGTACTTAAAGATCTTCTTTCTGACATTGAGATGGGAAGTCGGTGGAGTAACTTGATGTCGCGAACAAACACTCACAACATAAGTAATATCGGGCTGAAGTCATTAAGTACATCAAAGACCCAATCATAGACACTGTACAAATGAACATTCACGGTGGATCGGCTTCATTATTGGTCTTTGACTTTGGAGCTTCATAAGGTGTAGTAGCAGATCCTTACACCCTCCATACCAAACTTCTTCAATATGTCCTCACATATTTGTCTGACCGATAAAGATACCATCGGGTTTCTTGAACTTGAAGACCCAAAAGAAAGTCATCTCTCCCATTGCACTCATCTCGAAACTCTCCTTCATAAGCTCCTCAAATTCCACGCACCAAGCTTCCTTTGTGGATCCAAAGATAATATCATCCACATAGACTTGCACAAGAATAATGTCGGTGGAATTCTTCTTTAGGAAAAGAGTCTTATCAATTGCACCTCTTACGTAACCATGCTTGAGCAGAAATGTAGAAACCTAGCATACCGGGCTCGGGTGCTGATGTAGTCCATGAGAGCTTTGACCACCTTATAAACATGATTAGGATGATCTGGATCTTCAAATCCTTTAGGTTGAGTGACATACACCTCCTCTTCAATTTCACCATACAAGAAGGCTCCTTTAACATCCATTTGATAAACCATAAAGCCCATATAGGATGCATAAGCTAAGAAAATCCGTATAGCCTCAACTCTTGCCACTGGTGCAAATACTTCATCATAATCTATCCCTCCTCTTGTCTATAACCCATGCAACTAATCGGCTTTGTTTTAATGACAACACCTCTAGCATCTCTTATTCTTGAATCCATTTTGTCCCAATAGCATACTTACCATCGGTAGTGGTACCAATATCCAAACTCGCGATTTTGAAATGTTGCATCTCATCCCGCATTGCTTCAAGCCAACTTGAGTCTTCAAGAGCACGAGTAACACCGGTTGGTTCCACTTGTGAGAGAAAACAAGCAAGCAGACAATGTTGATAGTCCGTGTGATTATCTCTGTTGATTTGAGACATAAGAGACAAAAGCTACTGTCCATATTTAGAGCAGCCGGTACCTCTTGTTCTAACAGTGCATTAGGATCACCAATGATATTAGGCGTGGATGAACATTGTTGATCCTTGTAGTAGTGGTGGTATTGACATCAATGGAAGAATCAAGATTAGTCATAGTAGGTTCAAACTCGTAATCATAGGAAGGTGTGTTGAAGATGCACGCTTTAGGTTGATGATGACCAAGATCCGAAGGTTTTGGAAACCTTGTATAAGGTTCTCCAAGGTCCATTGACACTCTTGTAGAAATAGGAGTAGTGTCACCATGTCTTTCACCCGAATTGGAGAGGTGAGGAGAAAGCAGAACTACCTTGGTGAGATTGAAGTTTCACGAGAGCTTCATCAACATTCTTCTCGACATCTAAGTTGGTCGCATACTCTTGTTTCTTGATCCGCAAGGTCCTCGGCATAATAGAATTCATCTTCACCCACATCATTATAATCTTTAGAAGTGTCACCTACAAAATTGTTAGGAGAGAAGGAAGGCACTACAATGGGTTGTTCATCATCGGACCCATCGTCGAATGAGCATCCATAGTATCGTATTAGGAGTTGGAGATGCTTGAATCGCATTTTGATCGACCTTATGTCTAGCATAACCCAAGTAATCGGTCAAGTAGTCAAGATCAAATGACCAAACATGACCACGGCCTTGAACATTAGGCTTGTCTTCAAGATACCTCGATTCAATGTCTCCTCAATCTTCTTTGCGATACATTATAAACTCAGTATGCCTTACTATGAGCGAATACCCCACAATGTAGCCATCATCGACTTTCTCATCAAATTTGCCCAAAGGATCATCGGTATTTAAGATTGTCACTGACGATGAAACGGTTTAAGGTAATGAATAATGTGAACTTTTCAAAGAGAAGTTCATATGGTGTTTTAAGATGTGGTCTAGTAATGGACACTCTATTGAGTACATAACAAAATTGTACCAATGACCTCGGTCCAAAACATGGTAGGAAGTTTAGAGTCTGCTAGCATTGATCTTGCGGCTTCTATTAAGGTTCTATTTTTCTTTCGCCACCCCATTTTGTTGAGGGTTCTTGGAGTGCTATAGTCCTTTTGATTCCCTTTAACTGCAGAGTTCTATCGAATGGCATTTTGAACTCGTACCATTATCACACCTAATTCCTTTCACCTTCTTGTTCAACCGATTCTCAATAAGGGTAATGAAATCTTTCAATATTGCGAAGTTTCATCTTTGGTACTTAGAAAGAATACCCAACAAAATTTACTAAATCCATCGGTGATCACGGACAAAAATATTTATGATCAATGCTTCTCACTCTAGTTGGACCAAACAGATCCATATGAAGCGGTGAAGAGGTTCGAAATAATGGTTCTTCTGTAATGTGAACACCTTTGTAGGAGGCTCTGTCTCGCTTCCCTTTGTTGCATGCAACACGCTTATGATCATTGGTGAATACTTTGGCGGAAGTCCTTCTACTAGACCCGGCTTAGAGAGCGGTTGATGGTCTTGAAATTGACATGGGCCATCCTTCATGCCATTTGGTGGACTCATCCACGGATGCTTTAGCCACCAAACATGTTAAGTCACCTTTGGTTTGACATTAGTTAAGTTGAATGTATACAAATTGTGACTACGAGGAACCTTGATGAGAATTGAAGTATCTTCCGGGAGTTTGAAGTCTTTAGACGGCACAAGACATTCATCCTCTGTGAAGAGTACTTTGTTCTTAGTGTCACAGATTTGTGAGATCGAGAACAAATTAAAGTGTTGAAGTTCCTTGACATAATAAACATTCTCAAAGTCCATTGTGGTGTTTTGATGGTCCCTTTTCCGTAATTCGTCCATCACTTCCTCCAAAGGTTACATTGCCTCCACCTTCTATGGGTATAAAGTTATGCATCATGTCCCTGTTTCCCGACATACTTCTAGAACAACCACCGCCAACAATTCCAACATCTTTATGCTTAAGGGATGATCCTACAACAACAAAAATATACAAAGAATTAGTACACTATGGAGGCTCAAGTCATTCTTGACTTGAACTCGCCTTGTGGATCATATGAGTTGTGCCAAGTAAGTATAAGATCCACTATTGTTCTTGGGTTTCCAATGAAACTTAGGTCTCGTTTATTCAAGAACAACTGCGAGGTCTTGATGATGTCGATCTCACCACTTTCCCATTAGTCATAGGGTTAACATATCTAGGCCAAAACCATTTTAAAATATTCACCGGTTGGTTGAACATATGATTTTCCAAATGATCTTCTCCAAGGAAAAGATGTATTATAATTAGAAGCTTGTGGAACATAAGGTGGTATATCATTAACATTGGTCCACATTGGTCTAGATTTCCTTGAATCACCACACCTACTCATTCTTTGCTCATGATAATCACAATCCTTAATTAAATGATATTTACTTCCACACACAAACATTTCTTCAAGAGAAGTTTTATTCAAACCAAAAGAAGTATTCTTACAAGCAAAAGTATTCAAACCAAAACCATGAAAAGAATTGTTTTTAACAAGATTATCATGCAAAGAATTAAAAGCAAGTCTTGAGGCAACTGTCTTGGAAGGGCATTCATTGGCAAGAACTCCTCATGCTTATTGGTAGTCTTGGGTGCGGTGGGTGAAGACTTGGGAAGGTCGACTTGGGAAGGTCGTACTTGTCATTTGAATCACACTGTAGACCCTTGCTTGGAGGACTTGTCATTTGTTAACACAAGAGACAAAGTCATTAGAAGAAGTATTAGGGTCGAGCAAGTCTTTTGACTTTTGCCATACGAGATGGTGTGATCCATCAAAGTCATTAAGTGGAAAGGTCAATGGGCATGTGCTCACCTCTAATTGGTCCACGAACAGCATGTAGGTCACCTTCTTTCACAAAATGTGCTAGGCCACCGGTGTAGATCTACGTGTGTCATCCCTAGCTTCTAGGCCTACATATTTCTTAAAACCTAAAGCCACTGAGAATTGGGAGCTTGACTGCTATAAATAAGACTAGCCAACTTACTACCATTCATCATCCACTCATTATTCCTAGCAATTTCCTCCTTAAGTTTTTCCTTAAGCTCTAGATTTTCCGACTCTACATCGGCTCTTAATTTCTCGCACCATTTTAACTCATTTGTAGCACATTCGAGATCTCTTTCTAAAACACCTATTTTCTCACCATAAGCTATTTCATTCTTCTCAGTAACCAAACCTTTTGTCTTTCTAGTGTTTTAAAGCTGTTTTATAAGCTTCTACTTCCACATAGTATTCATTATATTTTGGTTCCATAATATCATAAGCTTGTTTGAGTTCATTATAACGCTCACTACAACCAAACAAACAGTTTTGTACGAGAGATGCCCATCAAGGCAATCGATCATGCCTATCCTCAAAGTACACTGCAATCAACCCAACATTCTCGAACCATCATTGTCATCCTCCTCATGTTGCTTCCAGGTCCATTGCTATCAAGAGTGACCAAAGCGGTTGAACCTCTTGAATTTCACGCATCCTTCGATCTGGCGATAAGTGGAGTATCTTGTCTCATCACCGACTTTCTGTCTTTGCATTCTCTAGAAAAGTGACCCATCCGTTGGCATGTGAAGCATTTAACCTTCTTCTTGTCAAACCTAGGCGGATCACGTCCTTTGAACCCAAATCTTACGCCGACTGCGCTCAAAGTTCTTGATATCCATGGAAATCATGGCCACTGCCACTTCACTTCATCTCTTCCATGTCAAGCGGGTCCACAGATCAAAATCCTCATAAGCCGCCTGCTTGAGGATCATAATCAACAAAGAAGGTTCAAGTACATCTTCCATAATTCCACCGGATCTAGGAAGAGAGCTTGATGAAGGAGCGACATTAGATGATGATGGATATGAGCTTGGAAAATAGTTTGACTTTGGAGTAGAGGCTCCAACAAATGCGATATGACTTCATGAGAAGATGATCGAAAAGGGCTTCTCACATCATGTTCAAGAGCTTTAAGCTTGTTGTGCGACTCATCAAATGTCATCATGTCCAAACCACCTTTAGCTTTTAAAGCTATGCTCACATGTAGCCGGATGGAGGTAATGACCTCGAAACTTAGAGTTCTGATCATCATTATCCGGCTTAGTCGGTGCAACCGACTCAAGATCTTGTGAAACTTATCATAGCCCTTGTGAATTCCTTCCTCTTGAGAGATCCGAAAGTCAAAGCTGTTATGCGAGCATGGACTTCTTGACCTTTCTAGACTCCTCATTCCACGAACTTTGCTTTAATAGCTAACCATATATCCTTGGCGTCATGCATGAAGTGAAAATCACTCAAGTGATCCTCGGGAATAGCTTGCGTAAGAATAGTTCGACCTTTGTTTCTCTCGAACGCTAGCAACTCTTGACGGTTTTGGGAGGAACATTAATCATGTTCAGCAAACATCTGTGGTAGTTCTCTTCAAGTGTTCCCTTCAAAATTATCTCGCCATAGATTCCAATCAATGTTGGAAATCGATTACGCATCTTCATAGCCCAAAGATCATATTCCTCCCTTTTAAGGTAAGGAAACTTAGCATTGCTATTAGCAAGACTTAGTTCTTTGCAGATGGGTGGAGTTTTGGTTGTTGGTGAGTTCGGTTCGACATCCGAACCGGGCATGATGTTTTTGTTGTGTGTTTAGAAAAAGCTTGTCCTTAGTATCGTAGAGACTCTCACGAGGCTCGATACCACTGTTGAACCCGACAAAGACCTTAATAGATCTTGAGCTTAGGGATCGTTATGTATGCCTATGTAATCACAAGCACCATAAAAGACAATCTCTACTACTAATGTTTATCGGTGAATATAAACACAAGTAACAAATAACTAAGAACTTCTTGATCCTCTATGGATCTATATATTAACTAAAATGCAGAATTACGCAATCGGTACATAAACCTTTCTAATGTGTTCCTTTTATAGATAAGGAACCCTAAACAATATTGCTAAACCGTTTCCCAAGAAACGATAATCATAAAACTAAATAAGATATACACAATCACTTCCTAATAAAGCTCATGTATATCTATACTAAATAAACTAAACACGGAATAAACACTTGTTGAAACAAACTATTAACTATTATACTTCAAAGAATAAGTCTTGATGAATCCACTTCACTTCAAGAGAAACACTTCGACATTAAGTTCGACATAATCGACTTTCACATAATTCCCAACAAGCCATTTATGTCATTTGTCATAGTTGTTTTATGTTTTGATGTCGTCTAAATAAGGCTTATCATTGTCGTAGTTGTTTTAAGTTATTTGTGTGCCACACTTTTATTATTGTTATCATAATTGTCTTGTGATTTCATTGCTTTTGTGCAAAACTGATAATATCAAATTAGCCTGATCTTTTATATATCAAATTCCCGTGTTTATGGCCTCATTTGCATTAATATGGTACTTAATTCTTTCTTATTCGTTCATATTTTCATTTCAGGATAAATGAGACGTTGAAGCGGAAAAGATGTGATATAAGGCCTAAGATATGTTCTGAAGATTGATTTACGAGGGCCTTTAGATTTTATGTGAAGATTACGCCGTAACCGCCGTAACTAGCTAATAAGGTTACGACGTAAATATGAGCTTTGAAGGTTACGGCGTAACATGGCTATTTAGTTACGTCGTAGAGATTATTTCGGAAGGATAAGTATGAGATGAAGAAGGATTACGGCGTAACTCGGATAATTAGTTACGCCGTAATTAATTACTTGAGCGCAAAGTTTCGAGGTCCAGGGATTAGAAGCGGCAAGTTAATATTCACTTCGAGGACCAAGTATAAATATATCAAGAACGATGAGGGGCTGAAACCGTAAGGCTTTTGGCCTTTATTTGAATCAACACGCTACTTCAGGGACTAAAAGTGTCAACCATATGCAATATAGTTTCAAGAAATTCCAATGATAAGAAAAACTACGAAGTTACTATATTCTTATATAGTTACCGTGTAACTATATAAATAGTTACGGCGTAACTTTAGTTACGACGTAACTAATTTATTTAATTACGCCGTAACCATGTCGAGGCTTATAAATACAACCCTAAATCGCATTTTCCAAGATCTCTTTCACCCCTCCCTGAGGTCGATTAGGGCACCACTCCGGGGTATTTTCCAGTCAAAGCCGGTTTGAAGGAAGAATTCACTCAATCATCATCATTATTAGATCTACATCAAGTAATTTGTATCAAACATTATGTTCAATTCAATTTATGATTTATTCATTTTGTTGGTATGATTTATTATATGTTTGGCTAAGCACCACAGTGTTTGGCCTATTTATGATTCATTAATTGTTTTGTTTGCGTTTACTTTACTTCCGTACAATTATTTCTAAGTGTATGCATGCATAGTTTATTGGTAGCCACCATTGGTTCGGTAGTTTTGAATGGCGGTGAGGCCAATTTCCTAGGAGATATGACCAACCCGACCCTAGGTGAGCGGATGAGACGGAAGGGTAAGATATGACCAACCGACGACCCTTTCTACTTGTGCGATTTGACCAGCGATCACCTATCGTTTGGATGAACTTAAGAATTAGGGGTGAGTGTCTAAGTTCCTAACGGCCGGGCACTCACTATTATAAATCTAGCATGTAGCGGTACTTAATGACTCGGCTTAGGGACTAGGAACAACATGACTTATGATGGTGCTTTGATTTCTCTGTGGTGGCATCTTTGCTTGATAGGTTAGGCGAATTGACCAAATCTTTGTCCTCTCGACTTTGACCCCACAGAAGTAATTGGAAGTAAGTAGACTTAGACATAACTAGCTAGGATGAGTAACTAGGTTAGCACCATTCTCCTTCATTGATCACATCTTTTGCCTTTATATGCTTTCTTTTATTTCCTTGTTTTATTAGTTAATTTTATTTCAATCTTAATATCAATTAAAATCGTGACATAGACTTAAGTTAATTTTCGATCCACGTAGCTCTTGGGACGACTTCGGTTTTACCGAATACTACACTACACACGACCGGGTACACTGCCCGTTAGTGCAGTAGGGTAGACCATAGGTATTGCGAGACACAATAAATTTAAGACACAGTCAAGAAAACCGCATCAAGTTTTTGGCGCGCTGTGGAGCTACTTTAGGATTTTAATTTAAGTTTTCTTTTCTTTCTATTCATTGTTTTCTTTGTTTCTTGAGTACGTTTCGGTAATCATGGAAATGGAACGATTTTGATAATATGACATTGGAAGAATCTTTGGGAGTACGAGCGAAATGGAAAGAAAAGTTTTGAGGAATCGTCAATCTTGGAGAACTTCTACGAGATCGCTTTCCTAAAGCATTTCTTTCAACCATATTCCTATGGTGATTATGTATCTCCTCAAGAGTATGATGAATTGGACATGGATAAAATGACCATTCATGAATATGAATTATATCTGACCAACTGATGTCGGAAGATGAACAGCTTTAGTGATTATTCATATAACACTCCTGATCCTGAACCTGATGATAGCGAGTTGATGATTGAAAGAGCGTTGGACGATTTGTTCAGAATTGGTGCTGAAAATCTTCAACGCATGGAACAAGAGGAGACTCATGATGAGTCTATTAAGGATGTGAACCTTGGAAGTGAGGACCTTATTAACTTTCCTATTTTTGCTAGTGTTTGTAAACAGGATGCAGATAATGTCAATTTCGACGTTACAAAGGAGGAAGAGGAAGCCGAGGAGGAATGTGATGAATGGAATTTTTATGACATGTGGGATATCACGGTAGAGGATGTTGAAAGGCTTAGGCAATTCTAACACCTCCCATACGTGATAAGCCTATCCCAGAGCTGGTAATGCAACCCTTGACATCACCTATCACACCTGCCAATGACTGTTCTGTAGCACCAACTACCAACCCAGTGTTGAACGAGCTTATAAAGGAATTCGGAGATGAGATTTTGAATATTTCCGTGGTTGACGAAGAAGCCGAATGCGACCTTGTTAAAGATGTGAAGGAGCTCGAGGAACCGCTTTATAAAGATCCTTCATCATTTTCTACGGACGAAAGGGCACATCTGGCAGTTGATGAAACGAATATGGTTTTGAAGAAAGTTAGTCAACAACAACATGGAACAAGCCAATCCTCTAATCCGTCAATGAACATGGGTCCGGTAAGTAGGGAAATGACTTCTCCTCTGAGGTATGACTATAATTCATCATTTCCCCATCCCATAGCAAATTCACACCCTCTTGGTGTTTATTGCTATTTTCACCCACACTTGATTTTAAGTGAGGGATGAACACCCTTTACTTAGTAAATAAGGGTAGAGTCAAGCTCGTGACTCGAACAAAAACAAAGCGCTTAGTGGGAGGCACCCCATGCCTATCTTTTCTTTTCATTTTATTAGTATAGTTGGGTTTTGTGTTTTAACCATTTTGCGGGAATCGAGAAGATTGCATCGATAACATAAGCGGGGACCTCGACATCCATCGATTCACGGCGTAACTCATCCCAATGATTACGCGTAACATATCACAAGTGGCGATTCTCTCCGAGCATTACCGATTATGGCGTAATCTCATGCTATGGTTACGCCTGTAGCTACCCTCGATGCGATTGCCGGTTTTGCCATAATGCGGCGTAACTCCTTCAATGAGTTACGGCGTAATTATCCTTCGATTCAAATTCTTTCTATAATAACACAATAACCTTGTATTAGTACTAAATGAACTTTGTGGGTGTGTTCCCTGTAAACCCTCACGAGACTTCACTCATCCACTTGGGACACCAAGTGGTTTAAAAGGCTTGTTGCATGTGCTAAATGCAACCGTGATTCCTACGAAAGTGAGTTAGGTTTTTATTTTTCTTTTATTGCTTGTTGTTTTTCTAGTATGATGCGTTTGGTTGTCTTATGTGAATTCAGGTTATTAAAGTTTGCTCATAGATCTCAAAGCGGGAAACGTTTACTCGTGAGTCTTTGATCATGCCGAGCAAATCCAGGGGAGTTTTCTGTTCCAATTCTAACCCTTCTTATCTTTCATTTATATGCTTAAGTATGACCCAAGTGGGGGGAAGGGATTAGACATAGACACCCGCTTGATTTTACTTGTCCTTATTTTTCTAGTTTTTGATGAAAAGTGTTTCATTAATAAAATTTTGACATGTTTTTCATTACCTAACTGGATTAATCTAGACTGAGCACACCTACCCTATATTTCCATTGTGTGAGAATAAGCCTTTCCGTTTTCCTCTTACACATAATACAATAAAAATGAGTGTGCCGGTGGCTGTAGTAGACTTTAGAACTTGGCCTTGTATATCTTTTCGAGACCATTATCATAAGCATTACACTGAGGTAACTTAGTGTAATCGGTGCAGCTAGGATTTAAGGCAATTCTAGGATTAAACCCAAATAGCCCATCATATATGTTTTGTGTATATTGGCTTTTCACATCGATTAGTCAATCCCCCTGTTAAACCCTTTTTGTTGCACTCACCATAGTGCAAGATACCCCTAGTACACCCTTCCGAGCCTTTCCTTTCATTTTGTTCACCCAATATTATTTTTTCGTTACACCTATCGCCTAGCCTACCCTGGAGTTTCCTTATGTCCATGGTCCGGTATTGTTGGTTAATTTTGGTTCCACTAGTGAAAGTCGCGGGTTTTGAAAAAGGGTTGTGGATGAAGATCGGGTTTAGATGATAGTTGATCTCAAGTGGGGGATGCTTTTATGTTCGTATTGTTTTATTTTTCATGTATACCTTGTCTTGCATCAAAAAAAAATGCAAGCAAGAGTTTGTTTATTAGTTTGTTTATTTGTCGATCATATAAATCGGTGATGTGTCGTATTGTGATAAGTATTCTCGCCTTGTTTCATCTGGCGCAAATTTTTATATATCCGTTTTGTCTTACGGATAAAATTAGAAACCCGAACATTTCTATCTCGCCTTTCAAATTTTAATCAATTTTCGTACAATGGGGACATTGTACATTTCAAGTGGGGGGATGGGAGATAGAAATAGTTGATTTTGATAGAATTATGTGCTAAACTTACCCAAATTTTAATTTTTTTTATAGCATATATTTTTTTTTCATTAATTATGAAGGCCGAGTTAATGCATCTTATTTGCCTAGTTTATGGAGATTATGAGGCGCTAAACTACATTTCTTATGCATTGACTCGTGTATTGAAGACCCTTTGACTCTTGAACCTTGATTTTTGCTATGGGATTGAATGCGACTAGTGGTGGGGCGACTGTGGACTTAGGAATCTATTTGTTTCGTGTCTTTTTGTTTACACCCATTAAATGTGTTCTCATGTCTTATCCTACCCTTAGTCATGAATCGAGTTTAGGTGAGGAAGCGAGCAATCATTGGTGTCTTGGCCATGGATTTGGTCATGTATCATTGGTTTTATCCCCCTCGCCGTAGCTCGTTAGTAATGACGAAATAACCCCATAAGCCTATGTTGTGTCAACCCATTACCTTTTAGAATAGCTGCATCTATAGACTCTAGTGGTGGAGATTAGTATCTTTGCCAAGCCTATGATAAAATACTCGCCATGACTGAGCAGTTGAGTGATCACCCAAATATAAACACGTGAATTATGAGAGAGAGAGAGAGAGTGTGATTTCAATTCCCTTTTCGTGAGGTGCTCGGTTTGGATTTTCTAGCTTAGGTGATTTTTAAACTCATAACTTCCAATTAATCCTGGGAGATATCTTTTTAAGAATTATTTAAAGGGTCTACTTGAGGACAAGTAGGATTCAAGTGGGGGGATATTTGATAACATCAAATTAGCCTGATCTTTTATATATCAAATTCCCGTGTTTATGGCCTCATTTTCATTAATATGGTACTTAATTCTTTCTTATTCGTTCATATTTGCATTTCAGGATAAATGAAGCGTTGAAGCGGAAAAGATGTGATATAAGGCGTAAGATATGTTCTGAAGATTGATTTACGAGGGCCTTTAGATTTTATGTGAAGATTACGCCGTAACTAGCTAATAAGGTTACGGCGTAAATATGAGCTTTGAAGGTTACGGCGTAACATGGCTATTTAGTTACGTCGTAGAGATTATTTCGGAGGGATAAGTATGAGATGAATAAGGATTACGGCGCAACTCGGATAATTAGTTATGCCGTAACTAATTACTTGGGCGCAAAGTTTCGAGGTCCAGGGATTAGAAGCAGCAAGTTAATATTCACTTCGAGGACCAAGTATAAATATATCAAGAACGATGAGGGGCTGAAACCGTAAGGCTTTTGGACTTTATTTGAATCAACAAGCTACTTCAGGGACTAAAAGTGTCAACCATATGCAATATAGTTTCAAGAAATTCCAATGATAAGAAAAACTACGAAGTTACTATATTCTTATATAGTTACGGCGTAACTTTAGTTACGGCGTAACTTTAGTTACGACGTAACTAATTTATTTAATTACGCCGTAACCATGTCGAGGCTTATAAATACAGCCCTAAATCTGAATTTTCTAGTATTTCTCTTCACCCTCTCCTGGGGTCGATTAGGCACCACTCGGGGTATTTTCAATGTCAAAGCCGGTTTTGAAGGAAGAATTCACTCACAATCATCATCATTATTAGATCTACATCAAGTAATTTGTATCAAACATTATGTTCAATTCAATTTATGATTTATTCATTTTGTTGGTATGATTTATTATATGTTTGGCTAAGCACCTGGTCTTGGCCTATTTATGATTCATAATTGTTTTGTTTAGTTTACTTTACTTTCGTACAATTATTTCTAAGTGTATGCATGCATAGTTTATTGGTAGCCACCCTTGGTTCGGTAGTTTTGAATGGCGGTGAGGCCAATTGCCTAGGAGATATGACCAACCGACCCTAGGTGAGCCGATGAGACGGAAGGGTAAGATATGACCAACCGGCGATCCTTTCTACTTGTGCGATTGACCAACCGATCACTATCGTTTGGATGAACTTAAGAATTAGGGGTGAGTGTCTAAGTTCCTAACGGCCGGGCACTCACTATTGTAAATCTAGCATGTAGCGGTGTTAATGACTCGGCTTAGGGACCGGGAACAACATGACTTATGATGGTGCTTTGATTTCTCTGTGGTGGCATCTTTGCCGATAGGTTAGGCGAATTGACCAAATCTTGTCCTCTCGACTTTGAACCCACCAAGTAATTGGAAGTAAGTAGACGTAGACATAACTAGCGGGATGAGTAACTAGGTTAGCACCATTCTCCTTCATTGATCACATCTTTTGCCTTTATATGCTTTCTTTTATTTCCTTGTTTTATTAGTTAATTTTATTTCAATCTTAATATCAATTAAAATCGTGACATAGACTTAAGTTAATTTCCGATCCACGTAGCTCTTGGGGCGACTTGGTTTTACCGAATACTACACTACACACGATCGGATACACGCCGTTAGTGCGATAGGGTAGACCATAGGTATTGCGAGACACTATAAATTTAAGACACAGTCAAGAAAACACCGCATAAAAACCCATTGACTTGGAAACTCAAACTTATCAGGACAATGATTTGACAACTCACATATATCATTAGTTTATATTACGTATTTTTCATCACGGAATCGACACAAAATAGACAATTCATGTAAACTCTTTCATTAATTTGTCTATATATTGTAGTTCAAAACTAGATGCCATTCACATAACGTATGGATAATAACGAAGAATATACATTTCGTTTCTCATAAAAGCCTTCTTACGTTTACAAAATAAGTTCAACGAATATTGATCCAGACACTACTAAAGAAGCATATGGTTAGATATCATTTGTAATCTACGTAACAAGTATTTGTTATTTATTTATGATTTACACACCTTTTTTCCCCTTTTTTAATCCGTAACAGACGTGTTTTCTTACCTATTCACGATAAGATTGGTTCGCTATGGTTACTTTACAAACAAACCATGCAGAACCTAAACCATAAACGTTAATTTCTAAACCCTAATTTTTAAACCCTCATATACAAAACAAAACCATGAAATAAAATAGGATTAATTTGTCAATGTAATACATGATATGACCCACCATTTATTATCTTTTTTACTCGGATTATGACACGAGGGCCCTATATAATACACAAAATCATATAAGGGGACAAGCTTGTCATATGTGGACCCAACCTTGAACATTGTCGAGTAATAACAAAGAAAAGGGGGCACGTGTGGTTCTAGGAGCTCGCCATGTGCATTCCGTGACTAGTGTATCCTAAGTAGGGGTGGAAACGAGCCGATCAGTTCGTGAAAAGCTCGGGATCGGATCGGTAAAAAGCTCGAATGAGCTGAGCCTAAACGAGCTCGAGCTCGAGCTTAAGTTTGGGCTCATTTATTAATCGAGCTCGAGCCCGAGCTCTATACAAAAAGCTCGTTTAGGCTCACGAGCCTAAACGAGCCCTAGAAATATATACGTGTATATATTTTCTATACGTATAACCATATTAACGAGCTCGAGCTTTGTGTTAACGAGCAGAGCTTTGTGTTATCGAGCAGAGCTCGAGCCTTGTGTTAACGAGCCGAGCTCCATTTGAACCTTGTTTTTTTTCTACACATCATATAAATTAGTCGAGCCCGAGCCGAGCTCGAGCTTGTGAAAAATTTTACGAGCCGAGCTCTAGCTCAAAATGTGAAGCTCGAAATGAGCTCGAGCTTTTTATATATAAACGAGCCGAGCTCGAGCTCTGGCAGGCTCGGGCTCGACTCGGCTCGTTTTCACCCCTAATCCTAAGTCACGGATTGCATGCGCAAATAGGAAAAGCCAAAAAAGTTGGTCCTTGTTTTATCAAACAAGTCACTGTATAGGCACTCAGGTAATTTTCGCTTAATTATAAGACATTATTAAGTAATCATGTTTGATCAATTTTATTGATGTACAAGTCACTGTATAGGCACTCAGGTAATTAACGCACCAAATGACCAAAAAATGCCTAAAACACTCATAAATCAACCACTTTGACCCATTATTTTTGAAAAAATCTTGCTTAATAACCCCATATCTTCAAGAAAAACAACAACTTTAACATCAAAGCACCATAAATCGAATCAAACTGACCTAAAGCCATGAAACTTTCAAAAACCTTAAAAAACTCATTTTTTTCGATTTTGACCCAACAAACATCACACCCATGATTAGGCTCTGATGCCACTGTTACATGGATCAAGATCACTATTCAGGAGGTTAGAGAAGCTCAAAATAGAGATTAAACATGGTATTATTAGCTAAATAGAATGGGAAGATGTGTATATTTATTAAGAGAGAAAAGAAGAAAACATGCACACCTATGGAACTATACAAATGAGCTTCTCCCCTCCTAGTTGCAACTAGGAGGGTATTTATAGGACAACAGACGCCTAACTATGCTAACTTAACATAACTAGTCCATGTGCATGAGTAAATAATGATTCTACTACAATTATTGTAAATGGTTTCAATTTAAAGGCTAACAATTTGTATCAAGAATAAATGCACTAAACAATTATAATTATCTTTTAAAACAATATGATCCCTGCTGCAAATGATCTTGGCCAAAAACCTCGCCATATTTGCTTCCATATTTTCACCCATCCATCTTTGCTTCCATATCCTTTCTCCATATTTGAATTGGGGGTATACAAGATCATTTGTGGCGGAGGTGTAATGGCTATACTAGCAAAAAAAACGCAAAGAAGCCTTATAGTTGTCTACTAAATTTTTGTGCATAAAGAAATCAAACTTACTGTTATAATAAATCAAGCCTACAAAGTTTGACTATCTTTGAATAGTTGTTGAACCTAATTGGTAGGATTGATGGTAGCCTCAATATGATCGATGGTCTATATCTTTGATGGGGTAAAAGTCATATTGTTGGCGCCTACAATCTATTCTGTATATTGAATATGGCTTTTCCCATTCAATAGTGTTGGTTTACAAACAATATAAATAGAGGCATATGGTTACTCAGTTGTTCACCCCATCCATCCAAGAGTAGTAAACAAAGTGTCTCTTAAAGTGTGAGGATATTAGGGAGTTTGGTATATCTCCTAATTGCAAGAGATAAATATTGTTAATCCTTGTAATTAGAGAGAATGTGTTATTCCTAATTTCCATCATAGTGATACGTATCTTTCCTTGCCCGTGGTTTTTTTTTTACCCTATTGGGGTTTTCCACGTAAAATTCGTGTGTCATTTTTTATTGTATTTCTTATTTTAGTTGTGGTTTTGCTTCAATCTGGTATCGCTTTTCTCAACAAATGGTATCAGAGCTAAGGCTGGGTGTGTGTACAATTATTTATCATATGCTATGTGGTTGCCACTTATAAGTGGTCCCTCCACATCAAAAGATAAATAAGATTATACGAACTCAAAAGGTGTTCGTTACTATTCTCTGCAAATAGTAGTTTTGTCGAAAAGAAGATTGTGATTATAGCGATGACAGCAAAATTTGAAATCAAAGAGTTCAATGGGAGTAATTTCTTATTATGGAAATTAAAGATGAAGGCTCCTTAGAAAGGATAAATGTTTGGCGGCCATTGGTGAAAGGCCAGCTGAGGTCATGGATGACAGTAAATGGGATGAGATAGACGGAAATGCTAATTTAAACCTTCATCTTGCGTTAGCAGATGGAGTTTTGTCAAGCATAGAGGAAAAGAAAACTGCAAAGGATATCTGGGATCATCTTGCACGACTGTACGAAGCAAGATCACTCCACAATAAAATTTTACTTATGAGAAAACTTTATGCTCTTCGCATGACAAAATCTACTTCAGTGACAGAGCACGTTACTAGTCTGAATACTCTATAATTTCAGCTCACGTTTTTGAGTTGTAAAATAGAGCCACAAGAACGTGCTGAAATTCTACTTTAAAGTTTACCTGACTCATATGACCAACTTATAAGAAACCTAAGCAGTAATGTTCTTCCTTACTATCTAGTCTTCGATGATGTTGCAGCCACTATTCTGGCAGAAGAAAACAGGCGTAACAATAGGGAGGACAGACATACCAGTTCAAGACAGGTGGAGGCTTTAGTGGTGACGAGAGGAAGGTCAATAGAACGTGGCCTCAGTGGGAGTCATAATCTTGGTAAATCTAGAACCGGAAGGAAGTAGAAATTTAAATGCTACAAATGTGGCAAGCTGGGTCACTTTAAGAAAGATTTTCGGGGTTTAAGTACCTCTAATCCTCAGGGAAATGTCGCTAGCACTTCAGAAGATGGTAACGCCCTGTGTTGTGAAGCAATGGTTGCAATGAAGGCAGAAAGAGATTTGCAGATGTATGGATGTTCAATATAGGAGCTACTTTTCATATGACCGCAAAAAGAGAATGGTTTCATCAATATAAACCTATCTCTGGAGGCGGATGTGTGTACAGTTGCAATGATCATGAAATAAAGATCATTGGAATTGGAAATATCATGGTTAAGGTGCATGATGATACAATTCATACTATTCGAGATGTGCGACACGTGGAGGGTATGAAAAAGAATTTATTGTTTTTAAGACAATTGGATGATCTTGGTTGTAAGGTTGAGATACAAAACAAGATCATGAAAATTATAAAAGGCGCGCTTGTACTTATGAAAGGAGAAAAGGTGGTGCGAACTTATACCAACTGAAGGGAGAGATAATGGAGGAGGCGGAAGCAATGTTTTTAAACCTGGGTCGACCCGGTCGGACCGGTGCCCGGACATAAAATGAGTCAAAAAACCCATTGTTTCTAAAACCGGGTTGACCGGTTAGATCCGTGATGATATCAAATAATAAAAGTTTATTGACCTCATTTATCCTATATATATCACTTATTTTAATTACTTACTTTTGTAAATCTCAGTTGAAAACAAGCATTTGGTGAAAGTTAGCTATTTTGGACGTAAAATGGATCAAAACGGATCATATTGTTAAAGTCTACTGAACTGAAGGAAGATACGTCATATCATTCTAGATGGATACGCCGTACATCAACACTTAGACAAATGTGAAGATCATTGCCTGAATTTGAAGAATACGCCTTATGGAATTCTTCCACGCGTCGTATATGAAACTAACACAAACATCTAACTTATCTGCTCAAGATACGCCGCATAAACTCTTTGACATACGCCATATCAACCTGAAGATTTCACCATGTAATTCCAAGATTAGAAGATACATACGCCGTATGAAGACTAAATACCAGCCGTATCTTAAAGCGGTGTACGAATATTCTAGAATAAAATAATCTTGGACCCCACGCGAACTTACCTAGATACGGCCTATCGAGCAAACTGATACGCCGTATCGATTCCGTTTCCAGAATGTATAAGTACTGGATTGAAGACCTCAAAATAGATACCATATACATAATACACACCGGAGACAAGAGAAATAGGGCGACGACCAAACCACACTAGACACAACTAAAATAAGAATTCAGAGACATAAGTAGGTTATGCTAGTACTTTAATTCATAAGTAGATTCGTTTATTTGTATTAGTACTCTTTAATCCATCAGGACTGTGTGCCTTGTCACCGCCATATGACTCACATTTAATCTGCTTTCCCATCGATTAAAGTACATTTGATGTTTATTTTGTTTATTAGTGCATGTGATTTATTACATATTGAGTTTATCTTGGCTTGTTTGCGCTACCATACGCCTCCCACAATTACTTCATTAACATCTTAGGATAGTTGATGTAAGCCTTAACAGGATCAATAATACATAAAGTTAGTAATCATTAAGTGTATACACGCATGTGTTAAGTAACCAATGAGAGAGAATAGATTTTAGTACTCATCCTATATAACTAGGAATTAAACGAAGTGACAATCTACTTATCTATCGTTCAGGTCTCTTATTTGCCATCTGTTTTCTATCTGTGTATGTGTCTGTCTGTCGTCTTGTTAGTTTTATGTTAATACAAATAAGCCATAAAAATGTTTATTTATATTTTACGATCTTCTAATGTTTTATCGATAACAAACGTAAAATCATTTTAAAGAAACAAATAAAATACGTAAATGGTTTGAACTAATAGTTTCTAACATACTTACGTTTTCGCAATAAACACTAAAACAAGTATAAGTGATTTTATGATTTAATATTACATATGTACAACAACTAGTGTTTACATATTTGGGTAAAATATACACGTAACTAGTATGTAGTATATTGGGTAATATAAATGGGTAGAAACATAAGATCATAACCCATTGACCAAATACATTGAATATAGTTGGGTACAACCCAAAGTACATGACCCATGGAGCTTGACCCATAACCCATTGCATGACATCATGCTTATATCATATATGGATACTATCCATAACCCATGGTATTGACCCATACCCATGTGACTAGGTGCATTGCACTCAAAAGATACATTGTATCTAGTTAAAGACCCATGGATCAACCCATAACCCATGACCCATGACCCATAACCAAAATACCCATGGGTAAAGAGGAGCGTCCCACGGATCCCTTGTGGGAGGGATCCGTGGGATCCGGGGAACAGTAGACATTTTCCTCTATAAATAGTGAGCCATTTCTTCATTGTTTCTCACCACTTTCACACATACTTTCTCTAAGTATTGTACCTCTCTAACCACTAATCCTAAGGGATCTTTCTATGTAGTTTGTCTTTTGTTTTTGTGTGATTCTCTAGGTTCCTCTTAAAGGCGAGATCACCACTTCTTGAAGTCGAGCAAGCTCAAGTCCATGAGTTGTCATGCTTCGTCATTATCAAGACAAATGAGGTTCTCTTATTAATATTTCTTTCTTCCTCCGTAGAGATGTTGTGTTGAAGGCATTAGTGAAGGATGTCGAAAGAGTCAAGATGAAAGCATTAGTGAAAGGTGCTTAACGTCCGTGTCAAAAGCATTAGTGAAGAATGCTAAAGGTGTCAAGACGAAGGCATTAGTGAAAGGTGCCAAGCATTGTGTCAAAGGCATTAGTGAAGGATGCATAAGAATCAAATCAAGTGGCATTAGGGAAGAATGCCTATGTCGTATAATCGATGAGGTGCATCGTTATACATATAGTATTAGTTTATTTCCAAGGATGGCGATATCCTTGGTGGTGAGTGGATCTCTTTGAGATTAGGTGTTGTGTTGTGTTGGGTAGTAGTTCCTCTATAGTAATGGAACTAGGTTCTTAGCCTAGTACCTAATAAAGGGTAGGCGATGTTGTGATAGGTGTGGTTTACCTTGGTGTGAAAGAACCCGGTGGTTAGCCTAGTACCGGAAAAAGAGTAGGCGATGTTGTGAAGGTTTCTCCACCATAAGGAGTTGGTGTCGTGTAGTGATTACGAACTCTCGAGTAGGTGACTCGGGGAGTGGAGTAGGGCAAGGAAGGTGTCCTTGTAGCCGAACCACTATAAATATTCGCGTTGTAGTTTTGTGCTTCTTACTCTTATATTTTCATTACATATATGCTCGTTTATCAACATCCATCACACATCCAAATAGATTGACATTAGTCGATCTAAATAGCTTAAAAGGAAGTTTTAATTGGCAAAACTATTCAACCCCCTTCTAGTTTTCCACAATTGGCATCAGAGCTTCGTTACCAAGTTTCTTGAAGTATATTGTACTTTAAAAACTTGATACGATCCATGGTTAATTGAAAACTTCAAAAAAGTTTTTTTTCATAAAAACAAACACCATGTCTTTTAAAACTTTTTTGTTTGGATGTTGATTAGATGACAACATTTTTCTTATTATTTTTTTTGCACTAATCGTCTTTGTTATGTTGATTAGTCAAAGCTCATACCTACCAAGCCATAGGAATCGCTTGGTAACAAGAATACCTTCCCTAAGAAGGTATCTTAAACATAAAGGAGCCGGAATTGTCTATGACATTTGTTGTGTCATTTGTAAAGACATTCCTAAGTGCGTTAGAGGTATGATCTTCTACTTATCTCTAAAATGACATTAGCTTGATAATCAAGTATGCCTACATAGGTATTTATATGATTATCTTTGTGCACATACATGTATTACATGAAGCTTCATTAGAAGCCTTTTCTCATATGTGTTATTTTTTCGTCTAAAGTCATGGTATATAAAACTTGTGTTTTATTTCATTTAATCCAAAATCATATCTTTCTAATAATAAAACAAAACACAAATTTCAAAAGTTCCTCCTTCCCCATAAATAAACCACTCGTCGCCCACTTTATCAAATCCCCACTTTTTCAAATCTTTCATTTTCAAAAAAATTACCTCTCATTCAAAACTTCATCTTCCTCCCATCTCATCTCATCTCATCTTAAACCAAAACCAAGAAGGTTCATCATCAACATGGTTTATATCGCCCTCGTGCTCATCCCCTAACACTCATCGCACTTGTGTTCCCTATGATGAAGTTCACATACGGAGACATATACTTTGTGTTGTTAATCTACATTGGGGTTATATACCCAATCTTTTGTATCATTCTTAGCATTGAAATGAAATATTACTAATTGTCTATTTGTCTAGGTTATTATTATCATAATGTGTCTATCATTTCTTTGTGATTTATCTCATTATATCATGATACATTAGAAAGCTATGTATGCATGCTAAAAGAAAATGTAGGCTAAAACACATATCTTGGTATAAAACTATAAGATCCAAAAACCTATGTTTTTATCAAGAAAACTGATTCTGTTATTCCAGATCCACGGATCCCGAAAGTTAGACTAGCCGGATCCCTTATAAAAGGGAACCGTGGTAACCGTACATCTGGACTACAGTTTTTCATGCATAATAAAAACCACTTTCTTTCTAAAAAGTGATATTCCACTAGAATGTCAAAACCATAAGTAAGTTAAGTATCATTGTTGTTAAAAACCATTGTTAATAAAAATCTAGTAAAAACGTTAGATAATCATTGGTTGAACACAAACATCACTTTCTATTAACTCATCGTTTCTATAGGTTCAACTATGACGCATGAATATAAGTTTGATTTTTCACTCACTAGCATCTACACTCCAAACATCTCCCTTGAGCCCAACACACCTGGCAATCATGTCCGTGGGTTCAATAATCTCGAAAACCTTCACTTCCACGAAGGAAGTATTGTAGACACCTCTCTAAAATTCGAAGAAGGTATCAATACCTTCTTCCGAGCCATAGGACTAGAATGTCTTCTTGAAATCAACGAGAAGATATTTCCAAGGTTCATAATGGAATTCTTCCGTCAAGTTGAACTCGTTCGTAACGAGGATCGCTCTCTATCTCTTTGGTTTTGGATCAAAAACCAAAAGTTTGTTTTAACTCTTGGGCAATTTGCTCACATCCTTCGGATTCCAAATCATGGACAATGTGCCTTCACCGAAGATTGGTCTCTTGATTCTCTTTTCAACTTTCATGAAGAAAATAGTCCATATTGTTCACACATACCTTCCCCGGAGGATTTAAATCTCATAATATGCAAACCTCGACCATATTACTCCGATCCAAACATTATTTTTACACAAGACATCCGAGAAGAGTACAAGCCCCTTGCAATCATCCTATGTGAAAATGTTTGGAGTCTTAGGGGAAATCGAGAAATCCTTCCCGCTTGTTGTGCTCACATAATGTATTGTTTGCTAACACAACAACCATACAATCTCGCCTACTTCTTCATAAGGCTAATTGTAAATCTTCAAGGCTCCAAGAATAAACTCATCCCTTATGGAATGTTCTTGACGCCTCTATCATAACGTCATACATTTTCATCCTCAATTTCAAAGTCCGTTATGCATTTGTGAACAAGATGATGGAACCGCTAAACATATCTCTCATGAAGACTTTCTTCATTCTTGATTCCACCAACACTCATCAACCATTTGATGATCCTTCTAGCGAAAACACTCAAGGAACTTAGTAGTCTTTCAAATAGGATCAATCCTTTTGTACTCATGCTTTATCAGTGTAATCCAATTTCCTTCATGAAATAAAACATCTTACATTTGATATCTTAATGTTAGAACCTCTTAAACTAACCTTGGAATATAATGCATTGTCAGGATCATTGCATACCTTTAGTAAAGGTTCTGCTTAGCAGATGGACGGATCCCAAAGTTTGTGCTAGACGGATCCCTACACTTAGGGAACCGTGGGATCCGAAAAACAGAAAATGCAATTGCAAACATTGTATTTCAAACATGTCCTTAGAACATCTCACACTAAGCTAGACTTAGTGTCTTAAGGCAAATTAAGTCCTTTTCAAGTTAAGTAGATCCTTCCTACACACACATAACTCACCTAGATCACACTTAAAGACGCTTGTAGATCTATCGTTTCACTTAAATCCATTACTCTTCCGCTCTCAAACTCACACATCATTTTTCACATGATCCCTCATATCTAACTTTGGAAATCTTTTGTAGCAAAATTGATCATAATCATCCTTACGTCAAAATTGGTCGAAATTGATCAAATTCTAGTTTTCCATCTTAAGCCTTTAGGATCATTTAGCTTCACTTGACACTATCAAAATCTTTAGTGTCATCCTTGCTTATTCATTGGTACTCATAAAAGTTCCAATTTCTTCCATAAAAGGCAATCATTAGCTACATCACTCATTACCGTCAAGTACTTAAGCACCCCTTCATTTAAAACACTTAGGAGGGCTGAAACACTCAAGATGGTATAGATCTTAGACCTTAGAAACATCATTTTTATTCTTTCATAGCTGCTGAGAGCCGGATCCCTAGGATTAGCCTAGACGGATCCCTTGTTGGAGGGAACCGTGGGATCCGGGTGACAGATTATGTCAACTCTAGCTAAAACAATCATTTCAAACTCATCTTTCTAACTTAAACACTCCATCTCATCTTAAATAAGTTCCTAAATCAGTACAAACTCTGAAGTTGACTCTTGTGCATGTTAATCATTACATTCTAATGAATTTTAGTGGCTTAAGGCTTGAATGCACTTGCCAAATCTCTTGCTTTATAAACTACATTGTTAGGACTTCTAAAGTCATCACCTTCATCCTCATTTTCAGCACTTAAGAAATCTTTACAAACCTCTTGAAATCATCATGAGGAAAACTCCAAGTAGCAACTTATCCACCAAAGAACCACCCAAGAAAATTGCTCGTGTTGTACACGAAATATCTTCAACCGAATCATCTCCGGTCAAGCCAACAAATACAAGGATTTCTTCTCAACCAATCAAACCAATTCCTAAAAGGATAGTACCCACAAAACTACCTATGCCAAACACCACCATACCTCCTAGGCCAAACAATATCATCTCCACTAAACCATCACCATTGGTTCCTAGAGCTATCTCGTTTACAACTCCACTATCATCACCACACCTCTACAATTTAGAGGATTTGCCTCCTAGGCCGTCTCATCCTCCTCCGCCGGCAACATTCTCCTCATTAGGAGGAATAATGGTACAAAATCAAGGTGTTGAGTCAACATTAGCTCCGACTTCATTTTTGCCGTTACCATCATATAATCCCATTTGGATTATGAGAAATCATCAAAGTCAACCACCCGACCATATGGAAGTTGACACTTCTCTACCACCACCATCATTCTTGGTCGAGCCATCTTTAAATGTGCCTCCACCAATCCCTCCGTCATTTGAGGCTCCATAATCCGCTTCACTTGATCCTTCGCATCAAGCAATTCCATTTCTTCCACCACCACTATCTAGCCATGACAAAGATTGTTATCATTGTCAACATGTTGAAAGTTTGATACATGAAGTACGAGAAGACCAACGTTTCATGTTCTATCTCATCCTCGAACGTTTCGACGAGATTAAACCTAAACAAACTTGAGCTAGAGGATTTTAGTGGTGTCTTAGTTTCAAGCGTTACTTAGATAAGTCTAGTAATTCCAAGTCATGTATCGATCATTTTCATAGTTTTTAGAGTCATATGTACCATATCTCTAGTTTTATTAAATGAAAATACATGCTACTTGCTATATTTCTGAGTATATGATTATGTTGTATAATACATATCTCACTTTGATATTAACATAATGTGTTATATCACCATTGCTGAAATTAATCATCAGCCAGACGGATCCCTTAAATTTGCCTAGACGGATCCCTAGATGGAGGGAACCGTGGGATCCGTGAAACAGAAAACTATTTTTCAACTAACTTGGATCATATTCGCAGGAAATTGTGCATTATACTTGTTTTCTAAGCTTTGTTTTGTAGTTATTCAATTTACACATGAAGACTTTGACACCCTAAAGCTAGGGGGAGCTTAGTGCTAATACAAATAAACCATAAAAACGTTTATTTATATTTTACGATTTTCTAATGTTTTGTTGATTACAAACGTAAAATCATTTTAACGAAACAAATAAAATACGTAAATGGTTTGAACTTATAGTTTCTAACATATTCACATTTTCACATATAATACTAAAACAAGTATAAGTGATTTTATGATTAAATATTACATATGTACAACAACTAGTGTTTACATATTTGGGTAAAATATACACATAACTAGTATGTAGTATATTGGATAATATAAATGGGTAGAAACTTAAGTATCATAACCCATTGACCAAATACATTGAATGTAGTTGGGTACAACCCAAAGTCCATGACCCATGGAGCTTGACCCATAACCCATTGCATGACATCATGCTTATATCATATATGGATAATATCCATAACCCATGGTATTGACCCATACCCATGTGACTAGGTGCATTGCACTCTTAAGATACATTGTATCTAGTAAAAGACCCATGGATCAACCCATAACCCATGACCCATAACCAAAATACCCATGGGTAAAGAGGAGCGTCGCATGGACCCCCAGCTTTACGCTAGCCGGATCCCTTGTGGGAGGGATCCGTGGGATCCGAGGAACAGTAGACATTTTCCTCTATAAATAGCGAGCCATTTCTTCATTGTTTCTTACCTCTTTCTAACATACTTTCTCCCTGAGTTGAAAACTCTCTAACCTCAGATCCAAGAGATCTATGTTTGTAGTTTTGTTTTAGTGTGATTCTCTAGGTTCCTCTTAAAGGCGAGATCACCACCTTTGAAGTCAAGCAAGCTCAAGTCCATGAGTTGCCATGCTTCCTCATCATCAAGACTACTGAAGTCCTCTTGTTGATGATTCTTTTCTTTCTTCTAAGAAGTGTTGTGTTGGAGACATTAGTGAAAGATGTCTCAAGTGTCAAGACGAAGACATTAGTGAAAGGTGTCGATCATCCGTATTGTAGGCATAAGTGAAAGGGTGCCTAGAAGTCAAGACCCAAGACATTAGTGAAGGTTGTCTTGAAGATCTAGTTAAAGGCATTAGTGAAAGTTGCCTTAGATGTACATTCGATATGGTGTGTTTCGATGTACAAGATAGATTAGTACTAGATCCAAGGATATTGATATCCTTGATGATGTTGTAATAAGGAGTTGGTCTCCTTTGGGATTAGTCGTTGGTGTAGTGTTGGGTTGTAGTTCCTCCATTGAACTAGGTGCTTAGCCTAGTACCTAATAAAGGGTAGGAGATGTTGTGATAGGTGTGGTTCACCTTGGTGTGAAAGAACCCGGTGGTTAGCCTAGTACCGGAAAAATAGTAGGCAACGTTGTGAAGGCTTCTCCGCCATAAGGAGTTGGTGTCGTGTAGTGATTACGAACTCTCGAGTAGGTGACTCGGGGAGTGGAGTAGGGCAAGGAAGGTGTCCTTGTAGCCGAAACACTATAAATACTCGCGTTGTGGTTTTGTGCTTCTTACTCTTATCTTTTCATTACAAACTTCTATATGTTTGTTTATCAACATCCAACACACATCCAAATAGATTGACATAAGTTGATCTAAATAGTTTAAAATGAAGTTTTAATTGGTAAAACTATTCAACCCCCCCTTCTAGTTTTCCACAATTAGGATTACATTTCATGACATCCCGTTGCAAAATTGCAATCATCAAGGGGGAGCACATTCGTCACATAAACGAAATCTTTTGCAAACTTAGTTGCAAATGAACTAGCTTGGTATTATTTTCTTGACGCCTTACATAGGGATGGACTCGTCAAGGGGAGTAAAGACGAGATCCTTTCCGTTACTTGCTCTCTATTTTTATTTCTTTCACATATTTTCCTAAAACAATGTGTTAGTTTCCTTTCAAGCTCTTTTGTTTCGACAAAAGGGGAGAAGAAAGTAAAATACAATTCAAACTTTTACAATTTTAGCTTTTCCTTAAAATAATTTTATGTTTTGTCATCAACAAAAAGGGGGAGATTGTTAATACAAATAAGCCATAAAAATGTTTATTTATATTTTACGATCTTCTAATGTTTTGTCGATAACAAATGTAAAATCATTTTTACGAAACAAATAAAATACGTAATGGTTTGAACTAATAGTTTCTAACATACTTACGTTTTCACATAAAACACTAAAACAAGTATAAGTAATTTTATGATTTATTATTAAATATGTACAACAACTAGTGTTTACATATTTGGGTAAAATATACACATAACTAGTATGTAGTATATTGGGTAATATAAATGGGTAGAAACTTAAGTATCATAACCCATTGACCAAATACATCGAATATAGTTGGGTACAACCCAAAGTCCATGACCCATGGAGCTTGACCCATAACCCATTGCATGACATCATGCTTATATCATATATGGATAATATCCATAACCCATTGTATTGACCCATACCCATGTGACTAGGTGCATTGCACGCAAAAGATACATTGTATCTAGTTAAAGACCCATGGATCAACCCATGACCCATGACCCATGATCCATAACCAAAATACCCATGGGTAAAGAGGAGCGTCCCACGGATCCCTAGCTTTACGCTTGACGGATCCCTTGTGGGAGGGAGCCGTGGGGTCCGGGGAACATTAGACATTTTCCTCTATAAATAGTGAGCCATTTCTTCAATTTTTCTCACCACTTTCACACATACTTTCTCCAAGTATTGTACCTCTCTAACCACTGATCCTAAGGGTTCTTTCTATGTAGTTTGTCTTTTGTTTTTGTGTGATTCTCTAGGTTCCTCTTAAAGGTGAGATCACCACTTCTTGAAGTCGAGCCAGCTCAAGTCCATGAGTTGCCATGCTTCGTCATCATCAAGACAACTGAGGTTCTCTTGTTGATAGTTCTTTCTTCCTCCATAGAGATGTTGTGTTGAAGGCATTAGTGAAGGATGCCGAAAGAGTCTAGACAAAAGCATTAGTGAAAGGTGCTTAACGTCCGTGTCAAAAGCATTAGTGAAGAATGCTAAAGGTGTCAAGACGAAGGCATTAGTGAAAGGTGCCAAGCATTGTTTCAAAGGCATTAGTGAAGGATGCCTAAGAATCAAATCAAGTGGCATTATGGAAGAATGCCTAGGTCGTATAATCGATGAGGTGCATCGTTATACATATAGTATTAGTTTATTTCCAAGGATGGCGATATCCTTGGTAGTGTTGTAATAAGGAGTGGATCTCCTTGAGATTAGGTGTTGTGTTGTGTTGGGTAGTAGTTCCTCCATATTAATGGAACTAGGTGCTTAGCCTAGTACCTAATAAAGGGTAGGCGATGTTGTGATAGGTGTGGTTCACCTTGGTGTGAAAGAACCCGGTGGTTAGGCTAGTACCGGAAAAAGAGTAGGCGACGTTGTGAAGGTTTCTCCACCATAAGGAGTTGGTGTCGTGTAGTGATTACGAACTCTCGAGTAGGTGACTCGGGGAGTGGAGTAGGGCAAGGAAGGTGTCCTTGTAGCCGAACCACTATAAATACTCGCGTTGTGGTTTTGTGCTTCTTACTCTTATCTTTTCATTACATGTATGCTCGTTTATCAACATCCAACGCACATCCAAATAGATTGACATAATTCGATCTAAATAGCTTAAAAGGAAGTTTTAATTGGCAAAACTATTCAACCCCCCTTATAGTTTTTCACATTTTATTTACTTTTTACTTAATCTATACAATCGTGTCAGTCTCTCAGGCTTAAAAGACCCCTTGCGTTAGATTATGTTTAGATAGACTAACCTTAGGCATAAAATACTGATAGATATTTAAGTGTTAACGTTCCACTCTTGGTGATAGACTAACCTTAGGCATAAAATACTGATTATGTTTAGATAGACTAACCTTAGGCATAAAATACTGATAGATATTTAAGTGTTAACGTTCCACTCTTGGTGATCGACACTCTACTTACCAACTAAGCTACACTGATCGGGTATACTGCTCGTTAGTGTTTGTTATAGGATAAGTCAGCTAAATATAAATGTAAAACTTGATAATAATAATTTTCCTATACACAACGAAACACATAAGCCAGTCGGGTTTTGAGTGACCCAGGTCACCCCGGGTCTTAAAACCCAGTTGGGTTTGAATTTTTTTCAAATTATTTTTATACAAACCAGGTTGACCGGCTAGAAAAAAATAATAATAAATGGAAACCGGGTTGACCCGGAGGTCGAACCGGTTGAACGACTGAACCAGTGCCCGGTGACTCGACCGGGTCGATTAAAAACCCGAGTTTTAAAACATTGGGCGGAAGCATCTGTTGCTTCAAATAGTCCAAGTCATAGAGTTGCAGTAATATGGCATCAGAAGCTTGGACATATACGGAACAAGGAATGTAAATTCTTGTGGAAAGGAAGCTGATTGTACAAAAGATTGCACTACCAGGCTTCGATGATGATCAAAGGTATGAGGGGTGTATGTTCCAGCCAAGACTTACCTTTCACCTGAGAATAAGAAATACGAAACACTACGTTAAGTGATTACGCAAGGGTAGGACCCTGCGAATCACCTCCGGCGTGAGAGTAAGTATGAGTTATGGTTGTATAAGTGCGTGTAAGTAAAGAGATGAGTGTGTAATGAGCATACCATAATCCATTGCCCGTCCAACCTATTTATAGTGGATGAAATAGGGTTTAGAGAGAGGAGATCATGGGTTTGACCAAGTCGAGGTTCCCCATCCGCTTCGTCACCCATACCCAAGGGCTTAGGGCTTTGAACGATTTAATTCCCACGAGGTAACTTCGTGATAACGAATGGTTTGACGCCTATGGATATTTTGGAATCCTAACTGGGCCTTCGAATGGAAGGGCTTTGACACGACTCGGAGGAGTGTCCTTCGAGCTACTCGAGGTACATCATCAAGCCCCAAGTCGAAAGTGATGTATATGAGCGAAGAGGCATTGCTTTCAATTCATGCTTCAAAAATACCATCCCGCTACTAATCGCGTAGTTGGAAGATAACTATTTACCTAACTCAGCGATTTAATGCTAATTAAACCTTTCGGCCGCCCGCCACAGAATCACAATTCCCCATCTTACCCGGAGACCAAAAGACTATTTTTAAAATTTTAAAAATGTAAATCGGATAAGAGTAATTATCCAGGACACGTGTGCGGTGCTCAAGAGAAGTGACAAAGAGTATTTAAACGGGGGTGGTTGAAACCCTAACACATTTTACTCTCTCCGTCTCTTTCTACTCGCAGTAAAATTTGATCGCTACTACTCCGAAATCAAAAGGTAAAACTTCCTTCTCACTTGTAGCTTGTTTTTGTTTGTTAAAAATGGATTCCAAGTTTATCATAAAACAGCAAAAATGTACATTGTCTGCAAAAGATTTACACGATCACTTAGCTGATTTTCCAATCCCCTTGGAGTATAAAATCATATTGCCTAAGTCAAATCAGGGTATATTTGATGCTCTTGAAGGTTTCGTAGGGCTATACACGCATGCATTTAGCCATTCCAACCTTAGGATTCCACTGCACCCACTGATATTAGAGTTTATGCAATACTACAAGGTTCATATCTCTAGGTTCAACCTATTTGGTTTAGCCAAACTGACCACATTCATAGTAATGTGTAAAGCATACGGCTATGAACCAACTTTAAATGTTTTAAGAGGTTTTTTGAACTTGTATCCTGGGGGCAATTGGTTAACTTTAGCTAAAAGGCCTGAGGCAGATGTGCCGAATCTGTTTGGGAGAGTATACACCAACATAACAGCTTGGAAAGGCAGTTTCTTTTATGTGCAAAACACTTTTATCCCGCCCAACTATCCGGAGCTGTTGAATAAAGAGTATATGTTTGATGCCAAACGGTACAATGATCCCTTGCCATATGAGGTGCGAAGGGATCCATGCTATCAGCATTTGGCTAAATACCCTGTTGATGTGCAAGTGTTCCCCGAGCCAATCTTATACATGGCTGGGATTGCCCAGAGCTGGGAGGGGTCTCCCAAGAAGCCTGTTATCATGTATCATGGACAAAGTATGTTTCTCTACTTCTTGTAAAGTAGGACCAATGTAGCACTGATATTTATTTATTTTTCTTTCTTTTTTGCAGAGATGTCATTCAGGAACTTTATGTACCAAGATTTGGATGAAGACTTGAGTTTCATGCCAGCAAATAAGGCCGAAGAGTCAACAACGATGAGGTAGATACTCCAAAGCTGGAGCCTCTTGCATCAGCACCCCCACAACTTGCGCTAGAGGGTCCTTCTTAGCTTGTTGAAAATGTTGCCGACTCGGACGATCCTGCGGAAGAGGATGTCCTAGTCAGAGGTTCCACCGAGATAGCCGACAGTTAAAAGCGAGAAAGGAACAAGACCAAGGTCATTAAGTCAACCAACAAGAGGAAGAATCCCTTCCGCCTCCGGATCAAGGGTCGTGAAGGTAAGAGTGCCAAGGCGTAAAGTTTGTGAAGTCATCCTTCGAGTTACCGATGAATCTGTGGAGGTTCATGGTAAGCAGTTTTTCCTTATAAAACATGTGAAGTGATGATTGTCAAAATTATCTTAACCCTTATACATTGTATTGGTCGCAGGCCTTCCAGAAACAAAGGAGCTTCCTAATGCTTTGGCTTGTCACCGCATTGTGGATCATGTCACCCCCCCTCAATGGAAAGGTTTGTTAGACAATATGTCCATTGAAAAGGTTTGTGATATGCATGACAATGGTGTAGCGAGGCAAGCAGTATTGGATAATCACTTAAATAGCAGAACCAGAGAGTTGCTCAGGGCTGTGACCAAGGCTAGACATGAGATGGATGTCATGTTGGAAAGGGAAAAACATAGGGATCAGGAGTATGCCAAGTTGGAGGCCAAGTGTGATGAGATTGAGAAGGACCTTGAGAAGAATCTGTGGAAACGTAGAGGGGGGGGGTGAATACGTTACCGTTTAAAAACTTTAGATCTTTAGTATCAAATCGCTTATGAAGCTTATTATAATATGAAAGTTCCAATTATTGTTTGTGACCAATGTAAAGCATAGTAAACCATGTTGTCACACAAGCATTAACATCAAACCACATCACAAGCAATAGTATAGTGCAACTATGAAAGTAAAGAGATAAAGAAAGGAAAGTGCAAACCGAACACGATGATTTATAGTGGTTCGGTCACGGATCTCCTTTCCGCCTACTCCACTCCCCGAGTACCCAACTCGAGAGTTACTTCACTAAATCAACAAGCTCCCTTCTCGGCGGAGAAAACCTTACAATCGCCGCTACACTTTTTCCGTACAAAGCTAAATACCGGGTTCTAGTTCGAGGTAGAACCAACCTAACGTCGCTTATACAATATTTCCGACACTAAGCTAGATGTCGAGTTCTTTTCAAGGGTACAACCACTCCCACTATGTTTTATGGCCCAACATAACAAACCTTGTGTTTTATGGTATAAACACATAAACCATCTAATCTAGTTTGGTGAAAATGTTGTGAGGATGCAATGATGTTCTACACTAATGATCCATGACACAAATGTCTAATGGATATGAATAACTACTTCTAAATGATCTTCCATTGATAGGAAGCCTTCATGATGAAGATCACAAGTTCCCTAAACTTGTTGTGATAGATCTTCAGCTTGTGGTGAGTGTGGATGGCTAGATCTCCAAGCTTTCCTTGGTTGATCAATGTAGAGTATGCTTACAACAAAGATGAATGTTAGAAGCATTATGATCATGATCATTAGGGTGTTTAATGTATGTTACTACATTGTTAATGATAGATCTAAATGTATGCAAGAAGGTGGAGAAGATGTGTTTTCAAGTGGTGAAGAAATGGGAAAACAATGGGCTTCTATTTATAGCCAAAAGTGGATGAGAGCGCCTGACGGACCACGGACCCTTTAAAAGGGTTCCGCCCTTTATACAATTTGCGCCGTGGGTACCGACATAAAATCTAAAAATCTTTCTTCAAATCTTTCCAAGATATTACCAAATCTTACTAAGAACACATTTGATATATTGAGTGTCAATCTAACCAAAATATTCAAGTGATCTTCCAAGGATTTCAAAGATGATGCATGACATGATGTAACATGTATTTCCATTTTTAGATTAAAGGTTTATCAAAGTAAACTTGTAAAATGTATTATGTAACTAGTTGATAAAATGTCTAGTTACCTTTTGAAATACTTGTGAATGCAAAATGTAAAATGAGGTTCGAAATAGAATGGTTAACCTATTAAAATACTTAGTGACTCTAAACGTATTTTAAACATTCTAAATGATTTGTTAATGGGTTTGATCATAATGCCACATAACAAACATGTACGAACCTCGTGTGTAACATACGAGGACTTGAGACATCGAGAGGTGTTGAATGTATGTTGAGACAAATGTAATTACAAGCAACTTGTACATTTTACGTTATGTATTACAAGTTACATGTTTGTCATCAATCAAAACAAACGAGATCAGATAGATTAAATATCGTAATATTTGCACCAATGTAATCCTCTCGCTCAAGATCTCCATCAAAGGTTGCGAGTTGACTAATGAAATTGTCGACTCAAGGTAGAGGAGGTAGGATAATGACTCTCATTGGTCAAAATGTTGTACTTGAAGCAAAGTGTGCCGGTTTAGAGAGTGAGAGGTCTAGGCTTGGAGAGGTGGAAATTAAATTAAGGAGGAGATTGATGGCTTGCGATGAGGTACAAGATGTCGCAAAAGATCGTATGGAGGTTGTTTCAAGGTAGTACAAAGACATAGCTATGGAACTCTACCATAGTGATGAGTTGGGAGCATGATGTGGAAGGTCATCAAATCGCCTATTTTTCATGGACGGTGCTTGGCATTGGAGGAGGTCCAAAACAGTAAGCCGTGGACCTTTCCAAGATTGAATGCTACCGTCCTACTTGAAGGTGAATATGATGAGGCAGGAAATGCGTTTGCAACCGCAGAGTACTCCTTCCTTGCTGAAGCTTCCAAAGATCCTATGGCACCCCTCGAAGACCTCCTTTCCAAGAAGCCTCGCAAGCTGAAGCCTACAACTCCTACCAAGAAGACAGTGTCTGCCAAGCCTACCTCTGTTCAACCGTCTCCGACCCCCTCCCCACAAAAGCATGAATGAAGGTTGCCATGTTGGCAGTAATTTGGTTTCAAGGGTGGCATGTACCCTTTAAAACAATTTGTGTTATTTGACAATGTTTGTCTAGTTCTCTAAACAGTTTGAATGCTTGTGATGTATGGCCTTGGGCCAAAGACAATTTAACTGGGGCTTAGGCTCCTCGTGCAGGTACAAGGGCACTAGCCCTCATTTTGAATAGTATGGTGTAGGGGGAATACCTCTACACACTTAGTTATTATTTGTGTTTGTCTCGTTAACTTCTCGTACGCCACTTTTCCGACGCTTAAGCTTTACAACCTAAGGTTGAACAACCTCATTGTGTGTAAATTACAACACCAAGAATATAATGACCAAATTTGATCATTGACAGAGGGTCGCGACCCACTCTATCTCAAATCCATTAAGTAGCATGACTTTGTATATATTTTTACAAGTGCCATAAACTACGAGGAGAGCTAATGTGAATGTTTTAGTAGGCTTAAATAATGAGGTGTTTGCTGCACCTTATGCCTTTATATTCGACATTGAAACTCATAAACGACTTGGCTAAACAAATCTTTGTGTTTAAGAAACGAAGCAAGAGATTTGTAGGGAATGTCTTATTTATCATTTAATTGGTAGAGAGGATTACATCATTCTTTAAATGAAAACTAAGACAACTACCAATAATGTTTGCTTTCCCATGAGAAGATTCTAATTACAAGAATGAAAAAGTAAAAGTACTTCTTAAACATAGAACTTTCAAAGGTCTGTACCATTCCATGTCCCGTCGATGGGTTCTCCGAGAAGAGTGGCGGTTGGTGCTCCATTGTCAGTAGGCCTCAGCCTACCATGTAAGGTCCTTCCCAAGTTGGTCCCATCTTTCCATGGTATTCGGCTTTGCTTACACTGTTGAGGCGTAGCACATATTCCCTGTGCTTGAAAGTGGAAGGTCCACCCTTTTGTTATAGTAGCCTTCGATCTTATGTTTGTGTATTGCTTCGGATGGAGGCTATTTCTTCTTTCTTCTAGCGGATCAAGGTTTTCCCGATCCTTTCTTCATTTCGGAGGCATCATATGTTGCCACACGCCTGTGTACACTTAGCTCGAAGGGATGACCGCTATGTTCCGTATGTTAGGTCAAGGGGTTTCACCATTGCTTGACTTAGGTGCGCCCCGTGAGCCCATAGCACTGAGGGAGTTCATCTAGCCATCCATGGTGAGTTCGTCCCATCCTTTTCTCGATCCCTTGACGATGTCTCTATTTGTAACCTCCACCGTCTGCTACCTTGTGGATGGTAGACGGATGTCCAAGACCGCTTTATGTTGAGCCCTTGACGAAGTTGTAGAAGACTCTTCTACGAATCGCTTCCATTGTCGATATGATTATGTGGGTACTCCGAATCGCACACAATGTGTTCCCACACAACTTTCAATTTGCCTCCCGTAACGGAGGCTAAGGGTTAGCTTCACCCACTTGGTGAAGTAATCAATTGTCACCAAGAAGAATTTGACTCCTCCGGAGCCATAGGCATAGGTCCCACGATGTCAATGCCCCACCGAGAGAAGGGCCATGGGATGTCACACTTGTCATGTCCCGCTTGACATCTTAGGAACATTTGAGTGTATCCGACAAGCTTCACATTTGAGAATAATCTTTGCCGCATCCCCATGCATCGAAGGCCAATAATAGCCCAACTTCATTATTTTTGATACAACCGAGCGAGGTCCTGCATGGAGGCCGCAGGATCCTTCGTGGACTTCAAATGATAATGCTCAGAGCACTTGGGTCCCACACATCTTAACCAAGGTGATAGAAATGACCTTCTATATAGGGTTTCCCATTAGCCGCAGACGCGTGGGGACTTAACCCAATTTTCGCCGCCATTGGGATCTTCGTGAGAAGACCGCTTATCAAATATTCCCGATGGATCTTTCCTTCCTCATGAACCACGTCTGCAACTTCCCTGCGAATGATGGATCTTTCAGTTAAGACTTCGACAAGTACTTCTTTGGTGAGATGAGCGAAGGCCATAGAGGCTAGTTTGCTCAGTGCATCTGCCTTCTTGTTCTGATTCCTACGAACATGTTGGATGGTTTAGGAGTCGAAACTTTCCAACATCTCCTTCATTTTTTCCATGTACTGCTTGATGACGGGCTGCCTTGCTTCATAGGAGCCTGTCACTTGGTTTGCTACCAATTAGGAGTCTACGAAAACAGCGAGAGCTTTAACTTCCATATCTTTAGCTAATCGGAGGCCTGCTAGTAGGGCTTCATACTCCGCTTCATTTTTTGTGGCTTCGAACTCAAAACGAAGAGCATACGATGCTCCTTCCCTTTAGGGTCGACCAACATTAGACCCGCCCAACCATCGAGTTGGATGCTCTGTCAGATAAAGTTTCCACCATCCTGCATTGAGTGAGTTTAGCTTTGGGCTCTTCCTTTCTCAGATCTGCCTCTAAGGTGTTTCGCAAGAAGTCTCATGAATTTGCCTTTAATAGAATTTCGCCTTTGAACTCTATTTCGTGTTCTCCAAGTTCAATAGCCCATTTAGCCACCCTCCCAGACGTTTCGTGTTTCGACAAGATCCGCTTCGAGCGGCTTGCGGTTAAGACCGTGATTGATGGGCTCGAAATAGCGCTTGAGCCTCCTTGCTGCGTAGATTAGGCTAGTATTAACTTCTCCAATGTTGGATAGTTGATCTCCGCCCGCACGCACCACCTCGCTAACAAAGTAAATGGGATCCGCTGCTTGTCTCTCTCGCCATAAGGATCGCGCTAATACTCTCCATCGAGGATGCTATACATGAACAACACTTCTTTGATCGGGGTCAAGTGTTGGAAGGATTTCATGAACCTTCATCTTCTCGAAGTAGCATCCGATTCAATCCATCGAAAAATTTTCTTATCCACGCATCCTCGAGTGTTTTGAAGAATGGTAGGGACTGTCACCCCCTTCGCCAAAATCGACTTAAAGATGCCGCCCCTGCTCGTGCTCGCACATCTTTTAGACACTTAGGGCTTGGATATCTCAGAATTGCCTTGACCTTGGAGGATTAGCCTTTATCCCCGCTTAGTAATCAAATGCCCTAGGAATTGCCCTTCTTCGACAATCAAGGAACATTTCTTAGGGTTCGACTTCATGCTAATCACCAAGTCGGTCAAAGGTTTCTCGTACATCGAGGAGTAGGTCCTCCGCCTTGCTTTTGATAACCATGTTGTCAACGATGCTTCGAGATTTCCGCCATTTCTTTGTTGAAGGCTTTATCTACGAGACGTTGGTAAGTTGCCCTGCTTTTTAATCTAAAGGGCATCTTTCGAACAATAGACACCTTTGCTTGTGTAGAAGGTTGTCTTTTCTTCGCCCTCCTTTGCCATCCGGATCCGATGATACCCTTTGTAGGCATCTAAGAAGCATTTAGTTTAAGCCCGCCATGATTCTACCTTCCACCACTGCAGGGGTAGCAATCCTTCGGCATGCTTTGTTGATGTCGAAAGTCAACGCATGCGCCACCCTCCTTCGCTCTTTTGACCATTACCGGGTTGGCTACCCAAGTTTGGTACTTAACTTCCCTTAGGATGCCCGCTGTGTGAGGTCACAACTTCTTTGCAAGTCGCAAGGTTTCTTTCGGGGCTAGGCTCCTCCTTTCTGCTTTTATCGCTCAATGTGTTTGTACTATTGAGTTTATGCTCCGCTCAAGGACCGTCTGCCTATCGCCAATGTTCTTGGTACCCCGCCATGTCGAATATTTCGTGCAAAATATCAAGGTTAGTCCGCACAGCCCGTGAGCTTCGCTTTGAAATTCGCCGGAGTTGTTTCCTATTACCACCGTCTGCTCAGGGTAACTAGGGTTAACTACAACTCGCTCTTCCAAGATCTGACAAATTTTAGAATTGCTATCTGAGGCTCCTCCAATTCTTCTTTGATCTTTTGACACCATATATACCCATATTCGCCTATAATTAGAATGAACAGCCCTACCCGAAGGGTTTGGAACTTAATAGCAAGATGTATGGTGGAAACAACAATGCCCATCTTTTGCATAGTTGTTCTCCTACTAACAAATTATAAGGAGAATCAATTCGACTATAACGAAGGTGAGTGTTTTCGCGGGATAAGTGGGCCTTCGCTTATGGTGATTTCCAACGGTATTTCTCCTGGGGGCCATGAGTGTTTGCTTGAGAACCCTATCAGTGGTGTTCTTGAGTCCACCCTTCGTGAGCGTATGGATGACTTGAGCTTTAGGAAACAATGCTCATAAATGATCTTGTAGGAGATTCCACAATCCATATACGCCTGATTTACCTCCCTGCTTGAGATTCTGACTTGATGACCACGGGGTCGACCAAGGTGTCCCCCAAGATGGAATGGAAGGCTATTTCTCCTATGCTTCCCAGCCTCCCCATCCGCCTCCTTCGCTTCAAGGTTGATCGCGCTCTGCACCATTAGTATTGGAGCTTCAGAGGCGAACCTCCTTCTTGTTCCCTTCCATTCACCTAGTCAAGGTGTCGAGAACTTGTCTTTCCCTTATTGATGCCCTTAACCAGTGTGCTAATTGTCCAGATCATAACGCTTCTTCGATCTACTTCTTTAGCTCTCTACAGCTTGTTCGTGTCGTGTCCATGGTCTTCATGGAAATGGCGATTTGGACATGTCTCCGCTTTGCTTCGTCATCATCCAAGGTGGTGTATCGAAGACTTTGCGGCTTTCTCAGAGCTTAATCTCCCTAGAGATTTGACCAAATTCGCCAAGAGTCCATGGTCCAACCTTTGTTGTATGGAGTGAAGCGGTCTCTATTCTTCTTCTTATTCTTGATCCTTCCTGTGAGGACCCTCGAGAGAACTTGTCGAAGCTTCCTTTTGCTCTATCGAGCCCCGCTTGCTACTACTTTGGACTCAATCCAAGTGTAAGTCTTCCATCGCCTTGTAAGTGGTGAGAAGATCGGTGACGTGAATTCCACCAAGCTTCGCGTCCGGAGGCCATGTACAAAACCCGAGATCCTCTCGATCTTCGTGCAAACCTGCATTTGCAAAGTTTCATCCTGTACCTCGTAACTAAGGCCCTTGTGCTTTCGCTGCCTTTGCTTGATGGTGTGCACACCGGATGGGTCTTGGTGTACTTTTCCTTGGCTAAAGTGTGACCGAACTTAGCCTTAAGGTCGCCTAGACTTACAATGCTTCCCAACTTCGCCCATTCCACCATATTCTCACGAGTCTCTGAGCGTGTAAGTGAACATGTGGCATGCTACTGCATGACCCACTTTTGCATCTTGATAGCCTTTTCCATCGTGGGTGCCTATGTGAGTAGGCATCTTTATACCGTCGGGTAGAGGATAGTCTTCGATCCACTTCACGAAAGGTGTACAAGGTCCGAGGCTTCGTGTAGTATGGGTTGTATAGAGTGGATAAACAGTGTAGGGTTATACGGGTTAGAAATGGTCGTGTGTGGCGGTGGTAAATAGTAGAAGGTTGGTACGAAGGGTTTACACCCATCGATTATGTGAGAAACGCGCCCATAGGGCATTTACCGTAACTCGTCGGGGAGAGAACTATTCGGAGGATAGGTGTTATAGGTTTGACAAGGTAGGTAGGGGTTCATTCCCGAGGGGTAATTGATTCATGCCCGAGTATGGAGGAGGCCTCCGACACTCGAAACGCACGGCGGGGTACCGAGCCCCATCCCTTCTCTTTCTAAGTGGGCAACTAGAAGAGGGGTAGGTTTACCCTCCGCTCCCTACCGGGTTGCTTCCTCCGCTGGAGTTCTCGCCCTTCTTTCACCTTGCATTCTTTCCCTCTTCCCGGATCTCCTCCGGCCTCTTCAAAACCCACAACCCTTCCATTTGGCCTTCGATGGAAGGAGAACCATTTCAGAGGGCCGAGCGCCTCGCTAACTGCTCGAGGTCTCTCCTCTATTTCAATCTCTTCGCCATACTCCTCACCGGAGTATTCCAACTCTTTGCATTTCGAAGGTTGAACCTCGCTTCTTATGAGCCCTTAGTAAAGATTCTAAGGCTTCAAAGTTTGCCTCAACAAAGCGGGCTAATATCCGAATAGAGTTAGCGGATGTTGAGGCGTGATGTACGGAGTGGTTTCCAAACGAGATCGTGTGGTGAAGGTTGAGGCCGTTAGGGCGAGATTATCGATGTTAGTTGTGTTGAGAGGACCAGGTAGAAACTGGTGAGGTGTATCTTCTTCCCGGTTCCATGCCGTAAAAGTAGCATAGTTGGTTAAGGTTTTAGGACCTGTAATTACGTACTAATAGTAGTAGTCCCACAGATGGCGCCACCGATTGTACAAAAGATTGCACTACCAAAGCTCATGATGATCAAAGGTATGAGGGTGTATGTTCCAGCCAAGACTTGCCTTTCACCCGAGAATAAGAAATACGAAACACTACGTTAGTGATTACGCAGGGTAGGACCTCGCGAACCACCTCCCGTGAGAGTAAGTATGAGTTATGGTTGTATAAGTGCGTGTAAGTAAAGAGATGAGTGTGAAATGAGCATACCATAATCCATTGCCCGTCCAACCTATTTATAGTGGATGAACTAGGGTTGAGAGAACTTCGATGAATGTCGAGATCATGGGGCGTCCATGATTGTGGGTAACCGCTAGGTTTAGTGACCCACGCTCGACTTGACGGGAAGCCAAGAGAGGGGAGATCGTGGGTTTGACCAAGTCGAGGTTCCCCTATCCGCTGCTTTGTCACCATAACCAAGGGCTTAGAGCTTCGAATGGCGAATTCCCGAGGTAACCTTCGTGATAACGAATGGTTTGACGCCTATGGATATTTTGGAATCCTAACTTGGGCCTTCGAATGGAAGGGCTTCACACGCCCTCGAGGAGTGTCCTTCGAGCTACTCGGAGGGTACATCATCAGAAGCTAATTCCTAGCCTCACAAAGGTTTCTTTACCTTTCTGTTAGCATTGTATTATCAGCAAGCATCATCGGCTAAAATTCAAGACATCGAATCCTAGAAGCGTTTATGTTCTAGAATTGGTTCACTCTGATGTGTGGCAAGCACCAGTTCAGTCCCAGGGAGGATCAAGGTATTTGGTATCTTTCATTGATGATTATTCCAGGAGGTGTTGGGTGTACCCAATCAAGAAGAAGTCAGATGTGTTTGAAGTTTTCAAGGTTTACAAAGCGCGGGTTGAATTTGATTCTGGAAAGAACATCAAGTGTTTGAGGACAGGCGATGGTGGCGAATATACTGGTGATGACTTTGATACTTTTTGCAGGCAAGAATGAATCTAAAGGTAGTTCACGACGGCATACACTCCTCAATAGAATTGGGTAGCAGAGGGGATGAACAGAACCTTGTTTGAAAGAGCAAGAAAAATGTTGGCAACTACAAGCTTGGAAAAATCGTTCTGGGAGGAAGTAGTCAATACCGCCTGTTATGTGATAAATCGTTCACCTTCAACTGCAGTTGAGTTGAAGACACCGATGGAGATGTGGACGGGAAGCGGTCCAACTATTCGCACCTTCATATTCAAGTCCCGTACGTGATGTACAATACCCAAGAAACTACGGTCGGATCCAAAATCCGTAAAATGTTTGTTTTGGGGTATGTCGATGGAGTAACGGTATCGCTTGTGGGACCCCACCGCGCACAAAGTAGTCGTCAAGAGAGATGTTGTCTTTATGAAAGACAAAATTCAAGATAATGAAGACGGTGATAGCAGTATAATAGAAACTACATCACTACAGATGAAAAAACAATTTCAGTTGAGTGATTCTTCTGAAGCCATACCACAGCACGAGGTGAATGAGATAACCGAGTCTCAAGCTCCAATGACTCGTACTCTTAATCGTGAAAGAAAATGTCTGGTGTGGCTATGTTATGGAGATCAACGTTGCATACTGTCTTCTTACAGATGATGGAGAGCCATCAACTCTTCAAGAAGCATTAAATAATCCATATGCGTCGTTCTGGATGACAGCAATCCAGGAAGAGACTGAAGCTCTTCATAAGAATAAAACATGGGAACTAACGCCAATACCAGCAGGTAGAAAACCCATTGGAAACAAATGGGTATATAAGATCAAGAGGAATAGTGATGACCAGGTGGAGAGGGATCGTGCAAGATTGGTAGTCAAAGAATATGCTCAGAAAGAGGGAATTGAATTCAAATAAAAAAATTCCCTTGTGGTTTGAATGACAATTGTTCGAGTGGTTCTGGAAATGTGTGCTACGTATGATTTACATCTAGAGCAGCTAGATGTGAAAACTGCATTCTTCATGGAAATCTTGAGGAAGAGATTTACATGCTCCAACTAGAAGGTTTTAAACAAAAAGGAAAAGAGAACTTGGTTTGCAGGTTAAACAAATCTCTATACGGTTTAAAGCAAGCACTGCATTGTTGGTACAAGAGATTTGACTCTTTCATCATTGGCCTTGGATATAACAGACTACACGCAGAACCTTGTGCATATTACAAGAGGTTTGAAGGCAATTATTTTTTTTCATTTTGCTGTTATATGTTGACGACAAATTGGTTGCATGCCCCAACAAAGATCGTATCAGTAAACTGAAGGCACATCTCGCTATGGAATTTCAGATGAAAGAATTGGGACCCGCAAACAAGATTATAGGGATGCAAATTCACCGAGATAGAGTTAGTAGGAATATTTGGCTTTCACAAAAGAGTTACTTGAATAAAATCTTGCAATAGTTCAATATGCAAGATTCTAAGCCAACATCAACCCCGTTTCCTACTGATGTCAAGTTATCCTCCAAGATGAATCCTAGCAGTGGAGAAGAGAGGATGGAGATGTCTCGAGTACCGTATGCATCAGCAGTGGGAAGTTTAATGTTCGCGATGATTTGTAAAAGACCAGACATTGCACATGCAGTGGGAGTAGTGAGTCGGTACATGGCGGAACCTGATAGAGAGAATTTGGAAGCTATGAAGAGGATCATTAGATATGTTAAAGAAACGTCGGATATTGCATTATGTTATGGGGAATCGGGTTTAACGGTCCATGGATATGTTGATTTTGATTATGCAGATGATCTTGATGGAAGTAAATCAACCACTGGGTATGTGTTTACACTTTCTAGTGGAGCAATAAGCTAGGTTTCAAAACTGCAGTCAGTTGTGGTTATGTCAACAATAGAAGTAGAATACGTTGCACCTGCTCAAGCAAAAAAAGAAGAAGTATGGTTGAAGATGTTATTGGAAGAGCTCAGGCACAAACAAGAGAATATTACTCTATTTTGTGATAACCATAGTGCGTTGTATCTTGCAAGGAATCCAGCATTTCATTCAAAGACAAAGCATGTACGAGTTCAGTATCACTTCGTTCGTGACAAAGTTGAAGAAGGAACCTTGGATATGCATAAAATTCATACTGATGATAACGTGGCAGATTACCTAACTAAAGAAATGAACTATGATAAGTTTATCTGGTGCTGATCCTCATGCGGCCTAGCAGAAATGTAAGCAACATAAAAGTGCAATGAAGGATAACAGTGTGAAGATCGATTTAGCTTCAATCGAATCTTCAGGTGGGAGATTGTTATAATAAATCAAGCCTACAAAGTTTGACTATCTTTGAATAGTTGTTGAACCTGATTGGTGGGATTGATGGTAGCCCCAATATAGTCGGTGGTCTATATCTTTGATGGGGAAAAATTCATATTGTTGGCGCCTACAATCTGTTCCATATATTGACTATAGCTTTTCCCATTCAATAGTGTTGGTTTACAAACACTATAAATAAAGGCATATGGTTGCCCAGTTGTTCACCCCTTCCATCCAAGAGTAGTAAACAAAGTGTCTCTTAAAGTGTGAGGATATTAGAGATTTTGGTATATCTCCTAATTATAAGAGATAAATATTGTTAATCCTTATAATTAGAGAGAAGGTGTAATTCCTAATTTTCATCATAGTGATACATATCTCTTTCTTGCCCGTGGTTTTTTTACCCTATTGGGGTTTTCCATGTAAAATCCGTGAGTCGTCGTTTATCGCATTTCTTATTTTATTTATGGTTTTGCTTCAATCTGGTATCGCTTTTCTCAACACATACTACTATATATTGACTCTAACCACAATATAGCTAAAAACATAATAATCCATATATGTAGTTGCCTCTAAATTTTGTAAGTTTAAACTCAATGGCTAAGGATCACCAGTATGCAGAAACGAAACAAGCACTAATATCAAAGTTTTCTTGTTTTATTCCTCTCTTGATCACTGTTCCTTTGTTATTTTCTAAATTATTAGCGAGTAGAATAAGTTCAAATATATAAATACAAATAAGAACACTAAAAACTAGATTTTATCTATGAAAAACTCGGTATGCAATTGCAAAAGCAATTGCATCGTCTATCTGAATCCTAAAAAGATCAATACAAATAAGATATCTATCTACAAAGGATGTCTCATATGACTATCATATCCCTTCCAAACACTATTCACTTATTCATACCCTTAAATTGTAAAAGCTTATCATCATCATTCATGTAGATTCTTGTACCTTAAGCACCACCCGAACCATACTTTTTACCAAATATGATCATCTGCAGCTTGTCATAACCAGAAAGCACACCATCCCCAGCAATAGCACGTAGAATGTTGGCACCCGCACCCTTGAAAAAAGACTTGGCACCCTTATTCTTAATGATCTGTGAGAGTTCATCCATGGAGCTCTTGTACTAGACTGCTTCACCTGATGTCATCATCATTCGTCTACGCACACTGTCAAATGGGTAGGATGCAAGCCTTAGGATAACATCAAATAATCCTGAATATTGAGTGTCAATTTCCCTCGATAATGCTCGTATTTTATATCATTTATATGGCTTTACGCTTTTTTTCCTCTACACCTCACTTTCAGGTAAATTACGAGCATCGGGGCTAATGAGACGCGGATTTGGAGAGTTTATTGAAGATATATGACAGTATGCCCATTTTGAAGATGTTTGATGCGTGTACAACGCGTTCGGGTCAAAGGAACTTCCTTTCGTCGAAAGAAGTTTTTCAACACCCCAGGCAAGAACCTAATCGTTGTAGTGTAGTATCGGGTAAGCCTCGGTATTGATATCGCCTTCTAGGGAATAGGAATGCTAGTAAGAAGTGTACTACGCTAAGTTTGAAGTTTAGGAAGATTATTTTTTATCTTTTTATATTTTTTAGAAAGCTAAGGGTAAAATCTTGGGGTTTGGATTTGGGGGTTGGTACTTCTACCGATTACTTCTACTATCTAATTATCTAAACTATGGATAGTCTTATGTCTATTGATGTGTGCTCATATGATGATTAAAAATGTGTCTACCTAGATAGTATTACTCCCTAGTTATCTTTTATTGGTGGTTGAATTGTCACGTCCTTATTCTTAACGCGTTGTGTCTTCTAAGGTCGTAGGGTATGCTTTTATCCCTAACTCTTTGAGACTACCTTAAGGTTATTGCCTACGAAATCTCTAGGATTCATAAACTAACTCTAAGGTTATCTTTGGATGTTTAGTCTACAATTACGCTAGGTGGTTATAAACTAAGGTTCACAAAGATTACTCAAGTATTAAAAACACAACGATGGCCTATTGCACTCCTAAGCCAATTACAATTAAGATAAGAGACAACCAATCAATAATTAATAACTAGGTTTCATAGATCTAAGCAAACACACAAGAAATTTAGCCAAACATGTTAAACACGTAAGCATACACACATTCAATCGAAGACATAATGAAATTAATGAAGTAAAACACTTATCTTGATGTAAAATAGGGTATGAGAACCCTAAGATACTGTCCAAACCGGACTACAATCATTTTAGGTTTTTACTCCACAAGTCTACCTCTTAAAATTCTGAAAATTCGATTTCTATATATAGTTTAACAACTGCGATGGCATCGCCTTATAGGTAGGACGCCGTTAGATCGCCGTCATTAAGGTTTCGTCTTGGCCAAGTAATAGTTGAGACGGCGTCACGTTGTAATTGTGACACCGTCGGCTTCAAAGCAGCGACGCTGTCCGATTCTAGATCTAGGCCGTGCGGATGAAAAGTCTTCGTGACGCCTTCCTCTTCAAAGCCTTACGCCGTCAGTGTAATTTAGCAAAAGTCTACTTGAGCCGCCATAGATTTAATTACGATAGTAGGATGGCGTCACTTTGATCGGGATGCCGCTCGCTTCAAATTCTCGCACTTGAGTGTCTGATCTTGACTTAGCCATTTTATTCATATATTCACTCTTTTCGTCCAAATATGCATCATTCCAAAGATTTTGCTTCCAAGAGACCTAAAAGTGAAAAGGAACGAAATTAAGCAAAGAACGGATATAAAAGTGGGCGATTAAGGGCTTAAATGACCCTTTAAAAGTGTACGCTTTAAATCCTTATCAATGTTACTACGTAACTCTCCTCTCACATTACGCCGTAATGTAAGCGTGGCTCGAAAACCAACTAAACTAAATATTACGGCGAATTCCTCCTAGGATTACGCCGAATTAATTAGGTCAAATGGTGTTTCACACCGCAAGCTACGCCGTAACTCATTCCACAAATACGGCGAACCATGATTTATTGAAGATGCGGCGAACTCATTCCCGATGTTACGCCGTAACCGCATTTTCCAAAGCAAAATACGAAGAAATGGATGTTACGGCGAACTCTCAACTTGTTACGCCATAACCGATCCGCCTATAAATACCGCCCAAATTCCAAAGATTTCCATTCATTCACCCATACACCAAATCGTAGAACGTGGGTAGAAGGTTGAAGGCGATCTTGAGGAGCATATGGAGCCATCTCCAAGGGAGTAATCACTCCCCTACGATAAGCATTAGCTATTTATCATTTTTTTTCTTTCAATTCATGTATTTCGATATGTTAAACATTGAATCGATTGTTTTAGTTAATATGAGCGGCTAAGCACCTATGGTGCTGGCCTATTTATGATTCCTTGATTGTTTTGTTTATGTTTACATTGCTTCTGTATAATTGTTTCTAGTGTATGCATGCATAGTTTGTTGGTAGCTACCCTTGTTTAGGTAGTTTTGAATGGCGGTAGTGGCTAGTTACTTAGAGATATGACCAACCGACCTAAGTAGGTAGATCGAGTAGAAGGGTAAGAATTGACTAACCGACGACCTTCTTCGCTTGCGCGATTCGACCAACCGATCACCTACCGCTTGGATGAACTTAAAAGTTAGGGATGAGTGTTTAAGATGCTAGCGCGGGCACTCATTGTTATGAATCTTCCATGTAACGGTACTTAATGACTCAAATTAGGGACTAAAACAACCTGGACTTACAAGGTTAGTAGCTTGTTCTCCAAAGGAAGGCTCTGGCCGATAGGTTAGGACGAATCCCACCAAATCATCGCTCTAGCAACTTTTACCCCACTGAAGCAATTGAAGTAATTAAACGAAATTAACTTGATAGATGAGTAACTAGGTTAGCACACCTCTCTCTATTGATCACAACCCTCGCTTTTATTTGCTTTCTTTATTTTCTTGTCTTTAGTTATTAATTAATCATTTCAACTTTAAAATTTGCGACTAGACTTAGTTAAAATCCGCATACATAGCTCTTGGGACGACCTCGGTTTTACAGAAATACTACACTACGCACGACCGAGAACACTGCCCGTTAGTGCATTAGGGTAGACCATATGTATAACGAGACTTTATAAATATTAAAACCTGGTCAGTAAAACCTGCATCACCTTGCACCGTTTTCTTATCACCCAACCAAGTGCATAGCTAGCAAAGAAACTATACTGAAAAAAAAATCATAAGTTTAATTATGTTTAAAATTTATAACAGCAACAACAAACCCAAATACGACCGGAGTTGGGTATGGAGGAGGTGAATGTAGACAGATCCTACCCCTTCCACTAGGATAAACCCGACAATAGAGAGACTGCTTCCAGGTGGACCTCCGGCCAATAATTACGCCTAAAATTTATAAAGGTTTGTATAAAAAAACGATTACATGCGCTAAGATGGGTAGGTTGTGTAACAGGTTCAACATGTCATTTTTTAGAATGATTTAATACAAGCAGGCGGGTTGTGCTGACAGGCTGAAATTAGTTGTGACCCGTATGGCACTTTTTATTTTTGACCCATTTGAGATAAAGAACAACATGAACAACTCATTCATAAGTAAATGGATCTGAAAATAAGTTACCTACATGCTTCCAGTAAGAACGACGGGCTTTAAAGAATCATATAATCCAAAGTAAAGACCTCGGTAGACAATGATTCCAATACAGGAAATGTTGAACCCACGGTAGAGCCCCGCGATACCATCACCTGCTAGTTTCTGCTTAGACATCAACCAAACCATTAAACTGCCTTCCTCCACCCTTCTCTGCAGCCTTCGAATCATTTGCTAAACGGGTTCTAGCATAATCAAGTGAAAAAACAAAGAAAAGGGAGGAAGCACCAGATGCACCCCCTGATGCAAGATTTCCAGCAAACCATTTCCAATAGCTTCCTCTGTCTTTTTTAAAGTTGAAAAGCCTCTTAAAGTAATCCTTGAATGTAAAGTTCAGAGCCTGCAGTTAAAAGCAAGATACATGCACCAAAAGGTAAGAAATTACATTGCTTTTTACTATCACATAATATTCAATAATCAGAACCAGTTATAAAGGACGACTTATAGAAAAATGATTATCCATTACCGATTATAAAGAGATAAAAAAACAAAATCTTTTTATCCAAACACTAAAAACCATTTGTATGAGATAATCAGTTTCAGTACACATATGAAAGCAGTCACAAATCAACCAAATTTTTTCTACTTTCGCATATGTTATTCTTATACCATGCTACGCAAAAAAATAAAGACATACTGTAATTCAACAAAGTGAATAGGTAATTCTGAGATTTCAAAATGTTTTGAACAAAAACATAATGGGTGTACTACCCTGAGTTGGAAAATAACGGATGAAATTTGTTGTGTTCCTCTCCACAACGAACCAAATCCTTCCTCCTTAATGGTTCTACCACTTTATACGGTTGAGAGAGTCTACCAGCTTTAATCAATTAATCATCTCATCTTGATTCTGGATCAGAAGCTTCGCACGCTCAACGGGAGCAGCCGCAGTTTTTGATACAGCTGCAGAAACACCACCCATAAGAAAATCAATGGTGAATGTTGAGAAACCTTTCTCGGATGGTGCTTGGGCACAAATGATGCGCGTATAACGCGTTCGGGGTCAAAGGAACTTCCTTTTCGTTGAGCAAGTTTTTCAACACCCTAGGCAAAGGAACCTAATCGCTGTAGTGTAGTATCGGGTAAGCCTCGGTATTGATATCGTTCTCTGGGAATAGGAATGCTAGTGAAAGATTTACTACGCTAAGGTTCGAGGTTGAGGAAGATTATTTTTATCTTTTATATTTTTAGAAAGCTAAGGGTAAAATCTCGGGGTTTGATTTGGGGTTGGTACTTCACCAATTACTCTACTTATCTAATTATCTAAACCAAGAGGTAGTCTATGTCTATTGATGTGTGCTCGATGATGATTAAAAATGTGTCTACCTAGATACTATTACTCTCAGTTATCTTTTATTGGTGGTTGAATTGTCACGCCCTTATTCTTAACGTTGTGTCTTCTAAGGTCGTAGGGTATGCTTTTATCCCTAACTCTTTGAGACTACCTTAAGGTTATTGCCTACGAAATCTCTAGGATTCATAAACTAACTCTAAGGTTATCTTTGGATGTTTAGTCTACAATTACGCTAGGTGGTTATAAACTAAGGTTCACAAAGATTACTCAAGTATTAAAACACAACGATGGCCTATTGCACCCTAAGCCAATTACAATTAAGATAAGAGATAACCAATCAATAATTAATAACTAGGTTTCATAGATCTAAGCAAACACACAAGAAATTTAGCCGACATGTTAAACATGCAAGCATACACACATACAATCGAAGACATAATGAAATCAATGAAGTAAATTACTTATCTTGATGTAAAATAGGTATGAGAACCCTAAGATATTGTCCAAACCGACCAAAATTGTTTTAGGTTTTTACTCCACAAGTCTACCTCCTAAAATTCAAAATTCGATTTCTATATATAACTTTACAATCACGACGGCCACCTTATAGTCGGGCCGCCGATCGCCATTGTGGTTTCGCTCGCTAAGTCATCATTGGGACGGCCACGCTGAAGTTGTGAACCCGCGGCCTTCGAGATGACGTCGTCGAATCTGGATCTAGGTCGCCCGAGAAGAAAGTTCTTCGTGACGCCTTACTTTTCAAAGCTCGACGCCGTGTGTAAAACAAAGAAAATCGCCATCGAGTCGTCACAAAATGAGGGACGGCGCCGCCTGCTTAGGGCGCCGTCAGTGTAATTCCAGCACTGAGTGTCTTGATCTTGACTTAGCCATTTTCTTCATATATTCACTTTTTCATCCAAAATGCATCATTCCAAAGATTTTGCTTCCAAGAGACCTAAAAGTGAAAAGGAACGAAATTAAGCAAGAACGGATATAAAAGCGGGCGATTAAGGCTTAAATGACCCTTAAAAGTGTACATTTTAAATCCTTATCAACAAACATGTGACATTTTTGGCACAACCATTGAGAGATCAGTCGATGAATGCGTTGAAAAGTGATACGAACCGGATCGATGAAGAGATAAAAGAACAATAAAGATAGAATAATCGACTTTCGAGAGGTCGAATAAGCTCTCCCAATTGACATGAAATCAATAAACCATAATATTATTCAGAATAATCTCCATTACAACCCTAATACCCTATTTATAATAAAAGGCACCCTAAATTAACTTGTTCACTAAGAAAATATAATAAAGGAAACTAAATAAATATTAATAAGGAAACTACTAAGAAGGTTCTTATCAAGACTCCCGCCCCCAAAAACACCTTGTACTAAAGGTGTTGCTTCTAACAATCTTGATTCCAGGATCCCACGTTTTCCCTTGTGAACCTGTCTTGTCGATCAACATGAAAATGCTGATGTACCTCCAAATTAGATTTACAATGCGGCTCTTTGCTTAATCTGAAGTCATCAAATAAATACCAACCATCTTCAAGTCTCCTTGCAAGCACCAAGTATAAACCATGTTTCAGTCGCACTTCAACCCATGTGTCGTCACCCTTGTTGTACACAGCCCACCCAACATCGTTGAACACACCATCAGGGTTGTTGTCTTTGTTGGTACCAACTTTAGAAAATGTAATAACCCCTTTCCCTTTTTTAACTTGTTTATCATTGTCTTCCTTATGATCTAATTTTGCATTTTTAAATACTTTCTCATCTCCTTTCACATCAAAACATGTAACCACCAAGTTTTCTTCCGGTGTTGATCCATCATCACAATCTTCACTGACAAAGATTTGTGATTTAGGATTCGATATTATATTTTCAGATGCTTCTTGAGCTCTTTTAAGATCACGCCACTTCTCCCATTCTTCAACCTCCTTAGCGCGGCCTATTGAAATCGCCATTTTTTTCAATAGATCTATAATCTCTTCATGTTTACGGGTTGATTCAGCTCTCATAGCCTCCATTCTTTTCTCGAAGTCATAAATTCGATATCCCGTTTGTGTATGATATTTATTGTTACTCATGACTAATCTGATGATGAGCAGTAACTTCGTGATGAACAGTAACTTTGATTTTATTTATTTATTTTTTTAAAAATCCCTAGAATCGAACAGCTCTGATACCAATTGATACGAACCGGATCGATGAAGAGATAAAAGAACAATAAAGATAGAATAATCAACTTTCGAGAGGTCGAATAAGCTCTCCCAATTGACACGAAATCAATAAACCATAATATTATTCAGCATAATATCCATTACAACCCTAATACCCTATTTATAATAAAAGGCGCCCTAGAATTAACTTGTTCACTAAGAAAATATAATAAAGGAAACTAAATAAATATTAATAAGGAAACTACTAAGAAGGTTTTTATAAAAAAGATGTCACACTAAGACTGCCTTCCAAGAAGACAGGAAAACTTTTGTTGAACACTTGGGTGTTGTTTATAATCAATCATCATGTCTTCTCCTTGCACACAATTGCAAATAAATCACCTATGATATGGAGTAGTAAAATTTGGATGTGCATTTTAAAAGTGATTTTGCACAATGAATAATCAAGATTAAGTTATCAGCTATAATGACATGTGTTGTACAAAAGTACAAAATGTTTATACATGTAATAATCGGCTAATCATGTGTTTATCTATCCTGATTTTTTCAAGAGTTTAAAGACACAATGTCTAAAAAATCATTCATGCCAAAAGTGAAAGAACACCTTATGAAATGAAAGTAGAAATCTCATTAAATTACTTATCACTAAATTAGTAACATTTACTCCAATCTTAAATAATCAAAAGCATAATCTGTCAATACAGACATATTAAAAATGATTTTTGGCTTTAAATCATAATAATCAAATAAGTACTTTCATAATACATACATAAGCACCGATAAACAATATCCATATAGCAAGATTTAAATATTTCACCTCTTTCATAATACATTTTATATGAGGAATGATAATTCTTTACCATTTTATCATTTACTTTGATCATGCATGCTACATATATAGTGCTTGAAACATAAAAACAATAAATATAATACTCCCTCCGTCCGTCCACTTTCATAATGCACAAAGTTTTAAGAAATCTCACTAACTACACTCCCCACCAATCAAATATCATATCTATCCCTTAAAGTCGATTTTCATTGGTTGAAATATAAAATGAGCACTTATTATACGATATCTCAAAATAATAATGCGAACACTTAATACGAAATAGTAATGTATTAATATTGGAGAAGTCAACTTACTAAACACGTGCACATATGAAAATTGGACATACATGGATATGAATTCATTGATGAACAAGAATTAAAAACATGAATTGATGTGAAATGGAAATGGCATACCAAAAGAAATGATGATGATTTTAATTAGAATGGAAAAGAATGAAATATTTTTTTTTAAAAGGTTTTAAAAGAAAAGGTGACTAGTTGGTCTCATGCTAAATGGTCAGTAAGAAATTTTAGGAGATTAACCAATAGATTTGCAAAACGTTACTAACCCACTGGACTTCAAATAGTGAATTTTAAACCTCATTTTATAATAGTAGTTGTGACTATAATAGTTTTCGGGAGAACAACAAAATAGTAAAGGTAGTAAGTCGTTTAATCTTGGTCATTTTCACCACTTGACCACAAGATGTTTGTAAATAGCGTTTTACGGGCAATCACATCCTTGTCCATTTCACATATTTTTTTAAATGAAGCATATAGGTTACGTTGCCGGTTATCAATGTATTGCATTGCAAAAGAAAGGATGACTAGTAGCCCTACACCATAGTTACATCTCTAAAGTAATGCTCCTAAGCAAAATGGGTCAAAAATAGTACCTCCAACAACATAGAAGTTCCTATAACCTCACTTTTCAGTTTTTAAACATAACAACATCCCTGCTATAAGATTCTGCAACAAATATAACAAACATATATACCTGCTCTTTATAGAACTTTACACACTTAAGAAAATTCAAGTATTGACATATAAAAAGAAGTTCAATTACCAACTAGAAAACATCCCGGTTTTTTCTGCACAAAACGGTAATTTTCATAAGACAAACTTAAATATCCAGAAGCTGAAGCTATTAACTTAACACTATTCTCTTTACTTGTCTGTTTCTGCTGTCCAAGTTCAGCTTAGCAGTTGATTCCACAATATTTAACATCTGGGCCAGTAACTCTAGTAGTAAACGGATCGACTCTAACCCACAACAAAGAGAAGATTGATGCCAGAAGAATGGACCATACGACAACAATGGTAGGCATCCGATTCTGTTTTCCCATCAGACCCTTTAGGAAGGGGTAAAGATGTACAATCACCCAAAACGCGAAGAAGAGTTTACCAAACAATGGACCCCATGACTGGTATCCGCTATTGATAGCATACGAGATTCCAGCAACCACTCCCACCATGTTTACAAGCAAAAGCGTTGTTGGTGCAATGAGAAGTGTGGTCCATTTGAACATGTAAAGTTCAGCAAAATCACCGTCTTCATCTGATGCCTTTGATGTGACTGTGAAGTTGGTGTCGATACCTGCAAGTACTTTCAGTAGACCTTGGAAGACTGCAAAAAGATGAGCAGAAACACCACCAATGACCCAAAACTGCTCGTTTCTCCACCATTCGTCTATTCCAACACCACTCCATCTCATTTCAAGGATACCAGTGGCAAAAATGGACAGAAAGAGAGATATAAACCATAAACTCGCAAGGTTGCTAATCTGCAAACATTAGAACATACTGTTATAACTTGAAACTGTAAATATCTGATAAAGAAGTAAACGTTTAGGTAATGAAATGAAACGAACCTGAGGAATGATAAACTTTCCGGTAAGAAGACAGACAGCTGGAAGAGTACAGTAGATGACAAGAGGAATTGAAGTGATGGGGTAAATGGTTGTGTTTATGTATGCGAATCTCTCAAGCCATTTTAGCCTTCCATTATAGCCATACCACATAGGACAATGTCTGCTGAAAAGAATCTCAACAGATCCTAAAGCCCATCGAAGCACTTGGTTTAGACGATCTGACAAGTTAATAGGAGCAGAACCTTTGAAGGCAGCCCTAGGTGGCATACAGTATATTGATCGCCAACCACGTGCATGCATCTTGAATCCTGTAAGAATATCTTCTGTGACAGAACCATAAATCCACCCTATCTGCAGATAATATGGCAATTTTATCTTAGCATATGAACTACGTACCCTTATGAAAAATGAAGGTAATTAGGAATATAAATGAGTAAAATAAACTAACCTCGCTCCCCCAGTCTGTTTTGTCTTCATACCCACAACTGATAACATGAATAGCCTCTTTCAGCAAAGTTTCAGGTGCTGCAGATTGGGGTACACCGCCATTTTCCATAAGTGTGGATGCAACGAAAACAGCCGACTGCCCAAATCTTTTCTCAAGCGACATTTGTGACATTAGCAATGCTTTTTCATCATCAAGCCCAGCTCCTGATATAAAAGGAAGCGGAGGATATATAAGTAAACAGAATAACGACTTGAAACAGATGCTACTAAAAGTAACGGATTCTGAAAATTTGTACCTTCAACTCCCTCTTCTATGTCCTCTAGGCTGAATACTGGCACAGTGGGATCAATATGCTTGCTAGATTTCTTTTTGTCTGATCCCTTCTTACTAGATTCGGAATTTTTCTTTCGTGAGCCAAAGCAGCTAGAGAAGAACCCGTCTTCTCTCTTTTCTTAGGCTTAAGAGGAGGTTCATAGCCATATAACGCTGTTCTATTGAAGACACATCCAGTACCCACATAAACGGGACCTTGAATGCCGCTCTAAACCTCTCAAGTTAATCTGTTAATTAAGTAAATAAAACCGTTTTTACATAAGTAAACGATAAACCAAAAGAATGGGAAACTTAAAATAGCATTTAAGACTGAAAAACTAACATCAAAGAAAACAGTGTTTCTGTTAGCGTAACGATCATTCTTGTCAATTCCATCAAATCTCTGTGGAAACTGAACATAACAAACATATTTTCCGAGGTTGGGATCCATCATAAAACACATAGCTTCCCTCAATGCCTTACTGTTATTGATGTAATGATCACAATCAAGATTCAATATGAAAGGGCCGTTTGTAAGGACTGCTGATACACGAACCTACAAAATAGCCATATTAAGTTAATGGCCGTTTATACAAACAAGTAAAACTTAGAGACGAAAATGCAAAAATTACGTACAAGTGCATTCATGGCACCAGCTTTCTTGTGATGCTGAAATCCAGGACGCTTTTCACGTGAAACATAGACTAATCGTGGCAATTCATTACCATCAGTGTCAAGCCCACCACTCTGACCTAAGAAGACCTGCAAAAATAATTCAGTATCAGATATAATCAGAACTTTCGAAGCATACGACGTTTGAAGACATTCGATAAATAAAAATGATAATAATAAACTAATTATACCTGGATCATTCCTGGATGATCCCTGGTATTATTTCCAGGCCACGGTGTACCATCTTGCATGATCCATCCTTCTTCCGGAACTTTTTGAGCTTTAGCAACGAGACCATTTACACGAATCTTGAACTCTTCATATTCTCTCTGCAACAAACAGAACAAAGCATTAATTTACTCGAATACAGAGTTAAACAAAAAAAACCCATGGGTCTACTTGCATGAAAAGTTTCTTACTTTCATAGCCCGACGGTCTTTGACAAATGTTGGCTGAATAGTATCTTTCAAGTAATCAATTTTCTGGCTGAAGTACCATTCAGGAGCTCGGGGTTCAATGTTATATCTCTTGCAGAAAGGAACCCATTTCTTAGCAAACTCAGATGTTTCGGATAAAGATTCAAATGACAACATAGCAGCTCCATCATCAGAAACATAGCATGAAACTTTGTCAACTGGATAGTCAACTGCAAGAATAGATAGAACCGTGTTTGCTGTGACAAGAGGCGGTTCCTTTAAAGGATCCACAGTACTAACAAATATGTCAACAGCGGCTAATTGCGATGGTTCTCCTTCACGATCATACCTAAAAAAACATAGTTTTAGCTCGTATTTATTTTTATAAAATATAAATAGTAACATTAGCCTCTTATCAAAGTGTATTACCTAAGAGCAAGCCTATCAAGATACGTTTCACGATTTACTGGTAGCCATTTGGGAAACTGATCCAATATCCATGATATAGCAAACCAAATCTCACAAATAACAGATAGTAACCACAAGGGGTATGCGTTGGTCACAGGATTTGTTAACCGGTAGTGCAAAAAGATGCAAAGAACCACCAACCGAAGTACAATAACCATCCTGTATGGATTTATTTTCGATGATGGAATAGAAACCTTCCTCGAAAGTGGCTGCCGGGCTTCATCATTCCTTCAGAAGATAAAACAAATCAAATCAAGTAGTTACAACCAGTCTATCAATACATCATAACCAGACTATTCTGTAAGTAAACTTACAGCAACGAGTCATCGACCAGGATATCTGTAGCGGCATCAATATCTACACCTCTTTCAGAAGCAGCCCGGCTAGCAGTCATTGGAACAGCATTCTTATCTTGCTTCATTCTCCATCCATCAACTCGCTCTTTCCACGCAACATTTCCCAACCCTGAACCTCCAAACTCCCTCACAGGGTCCACGACCCTAATATTAGCTGCAAACACAACATTTCAATAGAAATGAGAAAAAAAAATACAAAAAAAAGAAGCTAATTGGCTAATGGTCGTAACGCAAAACATACGTGATTGGTTAATCTCTCCACTGTACGGAAGTGAATGTATTCTTCTTCCACCGGGTGGAGGAGAGGCCATTGAAAGACGTTCAGATAAATCACCAGAAACCTAACAATAAAGCAGAATCAAGTATTATATTTCTAGCAAAATTCTTATTACACTGAAGTGATTAATGTGTAAAATTAAGCATCCAACCTCTTGTTGTCCACTGGTTATCAAAGGTATGTGGTTACGAGAGATCTCTTTATCATAATTCGGGGCATTAACATCCTCCCCTCTTCCGTATGTCTGGTGCCAGCTCAACATTCGCTCTGCTATCTTTTGCTTCTGCTTCTCATTTTCAGCTTCTGTTGATGGAAAATCGGTAGGACTGTCATCAACATCAACACCCTTCTCTTTGTCTCCAACATTTGGCGGGCTTCCTAAATTGTTTATCAAACAAAACAAGTTTGTTTTAAAAAACATATATTACAAACTGACAGTTCACATATATCATTTTGAAGTAAATTAAGACCTTTTTGTTGTTTGTAACGCGTTTTGCACTGAGGGCAAGACTGATTGCCATCTTTGCGCTCGTATTCGTAACATGGCCTACAAACCGGGAATGCACAAACATCACAAGCAACAAAAACATCTCCTGAATCCGTGACGCCGATATTATCCCCACAGATTTGGCAAACTTGACTCCCAACATTTTTCAAAGACTTCCCCTGCCACGCATAACATAACAAATGTAAACTTAATCATCTCATAGATACCAATCTCCACTGTTCTAATGAAACAACAGATAATAATTAGTGTAAACGAACCGAACATGAACAAAGTCTATATTCATGAACATCCAATTATCCGCTCGTTTATGTTCGAATATTAAGTCATTAAAATTAATCCCGTTGTGGCCACGAAAGGTTTATCCAAAAGGGTAGTGCGATGTCGAGTCGAAAACGAGGTTAATAAAAAGATATTATATCATTAAAGTAATCATATTTATTAAAAAAATTGAAAGAAATTTTTTACTACTTACGCCGACACGTAATATCTTATAAAGGGGCACAAGGCAGGCCCCCTAGCGAAAAAAAACTGAAGTGTAAATTTTCATTGATATTTGGCTTTTTTCGTAATTTGCCCCTAAGTACCAATTTACAGTATAGTTTCTAAAATTTATTAAAGTGTGCTCTCGACCAAAAATTTCTGACTCGCCCCTGCTCAAATACTTATAGATATAGATAAACAAAGGAAATGAATATTTTAATACTTATTTCTTCATTTATTTTCGTTAAAGCGAACATAAACGATCACGAACAATCTCATTTTCTTAACGAGAGTTACAACAAATCAATTGCATTAAATAATAATACTAACCACACTTTCTTCCATTTGGATAAAATGCAACCTCCAACAATGAATCAATCAATAATTGTTCTCATATAGCAACCATCTGCACATGTGATCATCATCATCAGTCAAAACTAGCTAGCTCAACCGAATTATGCAAAAAAATATATAACACATACAATGCATGCAATGAAATTGTACCTGATCAAGAGATGAAAATGAAGTGTGGTGTAAAGTGTCGGTGTGTGTATGTGAAGGTGAAGATATTGATATGTGAATGATAAGAGATGATAGTGATATGGAGTGGGTGAATGAAAATAATAACAACTACTTTGCTATGAAACAGCTGTTTCTTGTTAGTTAGTACTTCACTACTTGAGTTCCTACTATTATTAATACTAACTAACTAAATATAGTAGCACTATTTTATAAAGAAATACTCAATATTCATACTGCTATTTTAAGATGTTTGTTAGTTTGTGTCCTTTTTTTTCATTTTTAACTAATAAAAATAAACTTTTAATGATAAGATATGATATTTGATCATGAAAAATACGCTTTTTAGTGCGTTTAAGGTTTGGTTTGAACCTATAAGAATAAAAGAATGAATACGAAACGATATATATTGTTTGTTTTAAGAATCGGTATGATGAAATTCATATATTAGATATACATCAAAGGTAATAAAAGATTTTGGTATTTAATTTATCATTCTTGAATAGTCCGCAACTATTATTAAACTCGTACCAAGTGTAATTACTATCATCAAATCCAACTGCCCCTTATAGTTTGTAATCTTTATTTATTATGAAAGTTAACATTTATTATACGAAAGAAGAAAAGTCAGTATTAATAAAAGAAAATATATATAATAAAGTTGATTTCTTGCGAGTGACGAAAGCGACATTGCTACTGCTAGCCAGTGCTAAAATATCCACTATCACTTGGAGTTTTTCTTTTTCTTTCCACCGACACCGTTACATTTATTCTTTTTTTAAGACTTTATTTATTGTGAGGGTGGAACTTCTACTTTTATCCACATGTACTGTTTACTCCTTTTACATATTAATTCATGTATACTTGTTAAAACATACTATATACTATAGAACTAGTAGTCTAGTACCAACACTTTACTTTGTGGTTGTTTAGTTGGATATGGTTGCAAGAGCAATTAAATTCTGTGCTTTAAATAACTTTCCAACACAATTATTTATTATACTTTAAATAAGTTTCCAACACAATTATTTAAGTCTGTTTTACTTAAATTTGATCTGTTAATAGTAAAGCATATTGTCATTTCTAGTTCTACTATAGTACAAAATAGACAAAACATGTCATATGTTTTTTTTTCTAACCGTGAAACATGTAATATGTTAGTGAGTACTTTTTGTTAATGCAGTGTGCAACTCTACTGGCAAGTAAAGGGTCATTGTTGCAACGTCAAAGTTTTAATTATACAATCTAAAAAAAATTAACATATTTGATTCTGAGTTTCTTACAAAACATGAATTTTTTTGGTGTCTTAAGTAAGGATATTGATGTCAATAGCATGGTTGTCAGGATCCCGATCCTGATCTTAGGATCTTCGATTTTACGACATCTTTGAGAAAACGATCCGGATCCTACATGTGATCTTCGCAGTTTAAGATCTTATAGGATCCCGATTCGACCATACGATCTTACGATCTAATCCGATCCGATCCTACTTTTCTGATTACAAACTAAAACTATAAATTTATGGGTTGTTTGTTTGTAGAATTCAAAAACAACATATAAATCTTTTAAACATTTTATAATCATAATTTAAGACAACATTTATATGAAACATTCATAAGATTTTATGGTTATAATGTATTAGAATTTGTAGATTTATATAAAATTACATAAAGATAAGAATAACATTGTAAAGAGATCTTAAGATCCCAATCCGATCTTACGATCACGATCTCAAGAAAGACGAAAACGATCCCTGAGGATCCCGATCTTAACAACCCTCAATAGTACTTATTTATTTAATCATGTATTAGCAAGTTTGTTCACCTTATGTCATTAAATTAGTTTAATGAGCTACCTACATCAGCTTAAGCCGACATTAAAAGATCAAAAATTTGAGCACTCTACGATTGTTTTATTCATACTTAAAAAAATAGAAGAAAAACTTAAATTCAATGGGCCTTTAATTATTATTGACCGACAAAATAGCAACTAAAAATATCTAATAAGTATAGATCCTTTTATACCTGAATATCATTGTGTTATTGCAAAGCTATATGGCTCTTGAATTTTCTGCCCCTCATTAAATTAGGAGCAAGAAATATAAGAATGGCCAAATATAGTTTCATAAATAATCATGTGTATTAATGTTTCAAAACCATCTTTGATTGTAGTGTTGGAATCGATACAGTAAACTTACTGTCTAAACAAAAAAAAATGAGCTAACAACCAAAATTATGTCATTTAATTAGCTTTAATGAGCTAACAACCAAATCAGCATAAAATAGATCCATAGTTTTGGCAAACTTCCAATTTATTATTCATACTTCAAAAAGAATAAATATTTAATTCAAATGAAAACTTTATTCTTGAACGACACAATAGCAAAGTAAATATAAAAAAGAAAAACAAAAAGCAGAACATCCTTGTCTATTTGCGAATTGGCCCTAATTTGGTTTCAATGAGAATTCATATTCATATTCATGTGTACAAAATCTTCAAAATTGTCTTTGATTGTAGTGTTGGAATCAATACAGCAAAATCACTACCTCTTGAGAAAATATATAAATGTAATAACAAAATCAAACAACCTGTTACATCTGTACCATTAAATTATACATTTTCGTAGCCATACTACCAACACCCAGTCTCCTCACAAAATTTGTATTGCAAATATCAAGCACCTGACATTACAACATAAAAAATCAGAATCACAATCGTTTCCTAACATAATCGTAACTAAAGTATAATGCATATGTAGATAAATTAGTAATTTTAAGTACATGTAGCAAAATGGTCTCGCTCAGGTTAGATCAGATAGCACTTTTTGTCCAGATTTTTCATTTTTTATACAAAATAGATGGGAAAATTACATTGCTTCAATAATAACACAATTCTTTTAACAAGATGATTTCTGAGGTTTTATGTATTTGATAGTTCAAACTGTTTGATCCATTCCTTTTAAGCTAGTATTATATTCTTTTACCAGTTTAACCTGGCCGGTTAGAGAGTACTCGATCCAGTCACAAGTAAATGGATAAAAAGTGCCACCTACTATTGGAGTACAAGTAAAAAAACGTCTAGGAACATGCTTACCTCAACTCAATTGCATGGCTATGGTTCTCTTATGAAAAAATATGCTCGATCTTTGTGAATGTTTAATGAAATTAACTATCATATACTACTATTGATCTGCTTCAACAGCTGTTCTTTGAAGCAAGGACTCGAGTTGTCCCGCAATTGGGGTCCCAGGCTCATTTAACCTGGCAGAAGGCAGTGATCTTATGCATGCAAGAATGTGTTGAAGATCACGATTTAGCCTGTCAAAAAGATTGAGATGAGAATCATGTTATATACAGAAAATTTACCAGTATATATGGAAGATAAAGAAACAATCAAATAATTTAGCTAATAGCATTCAATGAAAGTGAGAATAATCATTTATTTTTAATTGGTTGTAAATACTATTTTCTCAATTTTTTACGATTTTTATAAAACTGGTCTTAAATCTGCATCCAAGAACTATACCATTAAAATAGTAATCTATTTCTTCTTATTAAAACAAGTTAAAAGGTTGTAAGCATCCACAGCTATTTTCGCCCTTTTTGAAATATATCTTTTCTGGCTAAATTTAGACTTGCTGGTATGAACCGTCAGGTGTAAAATATGTATGATCCTAATTGACCCATATTTCTGCAAATGTATATAAATTGTCATCTCTAGATCAAATATACACTATTCTAACACTAAGAGGGCTGTATGTTTGAGATATAAATCCTCATTAAGTAAATATATAACATTTTTCTTTAATTTGCTCGGTTAGCATTATAAGAGAGCACAAATTAATATTTAGGAAGCTCATAGAAACATTTGCAATTACTATCAACGTAAATTCACATGGGCAGTTTTTAAAATAGTGAAGTAGAATATCAACAACGATAAACAATAAACATCATGAACAAAAGTTAAGAACCTGGCTCTCGCTTGTGGAATGCTTATATCCACTGGTGCAAATGCATCAGATATTTGTATGTCAAAGATGATGGTCACTTCTCTGTAAGAGAAATACATTAAATATAATTACAATTATGAATGAGTATTAGGTAAAAAGGAAAATCACTATAAAGAAAAACGCACTTGAATATTTCTAGAACATCTGCCTCATGCAAAGTCTTGGAAAGCACACGTTGAAGAAATCCAACTTCCTGAAAAATAAATGAACCAAATCGATTTAGAAAAAATCCAATACATGTATAGCAACGCCATAACCAAATTTTGCCGCTAAAGCACATAACAGAAAGATACAAGGAATAATTTAACTAGCTAACATCACATGTTAATCATATTTATCAAAGCATGTTCTTAATGAATGATAGCAAATATACAGTTAGCAACTCCATTTAGAGTTTTAGTTGCCTTTTGTAACCTCACCCTAGTTTCTTAGATACAATCGTAAACAATGTTTCCATGGTTTAAGGAGCATGTTTATAGGCTTAAGCAGGTAGATACATATATAGCTAATGATGAAATTCAGTAATATCATATGCTTGCATATAGTGAGCTGATTACCTTTGTGAGTGATTTAGCAAACTGACTGGGTTGTAAATCAGTTTCATCTGCTCGGTTCCATGTTTCAATAATTTGTGAAGTCCACGAGAATGAAGCAACAACCTTTCCTCATTATTTGTACCAGCTTTGTATGTATCTCATCTCGATGCACTTTATAATCCTAAATTCATTTCGCAAGGTAAAGCAATGATAAACTAAAAGGTAAATCAATGTGTGTCACAAGCAGTATAAACACAAATGCTACCTGTGATACTCGTTCAATTTCTGATAACAGCAATCCTTTTCGCGTGTCGGGTACTTTCAGGAAAAGAATCCTCCTAATCTCTTAGATACATATAGATGAACAAGTTATTATACAAGTCAAAAGAAACATAATATAACAGAATCACGACTCTAAAATATGCATCTAACTAGCCATTTCATATCAAGATTAACATCCATGATAATATCCAATACAATTAACTGGACAACCAAAAAAACCAAATAGCACCTACCAGGTAGAATAGCATGCACGAAACTAACAACCTGACTTGCTAGTGCCAAATGTTTGGCCGTAATAGACTTTAAGCCAGAGACCTGAAATGCCAATAAAAAGCATTACATGAAGTGCCTTTAAAGAAGAGCATATGTGGGTTACTAGGATGACAACTAATAAGTTACAGAGGAATGAACCTGTAACATAATTTAGCTTATTATATAAGTATAAAAACTCTATCAAAGCCACAAATAGAGTAGGTTTTTTTAGGAAAAAACACCTTAGTTTAGCCATATACTATTATGCGACAATGAAAAAACAATAGACTATAGGTCAGTACAGATTCAGTTAGTTACCTGCATGGCACCAGCACCAAGAACAAGCTGACAAGCCCTTGTGTTGAAGTATTTCAACATTTCAAGAACACGGTGAATAACCTCAGAGGAGAGTGCTGGCAAAGCAGTATTCATATCTATGTACTCTGATAACATCTTCAACAAGATTAAACCACTGAAAAACAAAAAGATCTCAATTAGTATAATAGTACTTAACCAAATTAACAGAAGTGAATACCAATGGAGAGCTTGATGCAAAGAGAAGTCCAACGCTTTTTAAAAATCCATTAACTTATAAAAGACATAAGTAGATACATAATGGTGTTCTACCAAGGAAACATAGACCGCAGAAAACGGATCAAACAGCTTGTGTTTTCTCTAATTGGTCATACAGGTAAAAAATACCTTAACAACGTTAGGTTAAATACATAAACCTTTCTACATCTCATTTTATACAAAACATGGTTTATTATGAAATTCATGTATCTTTTGTCATCATACTTGACACTAAATATTAGTTAGTTATTTTATTTTTGGTCCAAAAAGGTTTGGGGCCAACCCAGCCCCTTTTGACCCATGACACAAATCAATTAATCTGCCCATTTTGCCACCTTTAGGAAGTAGCAATAGCGTATGAGATTACTAACCAGTTTACCATGTGGTACCCAACACCTCTGAAAGAAATCAAATGAGTAGAAGATTTCCCATGTTCATTCTTTGTTCTATTGTTGTTAACCTGCAAAAAAGAATTACATTATTCTTCAACAATTACATAAACGTAAACATCAGCTTCATTCTATCGGTCCTTGCAAGAAAATAGAGATTTCACCTGTCCAGTGGTATCTACAATTCCATCAGCAGATTGAGATGGCTGTTCAGCACTGCTAGAAACGACATCATTGTAGCTATTAGCAGTGCTCTCAGGATGGTCATCTGAGTCGTCAACAACTAAAGACTCCAAGCTAAAAAGTGAATCCACAATCGTCTGAAATTCATTAGGAACATCTACTTCAACCCATGTTTCTTGATCAAGTACCGCTCTCAGTTTTGTCATCTACAAGAACAATAGAACTAGTTGTTATAACCAATAGACAGTATATAGGTAAGTTACTAATCATAAATGTCGGCAAACAAAATATTACCCGAGATTCATGCTGAAAATCAACGAAGGCTTTGGCCTGAGACTGTAATGTTCCACGAATGCTATATCCCAACCTTCCACCAATCTGTGCTTATGTTAGCATAAATTCCACATTATAAGCGCATACAGATGAGAATGAATACTTATTTCAAAAAGGGAGCTATAACTATACCTTCTCCGTTGCAGTCACGAACTCTTGAGACACGTTATATATATGTAAAAATTCTTGTAGCCTCAGCCTTGGATGAAGAAGAGCGCGGACACCAAGCAGCTTTGCCCATCTTCCGTGAGCTGCATCACAAGCTGCAAACACTGCTTCTGTGTTTTCTCTTAATACGTCAGCTCTGTTAAAAAAAAAATTGTTGTTAACAATTCTGCGATGGAAAAATGAAATTATAGCAATAGGTTAATAGAAACACTTCACCTGAAATTTTTCGACAAATTCGATGAACTTGTGGAATCGTTCCGTTTTGGCTGCGTTGAAGAAGCCTTGATTACATTCTTCTGAGTTGAAAGAGGAAAGGATTCATATTGACTATCAACCCCAGGAGCTATTTCTGCACCATGAGCAATTGCAGCAGCAACTGAATCAGCAGCATAGTGACCATCAAGATTGGACATTATCCATTCAATGGCTTTTTTAACTTCAGCAGCTCGAATTAAATGTGCCTGCAATCACTAGTAGAATATAAATCAAGTTACATTTTATTGATACACTAATTTAGGTCTGAATATATATTAAACTTAAACAAAACTCCAATCAAAAACTGTTGGCTATGCCAATCATTTATTTCAGGCATACTGTAGATATAAACAATTAGTAGAAAAAAAGGTTATATTTACATGTTGGTAGTTCACAATTATTCTTAAAATGGGTACCAAGATAAAGGTCAATAGATATCTTGAATGGAGGGATTATTTTATTTGTATGCAAACAGAAATTCGCTTAGTTTCATGCCTACATATTCTATAGGGGGTATCTAAGGTCGGTCATGAAACAATATGCAATTTTCTTTAAATCATTTTGTATGATGAACCATTTTAAGAATGTTTCTTTTCTTAATATATTCCTGATCATTTTATGTCATCATCAACTGCCAAAACTTACAACCAGTTCTCCTAACGTCCAAATAGTAGCTATTCCCCCACCCAATAGCAGGTGAACTCCTAGACCGAAGTTGCATAATTGATAATTCAAATAGTCAACTATATTTAAATCAAAAATCAGGGAATGCAAAAGAAATCAATAAGGTATACATTACCTGTACAATCATGAAAATAGTGCCTAGAAGTTGAACAAAGCTTTCAGAAGACAGGCTTCTTAATTTACTTGCCAGTGATGAACCTCCACCTCGCCAAACACAATGCTTAGCAAAAGATAAAAATAGTGAAGTCCATGGTTACCTATTTCTCTTTGAAGCTTTGAGTAAACAAGTTATATAAACAGTCAATAAACTAATATTAGACCTAAAAGGAGACTCTAGAGATCAATCTGCACAGGAAAATCTTCCTTTATTTGTACATACGTTATGAAATGATATTTTGTATTTTGAAATGCTTAGTTACTTTAGAAATGTATATTAAGAAATTTAAGCTTTAGACACAAGATGTGTACCATCTGCATCAACATTTCGATCGTTTAACTTCAAATCGGAGTCCGAGGGCCTGGCAAGAACCGGAAGCAGCTCTGCAACAACTGACTTAATAGCAGTTTTCATGTCCGATGTAACTGTATCACGATATATTCTCAACACGGTAGGAAGTTTTGCCTGAAAATCACGAAGATGCATTAGACGATACCAATGTCACTGAAATGATAGATTTTGCAGAGTCGAAATCGTGTTATGGCATCCAAAAAGTTAGCTAGCAGAAGTAAATCATTTTATAAACAGTAGCTTATCTACTAGAAAATAAAAATGTATAACAACCATTCAACCTTCATATAATAAAATATGAACAATATACAGATTGAAATACTGCAATAGACAATAGCATGATTATATCTCAGGCAAATTGAGCTAGCCTTCTGACTGGACCAAATAGAAAGAGAAAATATGCACAGAGCAGGCATGTTGCCAAAGAGAAACTTCAGTATGTAAATGTTACTAATAATATGTTACAGCATATGACGTGATTCCAACTTATCAAAAGAAAGCATATCAAATAGACTGCTACAAGAAAATGTCATATAAAGCTATTTGTTTGGATTTAGATAACACTGAATTTTAATGCTGCTTAAGGTAATAAACCCCAGATTTTCAAGGATAAGTAGATTACTTTATGGATTTGGTTTCTTTGGTGCAACGTCATATGTAAAAAAAATCAATATATTTAGTGTAATTACTAGATATATAAGATACTCACAGTTCTAAGTAAGCCTATAATTAGAGGTAGAAGTCGATCATGGAAACTAGAGGTATCTTCTTCATGCAAGTGTACCTGTATAAAAAAAATAATAAATAAATAAATAAATATTGTCATTAGTCTCATAGCTGGACTACCACGCATCATGTGATATAACTAGCATACAATTTGTACTCACTTCATTGTCTTCTCCGTTACCCAGTGAGGCCATCCTTGCTTTTGCTTTGGATAATATTGCTGCATCCTTATCTCCAGCATCATTAATAGATACACGCAAAAACTCTGCTGAAAGAATGCTACAAGAATAAACAATATAAGTCACTACAGAGAAAGCTATATTGCATTAAAATTGCTGATTTACCAAATACTTCAGTTTATGTTGTGTATGTCCTTGTTCTTTCAAACAAACTAACAACTAAAATCACTTTCATATTTTAACCTACAAAACCAATATTTGACTTTCATTTACACAACAGACAGTCTCAATTTTGTAGAGAATGATGGGAAACATGTAGAGAATGATGGGAAACATCCAGATAATGGTTGAATTATCTACAGTAGATGGAGTACTGGGTGATTGTTATTGATGAGAGTTAGATTTCTTGGATAGCAGCATGTTATGGCTCTTAACCCATTATAGTCATCAACCAGAGCAGCGACTATATGGTACAGATGTGTCTATATTAACTCAAAAGATGCATAGTACTTCTTTTGCGCACAAAAACTTATATACACATAACTGAAAAATATACTAACCTATTTACAGAATCGATTGCAGCAGCTACATGATCCTCAAGATGACGAAAACAATGTAGGCCAGTCAGTTGATCACCATCCTATATCAAAGAAGATTAGATATAAAAACATACTATGACTTAAGAAACAGGTGCTCTGAAAAGCTCATGCAATTAACATTGCAATTAACCACGCCATGTTAGGATGAGGAATATGAAAAAATATTCCATAAACTAGTTCTCATGAAAAAGGAAGACTGCAGGTAGCTTAAGCATATTTCCAAATCCAAACTAGCTTTATCTACATTTTACCAAAGCAGTAAACCATGAGTAGTCTCTTTTTCTCTCGTTTTTTAAGTATTATCTTCATACAATTATACAAATATGACAGTTTACGCTTATTATTGCAGCATAGTCGTACCTTCAACGAGGACTCATAACTCAATTCCAGCTTCTAATTTTCTAATACCTTTATAACTCACAAAGTAGAATTACCTAAACGAAAACTTCGTTTCATTTTTAAATTTTACTATTATGATAAACAATGTACTCAACAGAGCACCAACTATAGCTATTAGCGTAAGTGTAAGACAAATTTGTACCAGAAAATGCTTCAAATCATCAGTGACGTCTAAAGCTCCAGCACAATCAGCAGATGAGACAAGCTATAAAACAAATAAACAAGAGAACTACAGTTATTTCATTTCATAGGCTCAAGCATCAAATATAACATATATTCTTGTATCTAAACAGACAAGAAAGCCATTAATTTAGCTATGTATCACACATAATTCCACTTGCTTTGAGTTGTCCCTAAATCAATATCATAATATTGATAATTAATGGCCTAGATAAAACCAATCAGTTGGTACCAAAAGATGTTGCATAGTGCAACTCACAATGCAGACTTATCAATGCAATAAAAAAACCTGAAGTATGGGTTCCAGATAAGATCATAAGATTCACTTTCTTGCAAAGTGATGATTGCCACTTAGAATCAGAATTGATTAAAGTTAGGGATAGGTGGGTAAGTCTACATTCTTCTACTTATGTTGCTTTCTTACAATAACGTCTCTAAATCCATTCCTAATAGGCTCTAAATTATTAGAAAAGTCTTAATCAGGTTTTCCCAAACACTCAAAAAACTAATTAATACGCCTTCAAAGTGCAATCATCAGATTAAACTCATATCCGTGACGTTATCTACTTTCTAAATACCAATACCTCATCACATAAGCTACAGATGTTAACAACCTTATGCTAGTTCTTTTTCTATCCAATTTTCTATCAGACAATCGAAGAACTCGTATCCGTGACGTTATCTACTTTCTAAATACCAATACCTCATCACATAAGCTACAGATGTTAACAACCTTATGCTAGTTCTTTTTCTATCCAATTTTCTATCAGACAATCGAAGAACTGTATAGCAAGTTGGCAACCACAAGCTGTTACATTAAGGGTTCTCTGTTGTTCCCTAGCTACCGTCTATATCTATTTCTACGCATAAATACGGGTAAACAATCCAATGCTAATTAATAGAAAAAAATAAACAAAACAAAATAAGTACCAACTTAAGAGCGGCAAGAGACTGATTAACATATAAAATAAGCCTAAGCTTATCCTGCAACGACAACAAATCACTCCTCGTCGCATTCAAATCATGTATCTGACGCGCCGAATCAACCAAATCCCCATCCAAAACCTTAATCGTCTCCTTCAACTCCCTAATCCTACTACACCCTTCCACAATCCTCTTATTCAAATCCTCCAACTCTCCTTGTGCCTCAAAAAATGAATTCGACCGTAACGATATCTCCTTCACCAAATGCAACTCCACCACGTCCAAATACTGACTCAACTTCTCACCTACGTCACTCGAGCTCGCCGCCTTAAACGTCCCTCCGTCCTCTAACCTAAAATCCTCCTTAAAATACAACGCCGGCACTTCTCGTAAACACGCAACCAACGCCTCACCTGCAATGACGTCACCATCGTTAAAATTATTTTCCTAATTCTAGTTTATATCATCTATTTCCAATATAATCTAAATAACGCATATATACACAATTAACACTATTAAATCAACAGCATGAACAAAACAGTATAAATACAACACCGGCACTTTGCGTAACACACAATCAACGCCTCACCTGCAAAATCCCTTGTGCTTCCTAGTTCTAGTTTATATCATCTATTTCCAATACAATCTACATAACGTACATATATACAAGTACACAATTTATGCTATTATATCAACAACATGAACAAAACTGTATAAATACAACGCCCGCATTTCACATAAACACGCAAGCATCGCCTAACCTGCAAAGCCTCTCATGTTTCCTATAGTTCTAGTTTATAGCATCTAATTCTAATATAATCTACATAACGCGCATTTATACAAGTAGACAATTTATTAAATCAAAACAGAATAAATCAACATCGGCATTTCGCATAAACACACAATCATCGCATCACCTGCAATGTCTCTCGTGCTTCCTATAGTTCTAGTTTATATAATCTAATTCCAATATAATCTGCATAACGTGCATATATACAAGTACACAATTTATTAAAACAAAACAGTATAAATCAACGCCGTCACATCGTTAAAATTCTTTTAGTTTTCGTTGTTTTCTCGTGTCTCCTAGTTCTAGTTTATACCTATATCTAGTTCTATATAATCTACAAACGCGCATATATGCAAGTACACAATTAACACTATTAAATCAACAACCTGCCATGACGTCATCATCAGGTAAACTTTTTAAATTTTCGCTGTTTTCGACATTAGTGTGGTTTCGAATATCTTCGAAGCGCGAATAATGATCAGATAAAGAGGAGACGTAAGGTGCAAAATCAGATCTAACCAGTATAAATCAACGTATACTTTATATCTATTTCTAATATAATCTACATAACGCGCATATATACAAGTACACAATTTATTAAATCAAAACATGAAAAAAACAGTATAAATCAACGCCGACACTTCGCATAAACACGCAACCATCGCCTCACCTGCAATGCCTCTCGTGTTTTCCTATAGTTATAGTTTATATCATCTATTTCTAATATAATCTACATAACGTGTTTTCTCATGTCTCCTAGTTCTAGTTTATATGTATCTAATTCTAATCTAATCCACAAACGCATATATACAAGCTAGTACACAATTTTATGCTACTAAATCAACAATCTGCCATGACGTGATGTCATCATCAGGTAAACTTTTTCAACTTTCGTTGTTTTCGACATTAGCGTGGTTCCGAATATCCTCGAAGCGCGAATAATGATCAGACAACGACAAGACGTAAGAGGTGAAATCAGATCTCGTGAAGTTAGTTAGTTTATATCATCTAATTCTAATATAATCTACATAACGCGCATATATACAAGTACACAATTTAGTTTTTGCGGTTTTCTCGTGTCTCCTAGTTCTAGTTTATAATCTACAAACGCATATATATACAAGCTAGTACAACACAATTCTATGCTATCAAATCAACAAAACGAATCAACAACCTGCCATGACGTCATCATCATCAGGCAAACTCTTCAAACTCTCGCTCTTTTCGACATTCGCGTGGTTCCGAATATCCTCAAACCGCGAATAATGATCAGACAACGACGAAACATAAGAATTAAAATCAGATCTGGTGAAGTTAGTAAGCGTCTTGATAGCGTTAGGCGGAGCGAAATCAGTCAGTTGAGGCGGTTGAGAAGCTGTTGAAGAAGAGTACCACCACGTGGACCACGAGTTGTCTGAGAGGTTGTTGTGAGGGTTGTTGAGGATTGATGAGAGGTTTTGCGTTGTGGAATTTGCGTTGCTGAATGATTTTGATAATGAATTTGTATTTGTATTGTTAGGGTTAGGGTTGTTGAGCCTTGATCTAACGGGATCCATTGATTGTGTGTGTGTGTATCAGGATCTAACGCATCAATTGGTTGTGTAGTTGCGGTTGAATTTGATTCGGTGTTTTGGTGAAATGAAGCTTTGTTTAAATCTGCTGCTGCATTGTTGAAAATGGATGTAGATCGGGAGTGTGTGTGTTTTTTACAGTCTGGGTGGTGTGGTGCGTTGGTATGATGATCAATGGAATGACTGGAATAACCTTTTTGATTTTGGAAGATATAAAACAGAAAACTAAAAAAAAAAAAAAAAGAAAAACAGAGTTCTTATTATAATAGAACACTGTTTCCAAAATATTTTCAAATTTTGGTTGAAAATATTTACTATTTTTTTTTTTTTTTTTTTTTTTTACTAAAAAAAACTCAAGTACAGACCATAAAAAAAAAAATGCAAAACTTTTATAATCTAAAAGTTACTAAACTCATCACTTTCACATCAGCGTTAAATTACACCGAACTCACCGTCAAACACGTATAATGGTCACAACCAAACCTATTTTTTTAACAAATTTAAACAAAAGTATAAAACTAATAATATAAATTATATTTCTTCTTAATCATCTTTTTCATCTGCAACACTTTTACAAAGGGAAATCCACTCAATGATCAACGAAACTCATTTTATTCAATTCGTCTTCTTATCGTTGTTTTTGTTGTTGGAAGTTCAACATTTGTTGGTGTAGTTCGAACTTCTTTTGTTCCATTTTCATTTCCTTCCACTTTATCTCCAAAAAGGCATTACGGTTTACTTTCTTCATCGACATAAACGATGATGTTTGACTTGTTAATTCGTTGACCAACAACTTAGCCAACGCTTCATCACTACGATGCCGACACAACGGATGATGTCGACGCTTTCTACTTCGCTTTGTCCTTGCCCATTGATCGAACTTCATGCACTTCCTCTTCCTTGAATGATGAACGGGAGAAATACGTTGAGATTGGTTCGGAGGTGCTGATGAAGAACCGTTAAACGCTTGTATATATTACATTTGTGGTTGATATAGAGTTTGTTGCGGTCGGTACATTTGTGGTTGATGCATAGTTTGTTGTTGTTCTTGTTGTTGTGAAGGTACGAATGGTGGTCTTGGTATTGTGGTTGTTATGTTCTATAAATAAAAGTTCGAGATCAAAGGTTTACCGGTGGTGAGTGATCGAGACGAAAATTTGAATTTGGTGTTTGGACGTTTGGTTGCTAGCATTGTTTTGGGGTTTTATTTCATGGAGTGTTTTTTTGAGATATTTTGTATAATAGATAGAATGAGATTAAATATAAAGATAGAATGAGAAGTTGTGAATAAAAATGATGGGGTATGTGAATATATATAGATAAATAAAATGATAAAATTTAAAATTATTTTTTATTTTTTTACATTTGAACATATATTCGTTTGGGTGGCGTTTGGGTGGGGGGTTAGTCTTTAGCGAGTGAAAAAGGGTGCATTTGATGCAGTGGTCAGTGTTTGAAAACGAACGACCGCGTGCGCTCTTATGGGGTACCGAGCACCACACGTGGTGGATGAAGGTGACGGTGGTGGATCACCCACCATTACACCAGCCTAATAGCTGTAATATTGAATGATTGATATGGTTCGTTTTCAGAAGAATATGTGAAAGATAATGTTGAGACCGATCATTTATAACAACAACAATAATAATAAATGTAATTCAACATCCATATTATTCTCCGACTCCGTCGCAACAGTTATTGTTGTGATTTATGTGAAGGTACTCATTTTGGCTCTCATTATCAAACGAGGAACCCGCTTGTCTATGAGCCTGATCTTTGTAACAATTATGACCTACCTTATTTTGACCAACCTCCATAGTAACATATTGATCAGTCTTCCCTTCAGGATTTAGGATTTTTATCTAATATGTTCGAATTTGATAAACTTTCTAATAACTTACAAGTAGAAATTGACCATCTCCGGGATGATGTTCTTAGAACTCATATGCCCAATCCTCCTTGTGAAAACGTAGGGGGGGTGAATACATTACCGTTTTAAAATCTTATTTCACTTGTTATATCAAATATTCGATCAAGCTTGTTGTAATATGAAAAATGCCAATTATAGTCTATGACTAATATAAGCATACAGTAAAGCAAGTTGTCACACAAACATAACCATCAAGTCACAACGCAAGCAATAATATAGTGCAAGTATAAAAGTAGAGCAGTAAGTAAAAAAAATGCAAACCGGGCACGATGATTTATAGTAGTTCGGACACGGAGCTCCTCTCCGCCCTACTCCACTCCCCGAGTACCCAACTCGAGAGTTACTTAACTAAATCAACAAGCTCCCTTCTCGGCGGAGAAAACCTTACAAACGTCGCTTACACTTTTTCCGGTACAAAGCTAAATATCGGGTTCTATTCGAGGTAGAACCAACCTGACGTCGCCCATACAATATTTCCGACGATGTCGAGTTCTTTCTCGGGTACAACCACTCCCGTTATGTTTTAAGGCCCAACATAACAAACCGACCAACTTGGTGTTTTACAATTAAAACACGCCAAACCTATAACCCTTGTGAAATGGAATGAGTGTTACAAATGTACAGTGATGATCCAAGACATAAATGTCTAATGGATACAAATGCCATGATCTACTTCAATAAGAAGTCTTCAATCAATGAGGATGACAAGTGCCCTTGAGGATACCAAGATCTCCAAGCTTTCTTTGGTGGATCAGGATGTAAAATATACTTACAACAAAAATGAATGTTATAAGCATTATGATCATGTGATGGTGAGGGATATTAATGTATGTTACTACATTGTTATCTACTGATCTAAATGGATGCAAAAGGGTAGAGAGAATATATGTTCCAGTGGTGAAGAAATGAGTGAACAATGGGCTGCTATTTATAACCATTTTGGCTTAGCAACCCACGGATCACACGGAACCAAAAAAAGGGTTCCGACCTTTATAATTATAATTTTTGGTTTCATGCCCCTCTGACAAAAAATCTAAAAATAAAATATTTATCAAATCTTTCGAAAGTCTTATACATAATCTTTCCAAGATATCTTTTGTGTATCTTTCCAGATTTAGATGACACTATGCATGAGGTAATAAAAATATTATTTTTTAGAACGGCAGATAACTATCTCACGATAAAAACGTTTTCTTGTTTTTATACGGTCTCGTCCGCTTTCATATGTTTTCGTCCGTTTTAATACGTCTTCGACCGTTTTAAGACGTTTTCGTCCGCTTTCATACGTTTTCGTCCATTTTCTTACGTTTCGTTCATTTTCATACGTTTTTTACCGTTCTCATACTTTTTCGTGTTTTCATACCTTTCGTCTATTTTCATACGTTTTCGTCCTTTTTCGTTTGTTTTCATACTTTTTAGCTGTTTTCATCTGTTTCCATACGTCTTCGTCCGTTTTCATACGTTTTTGTCTGTTTTTATATGTTTTCGTTCGTTTTTATAAGTTTTCGTCCGTTTTCGGCCATTTTAAGATGTTTTTTATACGTTTTCGTCTGTTTTTATACGTTGTCATCCGTTTTCATACATTTTCGGCCATTTTCAGATGTTTTCCTACGTTTTTGCTATTTTCATACGTTTCCGTCTGTTTTCATAGGTTTTTATACATGTTCATCCATTTTCATACATATTCATTCGTTTTCACGTTTTCATCCATTTTCATACTTATATATATATATATATATATATATATATATATATATATATATATATATATATATATATATATATATATATATATATATATATATATATATATATATATATATATATATATATATATATATATATATATATAGGTCCGTTCTAGATTAATTAGAAGAAAAGTAAGAAAAAAGTTATAGGGTAGATTATGAAAACAGTTGAAAGTTCAGGGTAAAAAAATAAAAAATACAAATAAAAAGAAGGAATCGTCTTTTTTTTTACCATATACAAACATACCCTTATTCACACACACACCCCAATTCAAACGCAAAAACTCATCGTCACCGTCACCACCACCACCACCATCATCGCCGCCGTCACCGCCACTGTCAGCTCCATCACCATCACCACCGCCGCCATCACCATCACACCACCACCGATAAAAAAAAACATATTCTGATCAATAAACACATACTCCGATCAAGGAACCTAATAAGCTATCAAAATCAAATAAAATCGATTAAAGACTCGTGGTTGCGCTTAATTTACATTTCGTTTTTCGTAAAATGACATAAATGAAGTTTAGGAATCGTAAGTGAACCAAATCCAATCGAAAAAAAACAACGATGAAGTGTTTACGGTATTTAAATTTTATGTTATTTTAGTGCATCTTTGTGTAAATTATAAAATAATTGTTGTTATTGTTGAATGAAATGACATATTAAGTCATCTGTTCGTATAAAGTTACAATTTGGTGCATCTATATTAATAATATGTTACAACAGTTTTTTTGTCCGAATAAGTGCATCACAATTCATGTTATTGCATCTCTTATTATGATAAGAGAATCATGTTATAAGTTAGGGAACCTATTTGTTTGATTAATGCATTTAAAATAAGTGTTAGCGCATCTGTTAGTATGATTAGCGCATCAAGCAACTTGTTACAACATTTGTTTGTATAATTAGTGCATAAGAAAATGAGTTACGACATCTCTTTTTATGGTAAGAGCATCAGGTTAAGTTAGGGCATCTTCTTGTTTTCTTAGTGCATCAAAATTTGTATTATGACATCTGTTAGTATGATAAGTGCACCAGGTATAGTTGTTACAACATCTATTAGTAAGATTATGGCATCTAATGACTTGTTACGACATCTGTTTGTAATTATTGCATCAAAAATATTTTTAGTGCATTGTTGAACATATTAGAGCATCACTGAATATTTTTAGGGCATCAGTGATTATGATTAGTGCATAGTTAAACATATTAAGGCATCAATGTGTGTGTTTAGTGTATCTGTTTGTACAATGGTTAAGGTTCTTCAGGTGCAATTAGTTTCTAAGTAAAGTGTGATAATCTCTAAGTTTGAATACACGATTAGCCTAGTATGGATATAATTAAACACATGAGAATATAATGTCTAATTTTACATGCGCCATACAAAAATATATAGTTTGCATTGTTCTTACCGATTCATTCATGCGTATATGACTGTAGGATCTCAAGAAGTTCAATTGGTAGCAGAAAACAACGAGGTATGCTCAAACCAAGTTGAATCGGTAGCAGGATGCACTGAGATATGCTCAGCCCAAGAAGAAGATTGGGAGGCTCGGCGTGCTCAGATCAAGATGACAAAAGGGTTCGTAGCCAAAGAGTCTGTAAAAGGACATATGGTGAGTTTCTTTTATTAAAAGTCATTAAGACCAATCATAATACGATCAAAGTTTTGTACTTGAACTAATTGATATTGAACTTTAATTAACATGTTAATGTTTTAAGAGGTTTGAAGATGTACGAAGACATACTTAATGATACCAAGCTATCTAAGTTGACCGACTATGTGAATGAACTACGAGTTGCTGGTTACAATGGTGAACTCTCAGGTGGATCCTGTGATTCGTGATGCTTTTATAGTTAAACTAGTTCTTTCCTTGTTGTTGGGAGGTAGTTTTGAGATAGTAAGGGATTGAGCAGGTCAGATAATTAATTTCCTTTACGATATTATCTTATAGCTTCACTTTGCTCCAAAAAGTTTTTCTAAATAGCAATATGAATATCTATAATTTTTTCGGCCTAAAAGTATTGAAAATACTAATACTTTTTCATAATAATGGTTACATTTTTTTCAAAAACTGTTAAAACGTCTTAATAATACCAAGACAATGTCTCAGACCACATCGATCTGAGACTTGAATACATCAGATAGACTGATATGAATAGTCTTGTAACAACATCTCATTCTTTTTCTTTCTAGAAAACATAGGACATTTTTCAAGGAACAAAAGACCTTTTTCTCCAAAGGTTAACCATATATATTATGACCAACATATATCAAATTACAATTTTCACCAATTTTATAAGTAGACATACCAACTCCAAGATATACTACTAAAGAGATATATCAAATAAACATCACTAATACTACTGGCATCCTACTCTTAATTCTTTTCCTTTGGTGATCTTCCATACACAAATTCTATCAGTTAACCTCATATCCAAAAAACCCTTTATACTCTTGAGACTACATGATAAGGTTTTAAAATGTACCTTTTTGAGGGGTCGTTTAAGCCCTTATTTGATCACTTTTGTATCCGTTATTACTTAATATCGTTCCTTTTCACTTTTTAGGTCTCTTGAAGGCAAATTGCTGTAATGGCACTTATTTGGACGAAAAGCGCGAATATCTGAAGAAAATGGCCAAAGTCAAGAATCGAGACATTCAAGTCATTTGAAGTACAAGGACGGCGTCATCGCTAACTGCGACCGTCGGAGCATTTTGTGACGGAGACAAGTCAAATTTCTTATTTTCAAGTGACGGTGTCGCTTTAAAAGAGTAGGTCGTCGCAACTCGGACGGCCTAGATTTGATCCAGACGGCGCCATAAGTCAAGAGGACGGCGTCAAAGCACAAGGTGACGCGTCACAAGACTAACGTGGCCAAGACGAAACCCTAATGACGGCGACCCGGCGGCCACAAAACATAAGGTGCCGTCGCATATGTAATCTTATATATAGAATCCGAATTTTCGGTTTTAGTGTGTAGTCTTTGGAGTAAAAACCTAAACCAACCAAGGTTGTTTTGTACAAGATTTTAGGTTCCAAACCCTATCTTACATCAAGATAAGTGTTTTACTTCATTAATCCAATTATGTCTTTGATTATTTTTATGTATGCTTGCTTGTTCTCCATGTCCGGCTAATTTACTTGTGTGTTTGCTTAGGGAATATGAAACTTAATTATTAAATATTGATTGGTTGTCTCTTATCTTAATTGATTAATGATCTAGTAATGCGATAGGTCATTCGTTGTGTAATTAATGCTTGATTAATCTTTGTGAACCTTAGGCTATAGCACCTAGAGCGATTGTAGGCTAAACCATCCAAAGAGGCCTTAGAGTTAGAGTTTATATTCCCTAGTGGGTTTTGTAGACGAGACCCTTTGGTAAGTTCGAAGAGTTAGAGATAAACGCATACCCTACAACTTTAGACACACAACGCGATTAAGAATAAAGACGTGACAATTCAACCATCAATATGAGATAATTAAGGAGTAATAAAACCTAAGTGAACACATCTTTAAACTATCATACGAGCACACAATAATTAGACATAGACTACACACACCTTAGATTAGATAATTAGAGAATTAGAGTAATCGGTAGAAATACCAACCCCAAACTCAAACCCCAGATTCGTATCTTTCCATTTCCTAAAAAATATAAAAAGATAAAATAATCTTCCTCAACCCCAACCTTAGCGTAGTAACTTCTCACTAGCATTCCTATTCCCCAGAGAACGATATCAATACCGTGGCTTACCCTAATACTACACTACAACGATTAGGTTCAACGCTAGGTGTTATAAAACTTGCTCAAGAAAAGGAAGTTCCTTTGACCCGAACGACGCGGTGCGTTATCAAGTTTTGGCGCCACGGGAATAGAATAGCTAGTTAGTAGTCCACCTCGTTTAGGTTTCTTTGCTTGATTCCTATCAAGTAAATTTTTCTCATTTTTAGCTTCCTCGTAGTCTATCCCCCTTCTTTGTGCCTTTGTTCGTAACACCATCACTTTTCATCATGGAAGGTGATAAACCACCAAACAACACTTTACTACCAAACAAGTACCCACCACTTGACCCAGCCTCTGCCAACCAACTTCGAGCTCGAATTATTAGTGAAATTGGAGAGCTTAGGAAACTAAATAGGATGATTGAAAATACGCTTGAGGAAGCCCTTAAGGAATCTACTCACCCTTTAGATAGTGATTCGACCTCAAGTGATTCGGATGATGACCTAGAAGATGGAGATTATAAGGTGTTAGAAATTATGGAGGGTAGTAAGGAGGAGGAAGAACTTAGGGAGTATTTCAATTCATACCCTAAAGGGAAGGAAACCGCGTATCACTATAACGTGGTTAACTTCCCAAGACCACCTTTCGAGCCTCGCATAAGAAAGAGAAACCCTAAAAACATCAAGATACCATGTATGATTGGATACTTATATAGGGATCACACTTACATTGACTATAAGGCACCCATGAATATAATGTCTAGACTCTATTACAATTGGATCATGAGCAAAAAGCTAGAACCTATGAAGGACCCCTTTCGCCCTAGTAAAGCAAGTAACTATGTGGGGAGGGTTAAAGGATTGCATGTCTTAATAGGTAACTTCACATATAGGTATGATTTCATGATCTTGGAAAATGTTAAGGGCATCATTGATGGGTTTTTAGGAGATGTGATACTTGGGAAACCATTTATAGAAGAGTCTAAGATGGTTTATGATCGAGAGGAAGGAATAGTTGAGCTCTCAATTGGAGCCGAGAGTGTTAAATATATAATGCCCCACAAAAACAAGAGGTTTGAGGGTATGGATAATTTAGATGTGGATAACATTCCGACATTTGAAGTAGACTGGAAAAACAAGGTTTACTACACTGCTTGTCTTGAACTAGGCCCTGAATACATTCGTGATGAGAGAAGGGTTAAGGAGATCGAATGGGCCTCTAAGATTAGGAAAACGTAAGGGCACGACTACGAGTCTAGCTACAAGACTCTTAAATAAAGAAAAGCACTTCGTGGGAGGCAACCCATGTTTAATTGTTTGCTTGTTAGTGTCGTATATATTTTATTGATTGTTTATTCTCATGTTTAAATTTGTAAAAATGCTTTATTTTGTCTTTAACCTCGTCTTAATTGCATATAAAGGTATTTTACATAAAGGATAAGTGTAGGGAGGATTACACACGTTTTCAAAAGAAACGTAAACATGAGAATAGCAATTCATTAAAAGATATATATGTGTTTGTTCGAGTCAAATGCTTGTATCGAGTCATAATGGATGTTTTGCGTAAATTTTTCCAGATTCTAAAGATGTAAATTTTCCGAATTTTTCCGAAAATCGCAGACCGCTTTTTGTCGGGATAACTGACGGCCGAAGGAGTAAAACAATGATTACTTTTTTCTCGTTTTACGAGCTACTTATAAATTTTTGGAATTTTCCGAAATTGTAGTAAACATCCATTCCACAAGCATTATATCCTAGTTTAATCGAGTCTTATATATATTATTACCGCCGATTTTACGAAGGTTTCGTTTGTTTTCTTCAAATGTGCGGGTTTTATTTATCAAGAAGAAGAAACAAAATATTGGAAGAAGCTTTTCACGCATTATTCTTTTTGGAAAGGATTTAACCACTACTTTACACGGATCCTACCGAGCTAATCGTGGAGTACTAGTTTCTTTCGTTTTAATTACCTTCCATTATCATAACTTTGATACTTTCGGGGAACATTGGGGACAATGTTGGGTTTAAGTGTAGGAGGAAAATAAACGGAACTTTGAAACTATACTTATCCTTGATTATTTGCTTTTCTAATTGTATATGCAATAAACCATGAGAAAATGTCGGTTAGGGTAATTTTGGCACCAAATTTTAATTTTTCATGACATATAGGGTGGGCCATTAGTCTTAACAAAAGCGTCTCACGGATAGAAAGTTATATGACTAGCACAAAACCTTTACCACTTAAATTCCACCAAAATGTGAGGATCGCCTTAGATTAGTAGGAATTAAAGCATTCATCTTTAATGCTTAGTGTGTGAACCGGTAGTATATTAGATTCTAGAACTTGTTTTGTGATGCATCCCGAGATCGCTAGTAAGACTACACTTGTGTAGTTAGGAATAACTAAATGATAAGAGGCATTAGGATAACCCTTGTTCGACACGTAATATAATTACTTCTTCCACATCGGTTGAGTAATTCCCCCACACCCTTTGCGTTGTACTCATCTTTAGTACACGATACCCCTAGTTAACCCCTCAAAGCCTATCCTTTTCGCGGTTCTCGTGATATTTCGGTTTTTCCGGAATATCAATGAAGAGCATTGTTTACACCCCACCCCCAAACATACACCCAAATCGCCTTAGCCTACCTTGTATGCACTCACTTTTAGTGTATTATTGTTATCACCTCAAACCCTTAGTTCAATTATCTAGTTGCTTGCATGAGTTGCTAAGTCGAGGCATATCCTTTGTACACAGTTTTGGGACGATTGGGACTCATGGGAAAAAGTTAAAGTTTATGAAATGACTGGAAGGGAACGTTAAATTCCCTTATTTGCGTAATAACATACCCCAAGTGTTTTGATCTTTCAATTCGGGTCAAATTAGTGTTAGAGTAATAAAACTCAAGTGTAGGGATGCCTATAAATCCCTATCATTTGATGTTACCGTAGAGGATGGTAGAGTAAAGTGTATGAAAAAAATCGAAAAAAAAATAGAAAAAAGAAAAAAAAAAATATAGAGTGTTCAAAAAAAAAAAAAAAAAAAAAAAAAAACATACTGCTACCATTCTACATATATCCTTTAAATTTATGTTTGTTTGTTTCGGTTATCTAGAGTTTAGAGTGTCGAGTCTTGGCTTAGCAACGCCATTCTTCGTATGCTTGTAACATAAAGATTTTGACTTACCACCACTAAATAGCCTATCCCACCAAACCCTTTGTTTCCTACCGTAAGCCTAACATTACAACCCTTTAAAGACCTCTTTGATAGTCTTTCCTAGGTGCTTACGCCAAAGCGATGGAGGTTTGATCTATTCTCAAGCCTATGGTAATCTATGTACTAGGACCGGTTAATGAGTGTTTATCTTCCATTTCAACTTGTTATATTTCATATACACCGAGAGAGATGTGAGTATCCAAACACCCCATGTGAGGTGCTAGTATGTAATTTCGTGCTTGTTATGACTTTTGGGGGCTTATATGTGTTGTGGATCTGTTTTAAACCAATACTTCATGACCCCTAACTTATAAATTAATTGGCTAAAAGCACATTTGCTTGAGGACAAGCAAATACCAAGTGTAGGGATATTTGATAAGGTTTTAAATGTACCTTTTTAGGGTCGTTTAACCCTTATTTGATCACTTTTGTATCCGTTATTACTTAATATCGTTCCTTTTAACTTTTAGGTCTCTTGAAGGCAAATTCTGTAATGGCACTTATTTGGACGAAAAGGCGAATATCTGAAGAAATGGCCAAAGTCAAGAATCGAGACATTCAAGTCAAGGCTAGAAGTACGACGTGGCGTCATCATTAATCATGACACCGTCGGAGCATTTTGTGACGGGACAAGTCAAATTTCTTATTTTCATGCGACGGTGTCGCTTTAAAAGAGTAGGCGTCGCAACTCGACGACCTAGATTTGATCCAGACGGCGTCATAAGTCAAGAGGACGGCCACAAGCACAAGGTGACGCCTGTCGCAAGACTAACGTGGCCAAGACGAAACCCTAATGACGGCGACCCGACGGCCACAAAACATAAGGTGACGCCGATATGTAATCTTATATATAGAATCCGAATTTTCGTTTTAGTGTGTAGTCTTTTGGAGTAAAACCTAAACCAACCAAGGCTGTTTTGTACAAGATTTTAGGGTTCAAACCCTATCTTACATCAAGATAAGTGTTTTAGTTCATTAATCCAATTATGTCTTTGATTATTTGTGTGTATGCTTGCTTGTTCTCCATGTCCCATTAATTTACTTGTGTGTTTGCTTAGGAATATGAAACTTAATTATTAAATATTGATTGGTTGTCTCTTATCTTAATTGATTAATGATCTAGTAATGCGATAGGTCATTCGTTGTGTAATTAATGCTTGATTAATCTTTGTGAACCTTAGGCTATAGCACCTAGAGCGGTTGTAGGCTAAACCATCCAAAGAGGCCTTAGAGTTAGAGTTTATATTCCCTAGTGGGTTTTGTAGACGAGACCCTTTGGTAAGTTCGAAGAGTTAGGGATAAACGCATACCCTACAACTTTAGACACACAACACGATTAAGAATAAGGACGTGACAATTCAACCATCAATAGGATATAATTAAGGAGTAATAAAACCTAAGTGAACACATCTTTAAACTATCATACGAGCACACAATAATTAGACATAGACTACACACACCTTAGATTAGATAATTAGAGAATTAGAGTAATCGGTAGAAATACCAACCCCCAAACTCAAACCCCGAGATTCGTACCTTTCCATTTCCTAAAAAAATATAAAAAGATAAAAAATAATCTTCCTCAACCCCAACCTTAGCGTAGTAACTTCTCACTAGCATTCCTATTCCCCTAGAGAACGATATCAATACCCGTGGCTTACCCTAATACTACACTACAACGATTAGGTTCACTGCCTATGGTGTTATAAAACTTGCTCAAAGAAAAGGAAGTTCCTTTGACCCCGAACGACGCGTGTAGCGTTATCACTACATTTCCTAAAAAGCCATAATTAGTAATTAGTAGGGAATCCATTTGTAAGTTTAGGGCATCATTGGAAAATACTTGGGCATCTAATTATAGGTTTGATGCATCGATGAACATATTAGGGCATCAATGAGTATAATTAGTGCATCGTGAGACATATTAAGGCATCAATTATCTACTAGTTATCATGGAGATTGCTGAAAATCAGTATATTTTGTAACTTTTTACTAGGCTTTCGATAGAGTTTACACGCTCCTTCGGGAGTTCTTGAAGAAGTTAGCATCAATTGCTCCTCACATCGGATGTTCTTTATTATGGAGCTTTTGGATTTAGCTCATAGCTTGAACAAAGAAGTCGCCCAAGAACTCATCACACTCAGAAATACTCAGATAATTGGTCTTTGCACTAGATCAATGGCTGGCTCTACAGTTATAAGAATAATGCAGACACTTAACACTATCACACTAGTTGATGGTAATAAATCTAAGGGTGTAGAGATTGATGCAAATCAGGAGCATGTCACCCAAGTGGAAATTACATGTTGCGCTTGAGCCCCTGTGGCAAGAATTAAGTGAGTGTATATGTGTCACTAAGTCACAGCTGGGACAGGATCTTTATCTTCATTGTTAACGCAATGCAGCGATCCCACTTCCTCTTGGAACTCGAGAGGCTATTGCCTTTTATCAAGGATTTCTTGGTTTTGTGTGATAAGCTCAAGAAAACCATTCGCTTTCTGACAAGATAATGCTTGGGAAACAACAAGTAAAATCAAACTGTCAACCGTGAGTTCGTTCAAATTTGTGGGTCGTGTGGTAATTTCTTGTCAACTTTTTCTTTAATATTTACATATAATTTACAAGTTCAGTGTTGAATAACAAAGATTCATATTCTTTCTGTAGGTTGCTAAAGCTGTCTTTGATGGGCAACTCTTGGATGTTTACTTCATAAATCGGTCTAATTACAAGATTCTACAACTGGTAAGATATTAAAAATTAAAACATTTGTTTTGATGTGTTTCGATGTTGCATTTCATAACATTACCTTTGCTTGTTCGCTGATTACAGGCTGCTTCTCAAGTTCAGGGGTCAATATGCAGCTCGCTTTGTGGACGGTTCTGTCAGATTATATGACATATGTACACCTGACGGGTAAGCATTTCAAGGCGATTGAGAGGTATGTTATGATATTTTAGGGCATCTATTAGTTTGTTTAGTGCATCGATTAACAATATGTCATTCAGTTATATGCATAAACAGATTTGTAACTAGGTTTTACTAAATTAATAAAAAAATCAAAGTACTGAGAGAAATCTGAAAGTTATACTACAATATGGGGTACAAATACAATATACAATTATGGAGACAAACTAAGGAAACCCGATAATCTGACCTGACCCGATTTCTAAATGGAAGCATCATTGATTAGTGCAACCATTTGCATGTTTAGAGCATCTGCTTTGACATATTAGTGCATCCTTTTTCATGTTTACTATTAAAGGCATCAACATGTATGGTTATGTTAAATGTAGGTTGTTGCTGCAACGGTCAATAATGACCTTGTAAGTCTAGTAAATACCCCGACCACCGAAAGTATTAAACCTACTCAATAATCTTATTGTTAACATCTCTTAATGAGCAATCACCTAATGTCTGTTTTTTGTATAAAGTTTCCCATTTCTGTAATGTCTACTCATTTTTTATGTAACTTGTTTTTATGATGGTGATTTCACGTTACATTTACAATAGAAATTTGTACCATAGATGACATAGGTAGGGAGGCTATCATATATGAATTGTCAAATCAGATGGATGCTATATGTGATCGTCGTTCTGTTTCTTGTATAATGGAGTGGAAGGTGCATATTTCTTCTCGTGTTTCTGTTTTTTTCCTACATCACATGGGTAACCAGTTATCTTGTTCATTCTGGTGTGAATTTCATGCAGCATGATGCGAATGTTGTGAGTTGTGACGCTGGATTAAATTCACAACAAAAATTTGCAGCTTATGATGCTATAAAACGGATGACAGTTGAGGATATTGGTGATGAGCTGGTACTCCTGATTGGTGCAGGACATGATGCCACGGCATGTCTCATTTGACAAAGGTTGGATCTTTTATACGTCTTTATCTTAATCATTGAGGTGGCAATATGGGCAGGTCGGGTAACATGTCACTTATTTTTGTACCGGGTGAATCGAGTTGGGTTGAAGCCACACACTTTGTGCATAATTTTATTAAAATAGTACTGTACATCATTTAAATATTACGAGTAGTAATTATTTAGTTTTATGGTTGAAGTGATATAGTCGGTTGTAGGCACTAAATAATAACACTTTGGGTAATTATGTTAGGACATACATTTGTATGTTAGGGCATCTGTTTGTTTGATTAGTGCTTAAAAAAATGTGTTACGACATCTCTAATATGATAAGTGCATCATGTTATAAGCTAGGGCATCTGTTTGTTTGTTGATTAGTGCATCAATGCATGTTGTAAGATAAACATTTTTTGCAACATTTTTTTGATGATACAACCTGTATAATAAAGAAGAAAGTTTCTAAAGTACGAGGCTACTAGGTGCGAACTCTTTCCAGGCTGTTTTAACTGAGCATCCCAAACACTTGGTCCTTAAATGGGCCTCTTGATGGTGCTTTAAAAAATTTAATCCCTTGACTGCTGCTATCATGTTTGTTCATTTCTTGGGATCGTCTTAAAAATTCACCTGATACATGTGTTTGTTTAGTTAATCATGCCTGATAATGACTAAATTTGATACACATGTTTGCTAAAGTGTAAACGTGTTTGCAGGTTGATCTCTTTTTCTATAAGGAGCCAAAATAGGCAAAGGAACAAGAAGAAGATGATGTTCTGTCGCAGATTGTACAAATTGTGCAGCTGGTGCTATTAGTAAAGATACCAACAGCACACATGGTCAAGAGGCTCTTCGTCGTACTAAGTTCAAGTTCCCTGGCCGTGAAAAGATTATTATCATCAGGAAGAGGTACGTGCAGTAACCAGTTAGAGATATAATATAACCCGTGCTAGTGGACTCTTTGTAATAACAGTTTGAAATATGTGACTTCCATGATAACTTTTAGCTCGATGAAATATATTTTAACTAGTTTCTGTAGATGTGTCTGCTCAGGAACTAAAACTCCATGTTTTCTTTTTTCATTTGCGCATATGACAGATGGTGGTCTTGCTGGAAAGAAAGAGAAGAAGGCTCAACCCGAACCAACATTCGAAATCTTGACCAACCCCGCAAGAGTAGTATTTGCTCAAGAAAAAATCATCAAGTTCCTGGAAGACACTAGATTGCACTTTTCTACTCAAAACGTTCGATAGTGATTAGATTTTTTAATGGTTTTTGTATGAAAAAGTTGATGTTGCTTCAAATCATAATGCTTATCCTTGTGTTTCATTTATTATAAGCTTTAAAAAGCTGTTAAAACAACAATGTTCTTGCCATAATGTGAACGTACATTTATAAAAACAATAACTTATTTACATTTACCTAAATATTAGAACTGACTGCCACTGAATTTAAAACATTTTCTCTATAATAATAACATATAAAAATTGGTGAATTCAAAAAATGCAAGGAGTAAAAAAAACTCAAAAATGCTAGCACAACAAAAATATACAAAATTAGATGAAACACAAAACAACCCTCTGAAAAATTAAAAAGTTACATTTAAATCCCTGTAGTTTGGTGAAAAAAAAAGGAGGGGAAGGGGGATGATCTAACGGTTGAGATCACTTCTCTCATTTTTCTCTTGAGATCAACTTTTAAATGATCTAATATATATATATATATATATATATATATATATATATATATATATATATATATATATATATATATATATATATATATATATATATATATATATATAGGCTTTAGTTCCATGAGAAGACCTTTTGATTGAGAAGAATGAGAAGCAATCTAGGCCATAGAAATACTTTTAACTTCCATGCATTAATTAAGCTATTATGAGATTAAAAAGGGTAAAAAAGTAATTAGATCACTAAAAATAACTAATGAATCATTAACTCCTACTGTTAAGCTTCCATGCCATCAAATTCGTTTACACCAAAATAGGTGACAGTTTATTATTCAATCCATTCAAGTGTTTTTAAATTTAAAAATATTCATGCTCAATTTGTGAATAACTCATTTTTTAGCAGCCTATTTTAACGAGTAACATTGAATTGTAGATAAATCTTCATATATCCAAATTATACCAAAAATTCTTATTCAGATACATGATTCATTTTTAATGCAACATGAATTACTCATGTGGTATTGAGTTTTTCTAATCATCATACATAATAGATTTTTAAATAGAATTGTTTAAAAAAATTGAGTTTTGAATCATCAAACACTATAAATTTAGAAATAGTGAATCACTTATAACAGTTGTTAGTTTTTATTTTGAATCATTTTCGGAATTCTTGAATCAAACATCAAAGTTTGAAGAAGTTGTTTAAATTGACTTTTATAATTCTTGAATCAAATATTATTTTTGAAGTACTTTATTTTGAATCATATTTCAGTAAGTGAATCATAATTGGATTAGTGAACTTTATTTAATAAGATAGGTGAATCACGATACAATTAGTGAATCGTAATCGAATTAGCGAATCACTACATGAATGTGTTTTAGGATAGGTGAATCATGATACAAATAGTGAGTCCTAATGGAACTAGTGAATCACTACGTGAATGTGTTCATGTTTATTTTGAAGCGTACTCAAATTAGTGAACTAATAAATGAGTTTAGTTTTCTTTTTGAATCACGATGCATTGAAAAAACAATGATTCATAAATGATTAACCTTTCTTTTTGAATCTTTACTAGCTGATGACATAAAAGACAATAACTTATTTATGGACTTGTAAAGAAATGTTCAAAAACAAAAAATGTTCATGTGTACAATCAAGAAGAGATGTGTTTCGTCAACAATAATTAATAAATATATATAATTTGGATCTAATTGTTTTTCTGGTGGGGTTATCGTAAGGATAAAGAAGAGAAAACAATTAATGCAGAGATAATTAATGAATGTTGTATAATACCAATCATACCCTTTGATGATTTGAAGAGATGAATGAACAAGATTTCTTCTCAATCTTCTTAATCTCAAAGTCTTCTCAATCGATCCGGACTCATATATATATATATATATATATATATATATATATATATATATATATATATATATATATATATATATATATATATATATATATATATATTTATCATTAATCCACCTCAAATGCCAAATAATCAAATTTCACGCCACATAAGCATTTGTTGTCCAACTAAGCAATTTTTTCATCCACCTAAGCAATTTTTTTTTAAACTTAATTAGCTATTATGTAAATTTCGGATTTTTATGTAAATTTCGGATTTTTTATAGTTATTTTCGAAAATTATTTATAAAAAATGAGCCTTGCAAAGATTGAACCTTGGTTATTTGGATAAATAACATGTGTATTTACCACTAAGGCAACATGATTTTTTGGAATATATGTTGCAAGTCCAAAATTATAAATATATGCAAACAATTATTAACTATTTTAATTTAATAAGATAACTATGAGATTCTACAACTTAGGAAACTTAATATCTATTCCTTAGTTATTCCCGGTTCAATAATTTAATTAATATTCGACATTTTATTATCACACAAAATCCTAATATTATTCATATCCAAACTTTTTCTCAAAACCCTAATATCATTGATCCTTTTTATAATTTTGTTAGGGTTAAAGCTTTATATTTGTTGGTTTTGATTATATATATACTAGTTTATTTTCCCATAGAAGTTATATAGGCAACACACCATCAAATCCTCTCCCTATAGTAAGCCGGTGGACTAGCAACATAGCTTACCATATTTACGCAAATATTCAATGTTATTTTCAATCGGAGATTAACCTATCAAACCTTAGATGGTAAAAGTGTGGGATCCACATGATGATGTGTCAACATCCCACATTTATCATGGGGATTGGTAAGATAAAAAATGAGGTCAGAGGTCAAAGGCAATAACATTTGTACGGTCACGCGGTTCGATTTTTATTTGATGCCTGGTTTTTCATGGACCACAATATATTCTCTGAGTGCTTTCTTTCTCTGCAAGTAAACATTTACATATGTTTTTTTTTTTCTTTTTTCAACTAATCAGTTTTTTGAAGCTAACATGTTTAATATTTAAGGTTATATTATTTTTACTAGACGAGTACCCGTGCATAGCAACGGGATTTATAGCGGCAGATTGTTGTAGTGATAAAAAAAATTCTATAGGTAATAAACGAAAAATAATAGAAGTTTGAGGATTTGAGGATTAAACGTAATGTTTTAAAAACCGTTTCGACACCGCCCGGGTCGAAAAGACGGGTCAAATTAATCGGTTAACCCGCCGGGTTGGGTCGATATAATGGGTCAAATTAAACCGGGTCAACCCGCCGGGTTTGAAACGACCCGGGTTAACCCGGTTTTCAATGTGTATTAATAGTGTGTTAATAGTTTCTAGCTTTGCATATGCTTTCCAAAAATAATGTAAGGGCATCTTAAAATACTTTAAGTTTGACCAAATTAAGTTTTTTCACTTTGACCATTTTTGACATTATATATATATATATATATATATATATATATATATATATATATATATATATATATATATATATATATATATATATATATATATATATATATATATATATATACATATATATATATATATATATATATATATATATATGTATATATATATATGATATGTATATATATATATATATATATATATATATATATATATATATATATATATATATATATATGTCACGCTCAATGCATAACCAATATATACATATATATATATATATATATATATATATATATATATATATATATATATATATATATATATATATATATATATATATATATATATATATAGGTCATGCCCAATATATAAACCAATATTTTATATATAATCCTTACGTAACCACTTTGGAACAATCAATAAAATTTAGTATTAAATATTTATATTTAAATGAAAAGGGTAAAATAGTAAAAACTTATATTTACTTTTTTTTTTGATAAAGAGCGTTTTTTAACCTTTAATTTTCGGAGGTTTTTGTTTGTTTTTTTTTTCCATATATGTTTTTTCAACACACATTTTTTAAAAAATCAAGTGCATAGGTGTTTTTAAAAAAAATATAGTTTGTTGCATTTAGACGTCAATCTTATTTGCTTAAAATGATAATTGCATATATGTTTCAAGTGTACATTATTTGATTATCGAAATTTATGATCAAAACATAAAAATACACATGTAACCTCTAACAATTTTTAACAAACCAAGAATATATATATACAAAAGTTAATATTTAATAAAATACAATACATGTACAAATATTTTGTTAAATATAAATGTGCACGCTGTTTAAAAACATGTGTGCACGCAAGACTTCTTCACTTTCTCGTCCAAATTCATTTGAACATATGTGCACGCATTCCAAGAACATAGCGCAGACGCGCTCTCATTCGCCTCATTAGGTGCATATGCTGCGTCTCAAAAACATGTGTCACGAATGATGAGCGGAGCTAGAAAAATTTCGCGTAGGGCCGAAACAAATTTTTTTCGTGAAACACATTAATGGAAGGCGAAAATAATTTATTTTCCGAATACACATGAAATCGCGAAAAATACACTAACGAGCTTAGGCTTGGGGGGTGCGTACTTCCTGGTCCCATAATACCACTACAGGCACGCCTTTAAAATAACATATACGTCAGTTTGCATTTTAGTGAGCACTGATCTCGCTTATCGCACATTGACAAAGTATAACATAAGTTATCAAACAAATGCCGATTAACGAAGAAACTTCCATGTACGCCCTCACGCCTTTTTGTAACAATGGCATTTACGATCCATCAGGTTACAAACCTATACCGTAATCAACACGAGTATAAGAATAACTTTCTGGACAGGCCATGTGATTGAATCCTCAATAGCATCATGTATGGTACTCTACATATACAAGATCACCTCTTCAAAATATTATTAAAACATTTTTGTCTCACATATATTCAATTAGTGATAAACATAGTGAAAGAGATAATTAAAACAAAAAAAAAAAGTCATACGCTGTACTCACCAGGGAGTATAGGAATAGCTTTTCTGACATGCCATGTGATTGAATCCTCAACAACATCATGTATGGTACTCTACATAAACAAGATCACCTCTGAAAAATATTATTAAAACACTTTTGTCTCACATATATTCAATCAGTGATAAAAAAATGTCATGCGCTGTACTAATATTTACAAGAACTCCAAACACGCATGTCCTTTTTGTCTTTTTTTGTTATATACATTAACAATCCATGGGTTTTACAACATCTGAGTAAGCACATAGATTGGTAGAAATGTAGAATTTTTTAACAATTAAATACAGTATGAGATGTGCGTACCTCTTGTGACTAAAAACAGAATCAAAATTAACTTGTTTTCATCTTTATCACCGCCAACCTCTTCAACCGCATCAAATCGATCCATCTTTCATCCGGGCGGTGATACGGCCCATCTTATGAAGATCCGTGGTTTCGCTGTTGGTTCGATTTATGACAGTAATGGTGGTGATTAGAGGTTCTGGCTAGTAGGTTTTGGTGAGGAAGAAAGAGAGAAACTGATGATGATCTGGATCTCGAAAGATATGGAATTATTATACGGTTTAAATATTTTATAAAGTGTAGTACCAAAATTACCCTTCCAGCCTTTTGTTTGATTGTAACACCCCCAAAAATGGTTTGCAGCGGAAGAAAAAGTTTTTGGGATGTTACTCAATTGGATTATAACACAAAGTGAAAAATAAAGATTTTTCTTAAGAGATTTCATTTATTGTAGTAAAACAAAGTTTACAAAATTTAATTGTTGCGGAAAATGGCCCATTAATAAAATGTGGTCCCAATTGTATATCAGTCGCCATAGTACGACCACGCCAAATGCCCAAGCGCCCGAGAGTTAGCTATCGCCTTTTCATCCCGAAATACATGCTAAAAGTCAACACAATGGTTGAGTGAATTCATAGGTTTAGTAAATAAGCGCTTGATCACAAGATTTTCAAGTTTAAGATAAGCCATGGGCTACGTTGTTATACGCCCATAAAAGATAGTTGATATTATCGCACTAAGCTCATGACACCTAATCGCATACACACCTAAATTCACGGTGTAAGTAAATAAAATTGCCCTCCGAGATGTAATAGCCAATTACATAGAGATACCAAATAGTGCGCTCGGTTATTTCGATAACCGAGCCTGGTCGCCAATTCCCATAGTACTATCCACGATATTTAAGGCTCACCGCAAGTGATTAATGGTTCATGATGTAGGGACTTTGGCAAACAACTTAGGCGAGTCATAATATCAAGTGAATAAAGAACAGCAAGCAATTGTGATCATAAAAGCAAGAGTACGTATTCTCCCCAAGGAGTTTATAAAACAATTAAAGAGTAAAAGTGGGCTATGAACTCACCTCGATACGAGCAACGCAAGAATCACAACTAACAGGACTGCATCAAAAGCAAGCACAACCAAATCATGAAGAAAGGCACGTCGATATCCAAAGAGTACAAGTACAAAGGTACTACATCGTCATGACCTAATAGTTTACGTATTATCTCAAAATACGCCTCAAAAGTAAAATAATATAATATCCGAAAGACAACGTGTCTAAGTTTTCGTGGAATACTCGTATCAAATGTTTCCAAAACTCCATTATCAATATCTCAAAGTTTAGTTTTAACGTTTTGTGTGGTGGTAAGAAAATCAAGACTCGACATACAACTCACGCAAAAGTATACCAAATGTAACTCACACCAAAGGTTATAACTCACGAAACATAACTTATACCAAGACCTAATATATATCCCAATGTATTACGAGGAATAGTCAAGAGTCGACCAAGACTCGACTCGAGTAAAAAGTGACAAGAAAGAAGTCTAGGAAAGTAACGACACATAGCTACCCAAGTGAATTAATTGGTAAGTTTCGTGTTTACCCATAATCCCAATAACTTGCATAAAACAACTATGTTTTATAATAATGATAAGTTTGAATTTTCAATTCAAACAATAAAGGTTTTACTATTTAAAAGAACACTTGATTAGATTCTCGAGTTTTATAATATTACAAGAGATTTGAAATTAGCAAAATACAAGTTAGAATGTTTTATAATTTCAAAGATAACGCCATCCATTTATAAAACATTCCCAAGTCGTCGTGACCTTATTAGAATCAAATTTCTCAAAACCATTTCATAAAAGTAATCATTGGTTATTAGACAGTTTTCTTTATTGTATCTATCGCGAATCGACATATTAAATTCATAACGAGTCTAATATATTGTAATTCGTTTCAAGTCCAATAAGTCCAAATTGTCCAACGTCCAATGTTTGAATAGATTTCGATATTTGTCCAATGGATATAATCCGATAATTGTCCAAAAAGTCAAGTCATCATTCAAAAGTTTAATCCGTTATTCATTATTAACCGCATCCAAAGTATCAAACTCGTTTGTATCCGAACATACCAATGTCACGAGAATCACCAAATAGACCTCGTTTGTTGATAACCGATATACGATAAGTATTAATTCCAAATTAATTATACCTACTAAAACAACTACAAAACAAATTACTTTAAAATCTAATTTCAATATCTATATACCCTACTTTTTCTTTTATCACTATTTGGGTTATGACCCAACAACAAAACCAACGCACCCAAATTGTCATGAACAAAATAAACGAAGTTACGATAACAAAACGCACCCTAACTGTTAGTAACCAACTAATTACTAATTTCATTTCCAGCTCGAGATCAAACGAGCTTGAGCCGAGACTCATACGGCTTTCTAATCTAACTCGTTACCAGACAATTTATCAACCCCTAACTCGGAAACAGTAACAGATCCAAAGATTAAACCGGAGCCAAGTTACATGAGACTTACAAATTCTAAACCATGTCCTACAACATCACGACACCACCATTTCGGGACATTTCGACCCATTAAGAACTTTAAACACAACCACCACACTAAAATAAATCGTATACGGTTATTCACGCTCATAACTCCAAATCTTATAGTATATCTTGTTTTCATTTAAAAGCCACAAGAATCGATTGTAAAAACGTTTTAAACTGTTTTCAAATTCCACGAATCACTAGCACCGTCTATATCCGGTTTTAGTTGTAAAAATAAGATGAAATAAAATATGAAAACCGTCGTGGGTGTCGACTTACCCACAGTTGAGAGAGGAGAAGAACGGGAGAGAGAGCACGGTGATGGAGACGGTGGTGGGGGCTATGACGGCTTGAGGTGGCGGCTATGGTGGTGATTCACACAAACAACCCGAAACCAAGAATATAGCATGATCTGAACCCGATCTAAACATGCAACCCTTAAAGATGATAACCTCACTACTCCGAATCTTAGATTCGAGATCTACGGAGCGTGAGGGAGTTTCATGGCACGTGCAACACATGAAAGTAACCACAAGCTCGAGATCTATCTTCCAATAGGGGCGGTGTATTTTTCCGGTGGCGCACGGCGGCGCGTGGCGGCGGCAGTGGTGGCCGGTGGTCGGAATTTAGAGAGAAGAGGGAGAGAGATTTATTTAAGAGTGAGAAAGTTATTTGTGAAAATGAGTTAGAGAGAGAGAGATGGGGGATTTTATACTCCAGGAGGGACCATGTTTGCCAATATCCAAAGTGTAAGGTAAGATAAGTGAAAATATTATAGGAACTAAACTCGTAATTTAGGAAATCTTTCACAATTATTAGCTTCTGGACACATTTGGAGGACTAAACGGACTCGAAAAATTACGAAACTTGCGCCATTTCTCACAAAATCATTTTTCCAATAAAAATGAGTATTTACTCGACCACTTTCTCGCAAATAGAAATAATGATCAATTTGGATGTTTTAACGAAGTTACAATTGTGCCGGTACGCGTTGTGTTTAAGTTTTCATGTTTTATGAGAAAATCTATCGTTCTCGATTCAAATAGGTTCGGGAAAATCCAAGAGTGAAACTTAGTAGCATAATTACTATAGTTTATTATTAAAATTTGTTTGAAATTTTACAGGGTGTTATAGTACCTATCCCTTATGGGAACCTCGTCCTCGAGGTTAAGTTTGTGTTAGTCGCTTATTTGACAAATGATTTTTTTTTTTTTTTTTTTTATTTTTTTAAAGTTTTGCTCGCAAACGGATGTGGATAAATTTATTCGAATAGCCATTTTAAGAAACAATTTCTTTGAGATAGAATTGGGTGGATTTGCATCCTCGAAGGATCCTATAAAATCGGTTTTGCACGTGATGCAATTAAAACAATTTCGCAAAGGTCGATGATTGATGTTTCTTAGCATAAGAAGTTTTAATAAGGTTTGGCCAGAAAATTTTTAACTCGTAAGGATGAATCGTTTAGAAAAATGTCACTACACGTTTTATAGTTGAAACGAATGTTATTTAAAGAAAATTTCTCGAAGTTTGAAAACGTCCTAGAAGAAGATGTTATTAGGTATGTATATCTCGGTAAGTTTTAAAACGTTTATGGGCAGAGTTTAGTCGTTAAGGTTATGCTTCTCTAATTTAAACGGTATATATAAAATATAGGGTCTTTAAAATTTTAAGAGAGAACTTGTATGTAAAGAAGATTGCGAAATTTCAGTTTTTGTGATGCAAACTTGTTAAATAAGGTTTTTAAGCGACAACATGGACTCGGTTCTAAGTTGGAGGTTTTTATTTGAACTCAAAAGTTGTTTCACAATTTCAAATACCTTTTTTTTTTTTTTTTTTCAACACAAAGCGATTATTTTACTCCGAGGATTCGTTCAGTTTACAAAAGAAGATACCTGCCATCTTTTAAAGTTTTTCCAAAAAGGAGTAAATAGTTTATAAGGAAATTGCAGTAAGATTCATAAAAGGTTTGTAAAACCACTTTATTGGGTAAGAAGAAAATATTTTTATTAAGATAAATCGTAGTTTTGCGGTTTGGTGTTAAAGCAACACTTAGTAAGGTGATTGTTAAAACAACTTACAAGGTAATAGGAAACGATTTATTTATTATTTATAGGGTAGTAGTGAAATCGTAGTTAACCTTGTAATATTTTGGTAAGACAACAATTCAAAATTTTAAAATAACTCGTGAAATGATTTATAAAATAGCTCATAAGGAAAACAATTTATTGTTTGTCAAATAGTAGAAAATTTTGTAGTTCAAGAAATAGGGTGGTAGTAAAATACTTAGCACGGTAAAGGCAAAATAGTTTGTGAGTGTAAGAGTACTAAGTTTTATGGTTTCAAATCAGACAGTGGTTAAAACAGGTCACTAAAAGGGTAAAATAGTTTATAAGATAGTAATATAATCTGAAGGAGAAATCTTGCAACATAGTTTACAAATCGCTATCGCAGTTGTTTGTTGTTTCATCAAATAGTAGTAAGGTAATGAGTCGGTTTATCACATTATAAAAAAAAATAGTTTTCAAAGTATAAGTAAGGTCATTGTTTATGTATTCGTAATTTTTTTTTGTTTAATGGCACCGTAGTAAGACTTTTTGTAAAATGACCATGAAATGGTCGGTAATTTAGTTGAAAGTAATTTGCGTCGGGTAACGACAAAGTTTATTATTTCATAAAAGGGTAATAGGACAGATGGTTGATGTTTCAAAAGGGGAGGAGTGTAAAATTAGGGTTTTGTTCTTAGAAAAGTGGCTTGAGTTGCAAGCTAACTCTTGGTATGTTTTTAGATCGTTTTTGTCGTTCGTTTATTATTTATGTTTAGCGAGAGGATTCCTTTTGTAGATGTCGAGGTGCGTTGTTCTTAGAACGGCTAGAGATGAAATTCGGTTCATCGATTGAGCACGAGTTTTGGGGTAGAGGTGGCACTTTACCGGAATGAAAGACGAGACAATTTTGATCTCATCATTTGAGAATAATACCAAGATGGATGATGGAGACATGGGTTGCAACGACCCAAAGAATGGAGGTTTAATGATTCCGTAACTAAGACGATAAGTCGATGGGACGGGAAACAAGAGATATGGTATAGTAGCGACCCAAAATATAATTTAGACATAGAGTAATGTCGTGCGGTAAATAAAATTTAGTCGGTCAGCGTAATGTGCTAAGCAAGTCTAAATGGTTCTTATAATCATTAACTCGCATTACGCAATGTTTTGTTGGTTATGTATTATCCGCTCATCAAATCTCATACATAACGAGGCAACGGAGGCGCGCAAGTGGTTCGCTTTAACATGGATCATCGTGGTGTCCTTGCGCAAGTGGTAGTGTGCATCATCCGCCATACAAATCTCTATGCACGCTGGTAGTAAGATGTAGACACGGAAGCGTAAGGTAGTGGTGTAAATGGTCGCTTTAGAGAGGTAGTAATGAGAAAGGCGCCCACTTAGGAGAAAAGTATCGTGGTGAGAAAATGTTGTGACGCCCAGCAGAGTGATGTGTAGAAGTAAACCTTAATAACTCTTATGATGAAAATTTTTACTCTTTTTAGAAGTCAATTAGGAGGTCAACTGGACATAACACTATTATAACTACTTTCAGTATTGCAACATTCACCTCTGAGTCGGTCATAGGTGATCAGGCTATGTCCCACTATCCCTGGTTGAATATAGGTGATCAAGCTATATTCATCCGAGGTTCAATGAATCTTGCAATGCTTAGCTTAGTTATACTAGTAACATGTGCTAATGTCTTTAAAGTTTGGTATGAAAGATTTAACAAATATTTCATTTATGTGGGGGAGAAGGCGTAGCGCGATGGTACGTAAACATACATATAAGTAAGGCAATCATAGCTAATAGTGAGACTAAGTTGTTGGTAATAAAACACATATCTTATCAAAGATGACTTCAACGAGTCATAAGTGAGGCAATCAGCTTGGCAGGCAGGCATGTGGCGGTCATAGGATTAAGTTTTGTAAAAGTGGTTATAGTCTAGGTTTTAAAATTTCCTAGTTCTATAACTCGGCTCGATACCAATCAGTAACACCCCAAATATGGTTTGCAAATGGAAGAAAAGTTTTGGGATGCTACTCAATGGATTATAACACAAAGTGAAAAATAAAGATTCTTCTTAAGAGATTTCATTTATTGTAGTAAAACAAAGTTTACAAAATTTAATTGTTATGAAAATGGCCCATTAATAAAATGTGGTCCCATCAGATATCGTAGTCATCTATGACCATGCCATGCCAAATGCCCAAGCGCCCAGAGTTAGCTATCGCCTTTTCATCCCGAAAATACATGCTAAAAAGTCAACACAATGGTTGAGTGAATTCATAGGTTTAGTAAATAAGCGCTTGATCACAAGATTTTCAAGTTTAAGATAAGCCATGGGCTACGTTGTTATATGCCCATAAAAGATAGTTGATATTATTGCACTAAGCTCATGACACCAAACTAATCGCATACACCTAAATTAATCGTGTAAGTAAATAAAATTGCCCCTCCGAGATGTAATAGCCAATTACATGAGATACCAAATATAGCGCGCCTGCTATTTCGAGCAACCAGGTCTGGTCACAATTCCCATAGTACTATCCACGATATTTGCAAGGCTCACCGCAAGTGATTAATGGTTCATGATGTGGGACTTTGGCAAACAACTTAGGCAGAGTCATAATATCAAGTGAACATCAAACGCTTTTCAAGCAATTGTGATCATAAAAGCGGTAGTAGCATGTATTCTCCCCAAGGAGTTTATAAACAGTTAAAAGAGTAAAAGTGGGCTATGAACTCACCTCGACACGAGCAACGCAAGAATCACAACTAACAGACTGGCATCAAAAGCAAGCACAACCGAATCATGAAGAAAGCGCACGATATCCAAAGAGTACAAGTACAAAGGTACTACATCGTCATGACCTAATAGTTTACGTATTATCTCAAAATACGTCTCAAAAAGTAAAATAATATAATATCCGAAAGACAACGTGTCTAAGTTTTCGTGGAATACTCGTATCAAATGTTTCCAAAACTCCATTATCAATATCTCAAAAGTTTAGTTTTAACGTTTTGTGTGGTGGTAAGAAAATCAAGACTCGACATACAACTCACGCCAAAAGTATACCAAAATGTAACTCACACCAAAGGTTATAACTCACGCCAAACATAACTTATACTAAGACCTAATATATATCCCAATGTATTACGAGGAATAGTCAAGAGTCGACCAAGACTCGACTCGAGTAAAAAGTGACAAGAAAGAAGTCTAGGAAAGTAACGACACATAGCTACCCAAGAAGTGAATTAATTGGTAAGTTTCGGTGTTTACCCATAATCCCAAATAACTTGCATAAAACAACTATGTTTTATAATAATGATAAGTTTGAATTTTCAATTCAAACAATATAGGTTTTACTATTTAAAAGAACACTTGATTAGATTCTCGAGTTTTATAATATTACAAGAGATTTGAAATTAGCAAAATACAAGTTAGAATGTTTTATAATTTCAGCATAACGCGTCCATTTATAAAACATTCCCAAGTCGTCGTGACCTTATTAGAATCAAATTTCTCAAAACCATTTCATAAAAGTAATCATTGGTTATTAGACAGTTTTCTTTATTGTATCTATCGCGAATCGACATATTAAATTCATAACGAGTCTAATATATTGTAATTCGTTTCAAGTCCAATAAGTCCAAATTGTCCAACGTCCAATGTTTGAATAGATTTCGATATATGTCCAATGGATATAATCCGATAATTGTCCAAAAAGTCAAGTCATCATTCAAAAGTTTAATCCGTTATTCATTATTAACCGCATCCAAAGTATCAAATCCCAGTTTGTATCCGAAACATACCAATGTCACGAGAATCACCAAAATAGACCTCGTTTGTTGATAACCGATATACGATAAGTATTAATTCCAAATTAATTATACCTACTAAAACAACTACAAAACAAATTACTTTAAAATCTAATTTCAATATCTATATACCATACTTTTTTTTTTATCACTATTTGGGTTATGACCCAACAACAAAACCAACGCACCCAAATTGTCATGAACAAAATAAACGAAGTTACGATAACAAAACGCACCCTAACTGTTAGTAACCAACTAATTACTAATTTCATTTCCAGCTCGAGATCAAACGAGCTTGAGCCGAGACTCATACGGCTTTCTAATCTAACTCGTTACCAGACAATTTATCAACCCCTAACTCGGAAACAGTAACAGATCCAAAGATTAAACCGGAGCCAAGTTACATGAGACTTACAAATTCTAAACCATGTCCTACAACATCACGACACCACCATTTCAGATTACTCGACCCATTAAGAACTTTAAACACAACCACCACACGAAAATAAATCGTACACGAAGTTATTCACGTTCATAACACCAAATCTTATAGTATATCTTGTTTTCATTTAAAAGCCACAAGAATCGATTGTAAAAACGTTTTTAAACTGTTTTCAAATTCCACGAATCACTAGCACCGTCTATATCCGGTTTTAGTTGTAAAAATAAGATGAAATAAAATATGAAAACCGTCGTGGGTGTCGACTTACCCATAGTTGAGAGAGGAGAAGAACGGGAGAGAGAGCACGGTGATGGAGACGGTGGTGGGGGCTATGACGGCTTGAGGTGGCGGCTATGGTGGTGATTCACACAAACAACCCGAAACCAAGAATATAGCATGATCTGAACCCGATCTAAACATGCAACCCTTAAAGATGATAACTCACTACTCCGAATCTTAGATTCGAGATCTACTGAGCGAGGGAGTTTCATGGCACGCAACACATGAAAGTAACCACAAGCTCGAGATCTATCTTCCAATAGGGCGGTGTATTTTTCCGTGGCGCACGGCGCGCGTGGCGGCGGGTGGTGGCCGTAATTTGTAAGAAGAGAGAGAGATTTATTTAAGAGTGAAAGTTATTTGTGAAAATGAGTTAGAGAGAGAGAGATGGGGGATTTTATACTCCAGGAGGGACCATGTTTGCCAATATCCAAAGTGTAAGGTAAGATAAGTGAAAATATTATAGGGACTAAACTCGTAATTTAGGAATTCTTTCACAATTATTAGCTTCGGGACACATTTGGAGGAGTAAACGGACTCGAAAAATTACGAAACTTGCGCCATTTCTCACGAAATCATTTTTCCAATAAAAATGAGTATTTACTCGACCACTTTCTCGCAAATAGAAATAATGATCAATTTGGATGTTTTAACGAAGTTACAATTGTGCCGGTACGCGTTGTGTTTAAGTTTTCATGTTTTATGAGAAAATCTATCGTTCTCGATTCAAATAGGTTTGGGAAAATCCAAGAGTGAAACTTAGTAGCATAATTACTATAGTTTATTATTAAAATTTGTTTGAAATTTTACAGGGTGTTATATTGATTGAAAAAAAAACCTTCATCTTTTGTTAATTTGCAATTTTGGCACTTTTAATCTTAACCTTTAAAAATACTCATCATGTGGTCCATAATCATTTTAGGTGGTTTCTAAAGCTCGTATAAAAACCTGGCTCGTTGATTAACACTACATATATATATATATATATATATACATACATACATACATACATACATACACATACATATATATATATATATATATATATATATATATATATATATATATATATATATATATATATATATATATATATATATATATATATATAGGTAAAGTTAAAATAAAAGACAAATATCCGTAAAGATTTTTTTTTAAATTCTCCAAAATTCCACAAGATCGGGTATGTTGGTGCATAAAACTTTTGTGAAAACATTTTTATAATTTTGAGTTTTGATACGCTTTTTTTAATGCACAAAAACGATTTTGATGCGCAAAAATTTTGATGCAAAAAATTTTCAACTTGCTTTAGCTAGATCGCTTATGTTATTTTGATGAAAAAAGTCAAAAGAAGTTGGGTGCTAAAACCAATTTTTGATGTACAAAAAAATGATTTAATGCGCAAACATATTTTTTCATAATTTTTTTTGGGAAAACATTTCCACTTTTAGAAAATAAAAAATTCACAACTTTTTCATGCACCATCATACCCGATCTTGTGGAATTTTTTGGAAATTTTTCGAGAACTTTTTTTGAAAAAAAAATCTTTTTATCTTTTTACGGATATTTGTCTTTTTATTTGATTTTTATTTGATGTGTCGCACAAAAAATTAATGTCAATCGTTAAAAGAGAAAAAACAAGAAAGCCAAAAGCTTGTAGTAAATAATTGTGTCTCATAAGCTTTATAAAAAACTAAAGAAATCAAAATAAAGAAACGTCAATTTTGAAAAGAAACAAAAAGGTACCCGGTTACATTATCAAAATGTGTTTCACAAAAAGGCCACTAACTTAAATATTTATTACCATAATGCCATTGACCTCATTTTAATTAGATCAAATCTATAATGGTGCATCCAACTGGCCAAAAGAGTTCATATTGTTTTTATTTTAAGAGCCATTAATAAGAATGTCACCTATATATATATATATATATATATATATATATATATATATATATATATATATATATATATATATATATATATATAAGGATAAAGATCATATAAAAAGACAAATATGCGTAAAAAGATAAAAATATTTTTTTCAAAAGTTCTCAAAAATTCTCAAAAATTTTCACAAGATTGGGTATGATGGTGCATGAAAAAGTTGTGAAAAACTTTTTCTAAAAGTAGATATTTGTTCCAAAAAAAAATTATGAAAAATACGTTTACAAGATTAAATCGGTTTTTGTGCATAAAATTGGTTTCGCACCCAACTTCTTTTCGACTTTTTCATCAAAATAACATTGTGCATCTAACTAAAACAAGTTAAAATTTTGTGCATCAAAATTTTTTATGATCAAAATTGCTTTTTGTGCATTAAAAAACGATCAAAACTCAAAATTATAAAAATATTTTCACAAAAGTTTTATGCACCAACAAACCCGATCTTGTGGAATTTTTGGAGAATTTTTTAAAAAATAAATCTTTTATTATTTTTATGATATTTGTCTTTTTTATTTTAACTTTACCTATATATATATATATATATATATATATATATATATATATATATATATATATATATATATATATATATATATATATATATATATATATAGTCCGTTTTAGAGAAAAGTATAATTAGAGAAAAGTGAGAAAAAGTTATAGGGTCTAATTTGAAACATCTCAAACTTTAGGGGTAAGTTTTTAAACCACTCCCACCCACCCCCTTCCTAAGTTTTTTTTCCCGCCAAATAATTAAGGTACTAAGCGTGGAGTAGTTGGATCTCTTTAGAGTTATAGAAGTTAGATGCTAAACGTGGAGTAGTTGGATCTCTTTAGAGCTCGCAGAGGTTACTTGTGGCTTTTTTGCTCCCAGCAGCTTAATAAACCCCAAAAACAAAAATTTCAAAATAATTAAAGGTATTTGGTTTTTGCGATACTTAGTTTTCAAGCATTCTTGAGAGAATCCTTGCTTATGAGAGTTGGGTACACATCAAGGTATTGCCAGTGTTGTGGTATAATAGACAAGTGATTCATGATAGTATGTGCTATTGTTTCTATAGTTATAAAGGCCATTGGACTCGAAGTTTGGCAAATAATTAATGTGAAATAAAGCTCAAATGTATAAATGTGAAAATCCAAAGCCATAAAAGTTTTATATGTTTGACGGTACCCCCGTTGCCATGGACTTCAAAAAGGTTGAGAAAAAAATTCCAAAGTCATAATAAGACTTCTAATAAAACGGTAATCCCGTTGAATTGGTGGTTGAAAAGACCGATGGAAAAATTGCAAATGTGCAAATGTGCTGAAATAATGTTAAGCCAAGCTCGCCTCCGGGGATGTCCTAATAAAAAGTTTCCGTTTCGAGTCTCAAACATGGGATGTCTCGGTTATAAATAAAAAGGATGTTCCCTAAATCGTGTGAAATTAGGACCTTGATGTGGACCTCATTCTTGTGAGCAACGGTTTTCGAGGGAAGGTTTGGAAACTAATTAGCGTCTAAACTCGATGCTTTTATCGGAATAAAAATCTATTGCAACAAGAAAAGAGAAAAACAAAAAAAAAAATCTCGATTTTTCAAAATAAAATCCTTAGAGGAATTAGGATTATGGGAGTGAAAAGTAGCTAACGTACATGGGATGTCTCGGTTATAAATAAAAAGGATTTTCCCTAAATCGTGTGAAATTAGGACCTTGATATGGACCTCATTCTTGTGAGCAACGGTTTTCGAAGGAAGGTTTGGAAACTACTTAGCGTCTAAACTCGATGCTTTTATCGGAATAAAATCTATTGCAACAAGAAAAGAGAAAAACAAAAAAAAAATCTCGATTTTTCAAAATAAACCTTAGAGGAATTAGGATTATGGGAGTGAAAAGTAGCTAACGTACACAAGTAGCATCTACGGGTAGTGTTAGCATCTAATTTGTATATAGCGAGTGATTTTGATTTTAAACTTAGTTTGGGAACTCGTGAAAAATCAAGGACGATGAATTCTATCCGTATGGTCATATCTTTATGAGTTGTGTTTCCTACTTTGTGATCCTAAATTATTTATCAACAATATGTGAGAGTTATTGATAGATAAGAAAGTTCAACAAACCATCACACAAAATGGGAAGTGCTTAATGTTATATCTATATATGAAATTAAATGGTTTAACAGGGCGTTTTTAGAATCAAGGATTTCTTAATCTCTTTTGAGGAAGCTTTGCTACTTTGCATATCTTAAGTAGAAAGAGGCGGAGATTTTCGGTTTTAGAAGTGTGAGTTGATGACATTGCGTGAGGACACGACAATACTTTAGTTTGGGGGATTTTGGTATATGTAACATATTGGATTTCACAAACACACAATCAATCACAAATAAGGCGTATGATTAGATGGTTTAGAGAGAGAAAGTGGGATGGGAGCCTTTCTAGAGAGAGAAAGTAAAAGAAAACTTAGAAGGTTAGATTATGTGAAAGGTCCAACCCTCTACCTTGGGAGGTAGAGGGTATTTATAATTACATAATAAACGTCCTCCTTTGAATCATGGATCGTGCATACATGGGTAAAGACCAAGTCCTTCCTCCACGGTGTTGCACTAAACTAAATAACTAACTAAATAACTAGTAAATAACGTAATGTCTACGAGCTAACTTATGCTAGATTATATTTGGGGTGACCGATACTTCACTATGGAATTTTCTAATTCCTAACAATCTCCCCAAGGAGGTCACCCCATGTTTTACATTTGAATCCTAGCATTCTACTTAATCTTCGATCTTGAGCTCGTAGACATTAATTCTTCAACATCCGTGCATCTTTGTGCTTTAGCAAGATTCTTTAAAGTCCGATAACTTTGTACATTAAGTGGAGGCCTTTATATTGATCCGCATCTTTGATGATCTTCGAGCTTTCATTAAGATCATCAACACGCGAAATCTACGGATCACCCTTTATTGTGTTGCCATCATGTGAAGTTGTGACTTTTGACATGCTCACACCTTCGGATCATGACATCTTTCATCGTAGTAATGGAAGCTTTTTACCGGTTCAAGATATTTGCGGAACAGAGCATAAGCATAGTATAAAAATATCCGAGCCGTGTTATGTAGATAAGCACTAGTCATGATTTCTTCAATTAAGTGTGGATGTTGTGAGCATGCGGCTTTGGATTGACTTTTCAATATCGATCACCGCAACCATCCAAGTGTACCCGCAAACAACAATTAGCATAAAACACACGAAAGTGTCTTTGATCACTTTCACCGAATTGAGGTACACGCCCACGGTTCCTCGTTAATCGGTACAAGTATCTTGCTGTGATCGTAGGATTCCTAAGAATCTCCTTGACGGTTTCGCAATTGTTCTAGCCGTTCTCAAACCGGAACGCCTCAAAGAAGACAACATGGAGTGAGTGAACCAAATAATTGAGATTCACCGATTGATGAAAAATGATTTGAAAACAATCGTGTATTGCTTGAAGAAAGAGTTTTGCAATACGACAAAGGTTTTATGAGAAAGATCCATTTTCAATCAAAATACTTCTTGTATTAGAAAATGAGTACACATTCGATGTGCTAGAGAAAGAAGAGATTTACACATCGAGCGGTTTTCCAAAAGTATTTTCAATCGGAGATACTTTTTGTGTTTGAAAATGAATACACATTCGACGTGCTAGAAAAAATAAGGTTTGCACATCGAATGGTTTTCCAAAAGTATTCGCCAATTCCAATCTCGGACCAAGGTTGATTCATGATTGAATCGCCCATCATTTCTATCCGCTTGTCACAAGCTTGATCTTATGAAAGATCTCACATGTCACCCACCAAGAGCTTGTTTGATGTTGGCTCTGAAGGATTTCCATCTTCATTGTGAATATTTTTACATATCACTCGGATGTTCTGGCAATACCACAAGGATAATGCGTAGGACTCATGAGATATAATCTCTCTTTCCACATTGTGTGAAACAGAGAGTCTTCATTGACAGTGTCCTAATGAGATATTATGGATGATCTCTTGGCTCTAGACTCAATTGTGCACATTTGGTTCCTATGTCGGAGACTAGGGAGAGGGTCTCCTTCTTCAATATCAACAATCTCTAAGAGAAAGTCGATATATTATGTGGGTTCCTCGTGAGAATGAAACAAGTCCTTTTAAGAGGAACTTGAGTAGCTTGGGAAGTTTAGTGCAGTGCGTCACTGGGTCCATGACGTCTTGTCTTCAATACCAGTGTTACCTTAGTAAACACCAGTAGCATATGTATTGAACTCGGTTTACGCCCTAAGGTTGAATTATCGAGGCTATTTCTTTTCACCCTTTTCACATTCATTTCTTTTTCATTCTTCAACCCCTTCAAGATTTTACCGAGACTTCATTACTAGAACCTTGTTGGGTTTATTCGGTTCTAGCTCTGCCTCAATCCGCACTCTTCCCATTTTCTCATTTTTCTCCTTTTTCAATATTCCAAGGACTCTACACTATCTAGTGGATTGTCCAGGAAGATCCCTCCTGCTCAAGGATCATGGGAACGAATACCTAACTTAACCATCCTTATAACACCATGCATAAAGTAAATTGGTCGGTCTTTTGGTATTGTTCTTTCCTTCATGAAACCAATTGAAAATCATTTGGAAAAACATTTAAGGTACTTGTGATACGAGACCAAAGCATTTTGTACCTTAATAGTTTTGATCATTTAGAAATGCTCCCCTCAACATGCATATGATTTTGAAATTGTTTAGCACATGGAGGCAAGAGTTCTTTGAAATAATTTCTTGATCACAATTTCCGTAGGAAAAGCCATTTGAATTTCTTTTGGTAAATTCTCCCCTCAATATGTGTGGATATTTGAAATCATTTTATCACATAGAGAAAGAGTTATTTTGAAGCGCATTCTACGATCACACACGCCATTAAGAAACTATTCGCTCCCCTCAATATGTGCATCAATATATGAAAGAGTTTAGCACATATTAGAGAGCCAACACATCGAATCAAATGATCACCTTTTATGAAATTTCATATTAAATCACAAATTCTCCCCCGATCAAAAATATCAAACCCTTTGAGATTTTGGATCCCAAGTGATGTAATAAGGTTTAGAAAACATGGGAGAAAAATGTGCCTGATTTAAAAACTCATCATGTTTTTGGATAAATGCTCCCCCTCAACATGTGCATTATGTATATTGAAATCGTTTGGCACATGGAGGTAGGAGTGCCTTTAAAGGACTAAAACCAATTCCATTTAAACAAATTTGAGATCTAAATCATGATCTCTCCCCTGATCAAAAATTTCAAACCAATTGAGATTTTGGATCCCCTATTGATTTAAATCATTTGGAAAAATTTTAGGGGAAAGACGTGGCAAAATTTAATTTTGAAAAATGACTAATGAGGACCAATTACAGACATTAAAGATTGTTAGTGTCAGGTATGATAGTTTTTAAGAGATCTTTAAGTAAAATAAAACAATTTCACAATCAAACAAGAATGTAAAAAATTTCATTTGAAAGATCTTGATTCTTAATGAAAATCATACCATGACATAACATTAAATCTTTAGATCACCACTTATTTTGTACAATCCGAACTTTTATGAAGCAATATTGTTTGAAAATAATTTATTTTAAATCACTTTCCCCCTCAATCGATGATCGTAGTCGATGATTGAGTGACTTATATTTTGATAAAATGAAGTCCTGATTTTTAAAATTTAGTCTAATTTATTTTCAAAACAATATTTTTCCATTTTCAAAACAATTTTAATCAAAATTTTCAAAATTGTTTAAAATGGTATCCCGCATAAAGATACGCTAGTGGTCGAGAAACTTCCGCTGATGCCGTAGGGTAGGAAGAAAACCGTCTGCGCAGATGCAATGAGACTTCTTACGCTTGCATTTTAATGCCAAATGATGTCAAATTAAGTCCGCTTTCTTCAATCACTTAAGAAAACCATCACGCGATGTAGTGAGACCTCTTCGTTGCATTTTTCATGCCAACACCCATAGAACTCCAATTAAGCTCCGCTTTCTTCATTTGTCAACCCAAGATATAGTTACCACTTTCCTTTCGCATCCAATCATCATATTATGCGGGATCCGGATCGGGAACATTCTTATATACCAATATACCGCATACGTTAAGGACACATATACGATATATGGTGGCCGACATCACCCAAACATCAATCGACTAATAAAAGTCAATTCAACATATCAATCAGATCATAAAAGGTATGGGAATAATGTGTTTATCAAACTCTAATCATCTAATCCTAACAATCACAACCTAGAAACCTAGTCCTTCAACATAGGCAATTATATTTTTAATTAAGCACGTATGATAATTAAGAAAGCCCGTTAGATGATATAGATTTGAAAACATTCTCCCCTCAATCAATGACTCAATTTTTGAAGAGTTTAAAAGCGCTGAAGTCATTGATTGAGTTTGCAAATTTTATGAAAACTCTGAAGCTGATTGTTTTTAAAGCAACTCATTTACCACCATTTTGTTAAAACAAATATTTTTCTGAATAATTTTGAAGGAAAAATATTTGAGTAGGAACAGCAATCCTTCGACATACTTTCCTCATTTTGTTTTAGGATAAGTGCACGAAATTTTTGAAAATTTGTTTAGCGAAGCACTTTCCTTTCTTGAAGAACGGGTTGCTATCTGAAATAATAGCAAGCCATTGTTTTAAGCACGGGTTACAGTCTAAAGTAACTGCAAGCCATTAGATTTGTGACATGTTTTGAAATGAAATATTTACACCTCCTGCTTGAACTTCATCTATGGTCCCGTGCCATTATTGAATGACATTTCTAAGACCGCAGATGTTATCGATACCAGAAGATATGTCTTGAGAAAACATATTTTTGGTATTTTTAAATTTTCTGATTTTTATGGGATTTTGTTGGTCTTTTATTTTTCTATTTTCTTTTTGTTGGTTTTATATTTTTGTATTTTGCTTTTTGATAAATATTTACAAAGATATAATAGATGATATAGTTTAAGAAAGATGATGATCTGATGCAATTAGATAAGGATATCGAGCGTGACGTCGTAGAAGATAGAATTCGTCATCTTAAACTTCCACCACCAAAGCTTCCGAGGCTCTTGCATTGAAGAAAGAAATTGAACCATCTCGAAAGTGAGACTTTGGCGACTTCCCCAAACCGAAATCCTTTAATGAAAGCGATTCAAAGCTTTCTTTCAAGCTTCTCTTGGCTGTGCACAAAGAAGCACACCATTATCATCGAACTTGCTGCTCCTTTTAAGAATAATCACTGTGATTCATCTTTCGGGGTTATATCATCCAATAGAAGAACAACAACGTTTCATCCCACACTTAAATAATCTTCTCAAATTCCTTTTCTACTGACATCTGAAGCAATCCATTCCAAAAGGTGTCAAGAGACCACTTCCCCCGAGTAGTTGAATTGATGCAGCCCGTCTCTTAGAATAGAGCTCACGAATCCGAATACACATATACCCAAAGACAAAGAAACTTATACCATCGAAGTAACATATTAAGTCCAATAGCCAAAGATTAACCCCGATGTATACTTTTCTCCCTCAAGAAAGTGTATGAAGCTCAAGAACCCGGCACCGAATGCCCAAAGAGAGAATGACCGATAACATTGAAGAAGCAAGCCGATTATCGATTATCTCTGCGGATGACAATCTGCGGATGTCAACTCCTAATAAGTGATTATATCTACGAATCAGCGATTAAGCCTCAAGTAAAACAGCTGAGCATCTCCAATGTACATAATCTCTCTCCCCTGATGATTGCGATAACATCGAAATCATCACAGACTTGTGTACCTCTGTTGTAAAACCCGAAAATCTAAAACGCGTAAAAAGACTATTTTGCCCCTCTAATTGAAAACTTATAAAATACATAAAATACGTCAATGCTCATTGAATGTAATTTTAACCTAAATTGTAAATGATTACCAAACCTAATATATGAGATCAATCTACGCTTACGTCTAAAGATTGAATCACGTTTATATGATTTTATTGGGCCGAAAATCTCATAAGCTACAAAACAAATACTACAATTAAAAATATAAAAGCCCAACTAAACTTGGATTAGGCTCATGTTTTCCTTTAACTCGTCAAAACCAAATCCCTTATAACCCTCCCATATTTTTCTGTTACTCTACGTTTCACCATATTCAAAACATCCAAACCCTAGCATAAAAAAAATGACGGCAAAATATTTGGTCTCTTCTTTCATCCGATCCACAAGCAAGCAGAAGAAGGTGTTGTGACCGCGAGTCTCGATTCGTTGGTTCCTTGTTTTCTTTCCATTCATACGCCAAGGTAATATATCCCTACTCTTTTGATTCTTTTCTGAAGCTGCTGTCGTGAATCAATTTTCCCATAAGGATACATGCATGTTATCAACCCACCCATCACTTAATATAATAATACTAGTCACATGAAAGTATGATTGTGATCACATAAATAACGAAAGGGGTATACATAATATTCGACTCACATATAATTCATATATACCTTTGAATCTGTTCGACCTCTATTGCTTGTCATAATCATGTTGATTTATTTTCGTATTAAGCTATGATTGTCGCATGGAATCATGAAGTAAAACACCTAAATATGGAATGGTTTAATCATGTTATTCGACCATGTATTTCTACTGTTTTGAAACCGTATATCGACCATATGTAAAATTATATTGAATCTGTTTCGACCCATAACCATGCGACCATAAGAACCTGTTTTAAAACCTTGCATGTAATGCTAAAACAATTGTCACATAAGATCATGATTAGGTTCTCATATAATGATAAGTTTTATCATAAAATGTTAATAGTCATCACATAGATGATACATATTCGTCACATAAAATCATGAGGTCGAGTCTTGTTCCTTTCTTTGTCGATCTTTAAAGAATAAAATGTCTCATGGGAAACCTGTATTTTAACTATACATGATTATGATAAAATCTATTTTGGGTCGATTAGAGTATATAAATATTTCACCTGGACTGCTTAATTTTTTTAACGAGATATAGCTTTGTTTAGGAATTCATGCGTAAGTTCATGGTCTAATTGCCGTGTTTGTGTGAAAGGTGTTGTGTGGGTGCCGAATGAGGCCGAGTTTTAAAAATGGTGCGTGAGTTGATTGGGCAAATGGGTAATGCATGCATGTCAACGTGAGGTATGGATTTAGGTTCATGATATTTCATGCTAAGTTTTAGAATAGTTTGGTATGCATGGCACTTTGAGTCAACGTGAGGTTTATGATATTTAAAACAGTAAAAGAGATAATATGGAATACGGATGAAATGGTCTTGTTGTGTAACTTTGACGGTGATCGCGGGATTCACTCGTGTGTCGTTTGGTATTTTGAAAAGGGTTCAGGGAAGACGAGTCGGGGATTCATCATAACGCATGATTTTTATGTCGTAAATATTAGTCATATGAACCGCGAGCAAGCTTAAAGATGGACCGAACATATACTATAAAATGTTTTTCTTTTTTTCATTAAACGTACATGATAGTTATTTGTGAAATAAAATGTTTTGTTATGTTACACTTTAAACCCTTAATCTTTAGTAACATGTCACATGAAAACCTTTAAGTTGACCATTTAGTATTTGTAACCCCTAAGTTTGGCAAATAAATGATTATTACTCTAAAGTATTTTAATTCGGTCCATTACTAAAAATGAGAATACAGTTAATAACTCTAAAAATATTAATACGATTCATATAACCAATAAATCCGTTATGACTTAAATGAGCTAATAAGTATTATACCAACCGTAATCCGTGTAGATTCGTTGAAGAAGGTGTGACGTTGTTTCTCTTGCATTCCTTCCATTTGCTCTCATTTCATTTGCTAAGGTACAGATATTCTGACCTTATCTTTTAAGGTTTCTCATGATTCGTTTACATATTTCGATATTAGATTTGAACTGTGATACCTTGCTCTGAGCCTTCTTATTAGGGCTTCCCTATAACTTTGCTATGCTCCCTTTGATTGGATCTCCTATGTGAATTGTTTGATTTTGAACCTTTGATTATGAACCTTCAGATTATGAGCCTTTGATATGAACCTGTGATATGAACCTCTGATATGAACTTATGATATGGACTCTGATATAAACCTTTGACATTTGAAACTTTGATATGAACCCTTATGTTATGACTTTTATTTGACCCTTCAGTTTGATACCCGAGCCAAATATGTTTTCCCTAGCCATGAAGGTAACATGGCCGTGTCATTGATGCACCAATGGCATGACTCTAGTGTGGTTGAGTGATGTTCCACACCGTCCCTTTCTCATTATCGATTATGAGCTCGATATATATTGTATGGCCCTATTCTGTCATGCGGGCGCATGGATGCATCCTAGATTTGTTCTCGATTTGATATGTTATGCTATGATATGATTTGTCGGTGAATGATGTCGCAGTATGCTGTCTGCGTCTTCACATTCGGGAGCTAGCTACTCCATTGGTTACCGAGGTCTCCCTCCTATTATATATGGTATTCGAGGTCACCCTCCGAATCGATGGTTACTTATGATATGATATGATATGATATGTTTCTGGGCTCGTGGTAGATTTCTGACAAACCTTACACTTTTGATATACCTATATTGTACCTTCTGTATTCCCCAACGCACCATATGTGACTCACTCTACTACCATGCTATATTCCATTTCATTGATCTGACATACTACTATTTCGTTACTTCATACTATCATTCCATTCACGTACCGGGTTATTATGTGGTTATTGAATCTCTTTATGCTGTTACATGTTCTATGTAATTATTGTTTATCCTGCTACGATATGATTAATATGTGACTATATGATTCAACTGTTGTCATCTGAATATATGTTATCTTACTGTTATGTGAACCTTGAATGGTCTGGTGATCTTGTTTGGGTGTAATCAATTGATTATCTCTTTATTATGGATACCTCCGTTTAATTATGTTTATGGGCTATGATTATCCATTGGTGTCTTATTGCTAATTGTTGACTTGCCATGTTATATCTGTTATGATACTGTTATGTTATTAACTATGGGTTATTTGTCTTGTGGGATTGCCATGTTCACTTCCTAATTAATTGCTTCCGCTTGCTTTTAGTTTTTGTGTTGGCTTATTTATATTCCGATTTCTGATCATTGCGTGCTATTCTTATGTTGAGTGGATCACGACGTCTAGTATGCTTGATTTGGTTTCGGTGCTTGTATGTCATTTGCTTATATGTGATTATTTATATGTCATGGATCGTTGCTTGTTGTGTTCTCCTGATTGTCGTTCTTCTTTGGATATCAGATAATTGTGTTCTATAGGATCCTCATTGACTCATTGTTTCCTTTCCGTTGTAACCTTGCTATTGTCCCTTTGATTCATTTCGTATTTCGCTTTTGTTTAGCTTTCGTTTTGTTATATCCATTCAATTGGGCTTTTAAGCTCGGTAGCATTTCTTTTCTGCCGGCGGGTTTTAGGTTTGAAGATGGGTGAGAGTTAGAGTATCTGAGTGGACCAACCCTAGTACCTTATTACTTTGGGACTTATTTTGAATAACTTTTGTATTGGGATTTTATTTCATTTTGGATATTGTATTTTCCTTGTCAGTCAATTGTGTATATGTTTTGATACCTCATTTTTAAGGTTTTCGTTTGTAAAGATTTCATTTGTATGTTCTGATATGACACCAGAATGTGACACTTCTACCCTTGTCGGGTTGGGGTGTTACATCTGTTATCTTCAGAAACTGGCTCCCTCTTACATCTCTTCCCCCACTTAGTTGGAATAAGAACACTAAACGCCTTGATGAGTAAAATCTTGAGTATCTCTGCGGTCATGACATTCGTCTTCCCGGGATATCTTCAATCACTTAGAAGTATTAAGCTCATCAAGTTTACTCGCCATGAGTCAAACCTTGAGTTTCTCTGCGGTAATAACATTTGTCTTCCCGGGATATCTTCAATCACTTAGAAGAATTAAGTTCGTCAAGTTTACTCGCGTTTAGATGATTGTCTCCTTCCCCCTTGCTGGTTTTGACACTTCAGAATCAGCAACATATTATAAGCCCAAATACTAGAAATCTGTTGAGAAGAACGCTTGAAGTCTTTGTGAGAATCAACTTGCTGAAGCGGAATATGAGCAAGTCTAATTAGGGATTAAATCAGACATTTCACCCTCCCCCAATTAGTGCTCTCCCCTAAACTGACAATCTTTATGATGAATGCTTGAATAAGAAGAAGTCTTTAGATAATCAAATGCAACTCATCTTTAGTCTTCTAACATGTAGCGTAAAATGTAGAACCGATCAGACTCGACCTTCTTCAAGATTGTCCAGTTGGGGAATATATAGTTAACATCTTCAACACACCAAAAAGCATCCCAATTAACTTACATCTTGCAAATCCCCTTAATTAATATCCCTCCCAATCAAATAAGAACAGAAAGATGTTCATCAAGGAAATCAGCAATCAGCCTGCAACGAACACACGAAATGGTAACACCAAACTACCAATCACATTAAACAAGAACAGAGAGATTGTTCGGAATCATCATGTTGATGTGTACGTGAAGCATTAACCGGAATCACTTTGTCGATAATCATATCATCCTATGTGAAGATGTCAACCAACGGATCATAGAAGAAACTCCATGTAACGATGACCCGATAAGAAGAAGATCGGTTCTTACATGAGTTTGGAGTCGTTTGACCATTTATTCTCAGAAATCAATCAACCATGCAGTAATTTCACACTTCTTCTCCCCCTCAAGAATTGCATACGGAGTTGCCATTCTTGATTAAATAAGTGAAAATCATGCAAATGTAGTCTCTTCACACTTCTCCCCCGCAAAATTAGCACATGATGTTGCCATCGTCATTATAGTTGAGCAAGTGGAATAAGAAAACAATCAACGATGTCCGGTTCACTTGATGGTGACCAAGCGCATGGAAAAAGTATGAAGCATGTTGATGAGAATGGTCATAATAAGAAGATTTCTCTTCTTCAGAAGATAATGCGCACTGAAACGTACACATTTCTTTTCTTTAGAGTACGAGGCATGAACTGTTGTGTTCATACGTCATAATGTTGAAGTACGAGGCCTGAACTGATGTGAACAGACATCATAGCCGAAAGAATATCAAGATTGAGTTACTTGAACCCGTGAGTTATGAGATATCAATCCATTTGTAATCCATACTTTAAGCCACCCATGTAGTGAAGGATCAAGTATCGCAATAGAGTAAGGACTACTGCAGAATATTACAAACTTGATTGCATATATTTTGGTTAGTGACATTAGTATCCAAACCCTTTGGGGTTTCACGAGCAACCTTGATTTTGTCATCGGTAAAGAGCTTTCGGTAGGTATCCACCTAAGTCCAAATCCTTAAACATTCTACGTAAGGCATCCACTTATGGCAAGGTCTCGATTGTTGATATTCTTATGCAAAGTGGAAGACTTATCGTTATTCCTAGACTCCAAAGATTTAGCGGTTGGATCCATCTAGATTTAAGTTTTAGGTTTGTTTTGCATCATAACATGTTGAACCTTAGCCATGTGGGTAGGCTTAGTGGATTGTATCTTGGCATGTGAATTAGGAAAATGTTTCTTATGTGGAAAAGACTCAAAATTTATAGTTTTGTTTTCTACATGCTTAGCATTCTTATGCACATAACTACTCTTAGATGCACGCCAATCCCTAGTCTTTTGAGTGTTCCTAGGTAGTGGTTTACAACTACTAGCAGTGCCTTGAAATCTCATAGAATTCCTCACCCTAGGTCTTGCACCTAAATCCGTCTTTTCGAATCTGTGCCTTTTTCCTAGCTTTTTCTAGATAATAGTTCTTTCACAAGTCATTCATATCATATGAATTCTGGGTTTTAATGCTTGGTTTTGACACTGTTTTCGAACTAATCCTAGAGGTGCTGGGAGTAGACGTGGCTACATGTTGAGAGTTAACGGATCTAGAAGCCTTATTCTTAGGTAACTCTTGTGAAGTGACTGGTTTTGACAAAACTTGTTTCTCATCAACTTGGGAGGCAAACCGTGTTTTTGAAAATTTTGGTCTTTCGGATATAAACGCAGTAGGCTGCCTAACAATGGACCGGTTTCTAATGGGATGAGAAACTGGTTTCCCCAAGGTTGATGGTTTTGTAAACTTAGTGTTCACACTTTTCCCTACAGTTTTCCTAAGCTCATTTTTTAAGGCAACAATAGCGAAACTCTTTTCCTGAAGTTGAGCTTTGAGTTCATCAATTTTTGCTATCAAAGAGTTTGTTTGCTCCATTGACTTAGCTCTAGCTTCTTTGACAGAGTCACTTAGTTCTATGTGATGCATCCTCAACGACTCATTTTCCTTTAGTAATTTGGCCACACAAACCGCTAATTCATCATTTCTCATTTGAATATCATCAATAGTATTAACATCAGAATTACTTGTAACCAAATTACTTTTCACATGCATATTAGAAATATGTTTTTTCAAATTGTTGATAGTTGACTCTTTGTCTTGAAGCTGAGTTTTCAAAGTGTTAAATTCAAAAAGTTCACGGAATTCAGGAAGTTCCGGATTTTTACATGGTTTGTTAAGTTGAAAACTTTATTCTTTACTATGTATCGCAATTTCAAGTGAAATGCAATGTTTTTCATGTTTTGAGAATTTGTTTGAAAGTTCATCAAAAGCCTTTTTGTCAACCATATCATTTGTTTTGAAATTATTAGACTCGGCCTCAACCAAGGAACATTTATCGAATCATGTTCGAGATTAAGATCGAGATGTTTAGGTACATTAGCGGATGCACTATGTTGAGCAGCTTAAGGGTACCTCATCACATGACACCGCTCAATTTACGGTCTCATATCCGCATCCACATCATGTGTAACAAGAGTCACCGGATCCTGGGTCATGTCAAGCTTATCTATCTCGAGCCTCTGTAGTCGGTGTCAATCGATCCATCATCCGGTGCTTTACCCGACTCATCATTATTTGTTGTCTCGACATTACGCATTCAAGAACACCCGATTCTTCAATGTATACATTACCCCACTTATCACAACAATCTCTCAATCGCACTGACACTCATCCACTTTTTCATCCGTCTGAGTAACTTCCTTAATATACTTCTCCACATTATCCATGAGATGGATAAGTGTCTCTATGAACACGCTAATTTCCATTCCAGTGTGTTTCTTGAAAGACACTTCATCATGTCTTGATCATAATCGATGTAAATTCCCCAGCGATGACCGATGAAATTGTTTGCGGATCACACGAAGTGCAACCTTTGGAACTATCCTTTTGAACATTTTCTTTATCAAGTTGTTGTTCCAATTTTTCTAAGTTCAACGAAGTTTCTAGTCGATGTAGGTAAATCGACGGAAGATGGCACTACATGTTCGATCCCTAATTGTGGACAAAAGTCAGACGAGGTGAGAGTGAAGTAACGATAAGGTTCAATGTTACTTTCCATTAGCATGGCATTTTGTAGTCTAAACGGTGCAATTCTCTCTTTAAATTACGAACACGGAGATCTCACATCCTCATTGCTTAATTCAATCATCTTTAATCGATCGATGTAGCATACAAGATCATTGTTGTCCACAGATCATCACGCTTTAAGCACTTCGAAATCACCGGGTCAAGAGAGTAAGACATGATGTGGTAGAATGCACGGATTTTACAAGTCTATGATTTAAACCCGAAATAGAATCTTTCGCGGGATTTTACTAAAATCAAGTCCAAACCGTTAAGCAATGACCAATGGAATGTGTTAAGATGACTAATGGATCGACACAATGTAGGATTAGCATAGATGTTGTTTGGTTGAGATTTGGATTGGTTTATGCCCGTTTTTACTAAGAAATTTAGGTCTAAAAACATAAAAACCTTAATAACTTCTGTTCGGAGCGGATTTAGGCCTCGAAGATTGACCCAACGGAACATCTGGCGTGCCATTCTCCTCGTTCTCACGGTCGTTTTGATGGGTAGAACGATGAAAACGGAGTTACGGTTCAAAAGTTATGGCCGTTTGAAGTTTTATCGGGAAAAGTCAACAAAACGCTATGAAGACAAGTCGCTATGAACCAAGTCGCTAAACACAAGTCACTAACGAACCAAGTCGCTACACAGTCAAGTCGCTAAAGAGCAACTCGCTAAGGTCCAAGTCGCTAACACCAAGTAGCTAAGAGTACTAAGTACAAGTCGCTAACAAAATTGAAAGCAAATCGCTAACTTCACCAAGTCGCTAGCCGTAGTGGAGAATCCACTAAGTTGTACTGTTTGTCGGCTTGTCTCAATAGATAAGTTGCTAGGACCAAATCGCTAACAATTAACACTACAACTCGCTACCTTTTACTGAAGCAAGTCGCTACGATGAAAAACACTACGAGAACCAAGTCGCTAGCAAGAAAAACTTCAAAAACACACTTTTCAATCCAAACCAAGGTCAACCACAGTGATTCAAGCTTACCAAATCAAAACCCAAGCACTTACAATGATTCTAAACACAAAAGTACACCCAAAATTCAAACTTTAACACTAGAAATGATCCAAATGATGCAAAAACCACTAAACTTTTTCAAACTCAAAAACCATCTAAAACCACTAGAAATCCAAGGATATGTAAGAGAGATGATCAAACCTGGCTCTGATACCATTTGTAACATATTGGATTTCACAAACACACAATCAATCACAAATAAGGCGTATGATTAGATGGTTTAGAGACAGAAAGTGGGATGGGAGCCTTTCTAGAGAGAGAAAGTGAAAGAAAACTTAGAAGGTTAGATTGAGTGAAAGGTCTGATGGATCTAGACACACTCCTTGTGTCAATGATATTTTGTATAATATTATTTAGCACGCGGAATTTACTTAGTAATACTTAGAAGATAGATTGTATATAAACACAGATTAAACACAAAACTTAAGCTCCAATATTATTGATGAATAATACGAGTGATCTTAGCTTATCACTAGGGTTACACCTTGAAGCTCTTGTGAGTAATACGTAGGTAAATTAACAAGTACCTAAGACAATGACCTAGGACCTCCTTTTATACAACAAGGAGTCCTTTACAAGATAAGTATAAAGCTAACATAATAGAATATACACAAGATCTATTCTATACTTATCTAGACGCGTTAAACAAAACATAAACTAATAGCGATGGTAATAATGTCTTGGCGGTGGGAATACGCTTCCATGCTAGTGTTAATCCGGCGATGTAAACCACATACTATCCGTGGTAACGGATTATTCCCAACAATCCTCCCTAAACTTATGATTTCTCCGCAAATCAATAAGTTTCTTCAATATGCGATCTTCAAGGATTTGGGAATTCAATCAAACACTTCACTTCTTTCTTAACTTCGATAGCTCTTGAACATTGATCTTAAAGTCTTTGTAACAATGCTCGACCTTTTCATTGTCTTCATTAATTCTTATTGGTAAGGTTAACATCATCAGAAGAGCTCCACTCTAAGTGGATATTCTTTCTCAAAGAAGCATGAAAAGTCTTATCCATTAGTCGTAGAGACATGATGAACTTCACATGAATCATAGTAAAACCATTTAGTACCAAAACTTGTGAATAAGGTTTTCCGAAGTCATCATCGATTTGGTTCATAGAGCCTTCTAAGATTCACCCATAATCGCATCTCCTTAGTATCTTTAAGATCCCGAGCATTAAACCTTTCTTGTACTAACCTCCATAGTGTATTAAGTTCATCTCACAAAAGCTTTAATAAGATCTTCAAATGTCATGAATTATGAAGTTTCACCTCCCACCTTGTGATCTTCCATGATGAAGCAAAATTGCTAGCAAGTGAAAACTTCCCAATCAATAATAGGATGTCTTACTTGCGGTGGATCTCGGATAAAAATCTTCTCCAACTATCATCATCATTCCATCGGTTGTTCTTGATGAACTTCTCGGTATGAATTTCCTTCTCGATAGACATTACTTGATCTTCATCAACCTTAGTCTTCTTAATAGTTTGAGAATCACTTACTTTGGCCTTTCTTCAATCTAGGAAATCTTCTTGCTTCTTCTTGAGCCCATTGCAATAAAATCTTTATCTTGTTTTTGAGTTACGTAGTAAGCCTTTTCAACTTGATCATCGACATTCCTTTGAATTGATGCATTTTCCAACCTCCAACATGACAACAATAAGTTTTCATATATGAAAGAATTTTCTCTTGGTAGGTTGTCTTGATTTCTTTTGACCCTTTTGACCGTACTAATCACATCTTCAAGTGCTTGATTGTTCTTCATTTGAATGAAATCCTTCAACCGAGCGGTTCTTTGTTCCTCGATTAAGGATGCATCACCACTAGGTCAATTTCCTTCTTCTTGATTTATGCATTATTAGCAATCAAGAATTCAATATCATCTTCGTAGGAACATAACTAAACTCGGAGTCTTTTCTCTAAGAACGTAGGTTGAACAGTGGAAAGTGGATCAACAAAATCTTCCATTCTATTCAATCTTTTAGCTTCCAAAAAGCTTGAAACTTCCATTTCTTTCAATCTTTTCTTCTCAGCAACTTGTTCTTCTGCTATCTTCTCTCCAAGATCTCTATCAAGAGCAATCTGAGTTTGTCTTTTCTTTGAAATTTTGCTTCCAGTTTGCTCTACATCTTTCACAACTACTTTACCATTGTCTTTCTTCAAATTATCAAATTCTTCACTTGCAGTGGCAAAATTTGGCTCTGCAGTGGAAAGTGAATCAGTAGCAAAATCAGTTGCAGTTTGAAAAATGTCTTGATCTTCAAGTTGCTCTCCATGAGTTTCAGCTTCCTTTGCTCCTTTACTTATATCTCCTTCATCTTCAAAATCAATTTTCCTCCCCTCAGTGTCAGCACCTGTTGTCCTCCCCTGTTTGGAAGAATTTTCCAAATCCTGATCAGCTGAATCACCATTAGTAGGTGAGGATGAAGATGAAACCACCAACTTTGCAGTCCTCTTGTGCTTTGTCAACCCCTGCATCTCCTCCTTTAAGGCCTGAATCTCTTCCTTTAAATGTTTAACATCTATGGCATGTTGCTTCTTGACATGTGCCAAATTCTTCTGTAGAGATTCAACCTGCTTGACTAACTTGGTACACAAAACCATCAATTCCAATGGGTTCCCACTGCCCTCATCACTTCCAACTTTATTACCTATTGGGAGAGGTGAATCATGAGGCAAAGTTTCAGATTCCTCCCTAGTAGGACTAGGTTGAAGTCTAGAACCACCACTGCTTGTTCCTAGACCAAAAGGTTCGAAAACTTGTTTGTGTTGTTATGAGAGGAGTTATTTGCTTAGACCTTCTCTCATAGGTTCTTGAAATCGGTGGGGTATAATCAATGTTTGGAACATTAATTATGGGTGTGTTTTGTTCGGATGTAATTTTAGCAAGCATGTGAGGAAGGAGGTGTAAAATCATATTGCCATCTTTGTTCAAATTTTGAAAACTTTAGGCTTAAGGTAATCGATTTGATAAACATTAGTGTGGGATTGCAGTTGAAACTCATTAAGCACCGCTTGCACAAACCTTGGATACATTAAAATTTTGTTTTACTCAGTAAATTGCCTTTCATACTTGTAAAATATAGTTTGACCGCTTAAAAATCTTATCGGTGACTAGACAAACCAAAGGATAAGCCATGGTTGAACTAAATTGCTCATAAGATGTTTTCTTTGGTGAGACAATGCAACAAAGTATGAATCAAAATCTCCATTGGGGACAAAACAACTCTTTTGAAAGTAGCATTTTTGTCGGTGGTATCATACCCCATGGATGATAAAGTATCATGCATTTCGTGCAGAGGTAATGTGATGAGACCATGGAGATCACCCAATTGGAGTACTCTCCTCAAGGATGCCTCAAGAACATCAATAGTTACCCCATCCACGTTGGCTCGTAGAGCATCCATCGCTTTCATGTGTATCTCCAATCTCAAGTGTTATGGACTGAGCAAAAGTCCAAAACTGTTTGATTTGAGAGATATAAATTGTGGGATTTAAAAGCAAAGCATACCTTATATGTGTGGTATGTAGAAAGTCCACAATTTGATGATAAACAGGGCCGCTATTCTCATTAGACTTTTGTAAATAGGCCACGAGGTTGTGCTCATCTGCAAACTTCAAAGATGCCATAGAAACTTTTGATGAAAAACTATATTATGTCAGTAAGAATGAAAAAGTAACTAGCCAATTGAGAGAGAAAGATAAATAGGGTTAGGGTTTAGAATTATTGCGCAAGTAAAATTATCTTAAGAAAGTATTAAAATATGGAAAGAAGATAATTCTCTTAAAATTTTAACCCTATATATATGGCAAACAGTGGTTACTTTCAACGGCTAGTAAAAATAAGTTACTGACACAATCAGTTGTAACGGCTAGAACAATAGTGGTAAAATAACACCGTCAGTGGTAGCTCGTGAACTAGCGATGGTAATTTTCACAAAATTTCAAAGAGCGTTGGTAAATAGAATCATATAAAACTAGACTACTCTTATCATAGTTTTTAGCAAACTACCGACTATCAACGGATTTGATATATCTTTACCATGATCCGTTTGCTATGGACTAGCCAACTCTTAATCATAAAGAATATGGTGAGTTGATAACCATATAGTTTTTGGTAAACTATCAACCATAAACGGATTTGTTAAGTCTTTACCAGTAGTCGTTTGCTCTGGACTAGTTGATTCTTATGTGTATAAGACATGGTGAATCAATAACCATTTGTTGTGTATCTCAGATATACACCTTTTAAAATCAACTCCTATCAAACCTTGGTTATGTTTTTGTAAGACATAGAAATAACCAACTTGATATTAACCAAAGTTATCTTTAACCAACCCAAGTAAAATATCTTCCAAAGTCAACTTGATAATATCTATATTTACTCCTTAACCTACCAAAATAGGAAAAAGTAAATATTCTCATTAAATAACCCTTTCAACCGACCTTGTCTATATAAGGAGGCTTGGCTTGTTGAAATCTTCATCAAATCACATTCAAACATCCAAGAATCCTAAAAAAATCATGAGTAATCCCTCCAATATCATCAACATCTTTTCAGACTCAGAAGAAGAATATGTAATCGAGTCAGAGTCCTCCTCTGAAGCATCAGGATGGTGTGGATACTTTCCACCAGGGGCTGGCTCTTCATCCAAAAGGTATACCAAAGAAATAGCGTATGCCTGCAGCTAAGCTTGCAAAATCTCTTGAGTTCTACTCCAGCTCATCTGATGATGATGAGGAGAATGATGAAACTTATTCCATGGCGAAAGATTTTCCAAAATCTCTTTCAATAAGATCGAAACAATTATCTCCAATATGAAGCGGATATCTATTCCAACTAAGTCTGCAATGCTACCAAAGCCTCCTCCACAAATTCTTGGTCTTCCATGTCCAAGAATGCAGTCCACCTTTGAGAACAAAAGGAAGAGGGCACAGAAAAACAAGCATGATTATGTGGGTAAAGGCAAGAAGCCAATGGAGTAGCTGAAGTTAGATGTAGGATGTCCTAGGTTGCAGTCTTTTGTGTTTGGATGATAAGTAGTACTTTAACTTTGGTTGCATTGAATCACGTTATATTAATGAAGTTCATTTGTTTTCCTTTTTCCACTGTAAGCATGTTACCACTGATTGCAATATAGTTCCCACTGTAAAATAATTTCTGTGTAAATATCAGTGGACAACTGTAGAATCCAAGATCCGGACTCGACTAGGGTATGAATAACAATGATTGAATATGCACAGCGGAATAATAATTGACACAATCAAAGTTACCAACAAGGTTTTTCTTATAAATCAATGATCCTCTATGGATCTTTTCACTCTCTCTAAAGATGTTTTCCTGGAATGTTTTTCTAAAGAGTTATCCAATACTAAAGACATCAGTTCCTTTTATACACAAGGAACCCTAAATAAATAATAATATAAAATAAATGCATATCACTACCTAAAATAGCTCATGCCAATCCTAACAAACTAATACTGATTAACTATATCAGTAGAATTATAATATCAGCTGAAACCATCTACACGTTTCTTCGCTGAGCGGACTTGCTTCTTCAGCAGAATCATATTGCACTTCAATGCATTCTTCACATTATTTTCAGAGAATTCCTACTTTGCGTAATTCCCAACAATCCTCCCTAAACCGGAATTTGACTTGGTTAAGTTCCGGTTTCTTGATAGATCACTAACACTTCGTAACAAGAGGATTGTACTCGAACATCGCGAAGAAAGAATCAAAACAAGAACATCTCTATGATGACAAAACTTTGAAACTCCGGATCTTTGCAAAGAACAAATGACAACATGTACATCAAAACAAATTAGTTGCATACTATTCTCATCACATCCGGAGTGTTAACTTCGTGAGAGGTGAATCATTGAAAATAATGGATTTGATGTCTCTTTACAAATAGCCATCACTACCGGAGTAGCCAAATGTTTAAGTTCGAAACCATGGTACATCGATAACCATCTGATTTATTAGCAAATCAGCAACCATATAAACGGATTTGAAATGTCTTTACCTGTAGCCGTTTGCTCAGGACTAGCCAATTCTTGGATTCCAAAGAGGAATAAACCATGGTGAATTGATGACCATACAACTCTCAGCAATTAAGCATGGGTGGTTGCAGACCCTATGATTTTGAGCAAACCATTACAGCTATCAACGGAATTGAGATGTCTTTACCAAAAACCGTTTGCTTTTGGACTAGCCAACTCTTTGATGGAATGCCGTCATCATCATGGTGAGTTGATTACCATGTATGGATTTCCGCAGTCCTTACCACAAGCCATAATCCTGTGGGCTAGTCAACTCTTGTGTCAGCAAGACATGGTGAGATGAAAACCATAAGTTGTGTGGTAATTAACCAACACCAAAACCTGCATATAAGAAAGAGAAGAAACAGAACAAAGACAGTTTTTTTTTTCAACTAACAACGAAAATAATACATTTTTTTTTTAATTTTTAACTAAACATAAAATAAAGAAAGAATAAAAATAAACAAAACATGAAAAGAATACCATCAAGCAACAGCAGAAACCAAAGACAGTTGTAGTGTCAGCAGAAACACTAAGCCTCCCCTTAGGCGTATGAGGATCCAACAGCTGCAAAAATGGTTAGAATACAAAAATACAACATTAAGCCTCCCCTTAGGCTGATGCCTCCCCTCAATCAATGCACCTGACAAGTATTATTGTTCTTGGGTACCCATAATGAATCTTTCCTTTGAGTTTTCCAAGAATAACCTTTTGAGGGCTGAACAACAGTTGCCACTCTAACTCCACCATGTGCCATATTCATATGAGATACATAAGGTGTATATGACTGAAAATAAGAACTTGTAGGTCTATAGGGCCTAACTCTAGCATTACCGTTCCACCAACCAGTAGCAACTGGTGAAGAATATCCTTCACCAGAGGGAACTGGAAAAGGCCTATTAAGCCTATCAGCAGAAATAGATGCATACACCTTTGGTTTACCAGTAGGAACTAGTTTACCTGCTCTCACATGTGCAACTTTGGGAACAAATGGAGGAATACTAGCAACATTAGTCCATGTGGGTCTAAAGGTCTGTTGGCCATTGGAAACACCCATCCTTTTCTCATGATAATCACAATCTTTAATAAGATGGAGTTTACTACCACACACAAAACAAGATTTCTTCTTAAAAGACTTATTCTTAACACAACTTTGTTTATTACATTTAAACTTATCAGAAACAAAACTAGAAGCAAAATTGTGTTCAATAGAATAAGTAACTGACTTTGTTTTGGGCTCATCAGCAGCTACTTTGGACTTGAGTGTGGTCATGGGTGTATGCCTAGATGAGTCAGACTGTTCACTTGAATCACATGAGGCATAGTCAGTGGACTTTAGGTCTGATGACTTGTCACTTTTAGAACAAGAGACATAGTCATTAGTTTTGCTACTAAGGTCCGACAAGTCACTGACTTTTGCCATATAAATGATGTGATCCATCAAAGTCAACTGTAATGGACGGTCAATGGGCATATGTTCACCTCTAATAGGTCCAAGGACGACATGTAATTCACCATCTTTAACATAATTAGCTAAACTCGGTGTAGTTTTACGCCCATCATATTTAGCTTCAGGGACCTACATATTTTGAAAACCTAGACCTATCCTAGATGTCTCGATTGACTACCATAAATGTGACTAGCTAACTTGTTTCCATTCAACAACCATTCTTTATGCCTAGCAATTTCCTCATCTAGTTTCTCTTTAAGCTCTTGATTTTCGAAAACAAGATTAGCTTTTTCTTTTTAGTGCTTTAAATCAATGTTAGCACAATCTAGATCAATTTGTAGCCCTCTTATTTTTCCTCATTAGCTATCTCGATTCTTTTGAAACCATACTTTTTGTCTTTCTAATGTTTTTAAGGCTGCTTATAAGCCTCAACATCAACATAGCATTCATTATATTTAGGTTTCAAAATATCATAGGCTTCCTTAAGTTCATTATAACGTTCACTACAACCAAACACACAATTTTGTACCGAGAGATGCCCATGAATGCAAAGTGTGGATGGCAAGTTCTTCAAAGATAACCTGCAAAGATCGCCTTCCTTGCTCATCTTATTGAATTCAACCTTTCCACCATACCTTTCTTTGAGTGCATTCCATATACGACTTGCTTCATCCATATAACGAAAATCGCTACATGATCGCAGGAATAGATTTAAGCAAGGTAGTTCGCCTTGACTCTCTTTGTACAACAATGTGTTCATCCTCGCTTGTTGGAGGAAGAAAAAGAGATTTCCATCTTGATCACATCCATCCTTTTCAAGTCATGCCATTTTGGATCACCTTCCGATATTCATATCATTATTCATGATCCAGTGTTCCATCTTCTAAGCCCAGACCTCGTACTCATCATCCATCAAATAAGGAAACATAACATCATCCCTATTATTATCAAACTCTGCCATGTTAAAATTACCAAGATATAAACCAATAAAACACCGAGGACCTGTATGAATTCAATATCAGTTTACTCAGCAAAAACCTTATCAGACCACATGATCATATCAATCTTTCATTCATATGAACCAATGCAAAAATCTCCAACTACTGACCCCTAGAAAACAAACTCGTTTCACCAAATGATATCCTAATCAGCAGGAACCAACATCAACACGTGAGGTGCAATTAATGCGAGTATATTGAGTATGTTGTCCAATGTCAGCGAGCCTCACATTCAAGTATTAATTCCTTTGTTTCTGCTGATACGAGTGGGGACCAATAACGAAGTGAATCAACAAAAAATCAGTACAAATTCAAGTGGGGACCAGCGAATCAAGTGATGCAAATCGCAAACAATATCAAAACACTAGACAGATGGAGTTAATATGAACTGAATCACGAGGCCCACATGAATAAATATCAATTTCACGTGTACAAAATATCAAACCAATTGGATGCTTGATCAAAAGAACATGCGTGGGATCAGTACTAGTCATAACATGACCAATCAAAAGTCACAAACTATTGTAAGAAACCCCACTTGATCACAAAAGCACATTTAAAAGACCCCCAATATATTCAATTGTGGGACCAGAAAAACATCACGCGCGTGAGATATATCATGTGAGAACATAAACAACAGAATATTAGGTTTGACCAGCAGCAATATAATGTAACCAATCAAAGCCATAAATGTGCCGAATCACAAATATACGCCGCAATTTTTTACCTCAAATAAACAGAATTCAACCTCGTTAAAAATTATTAAACCGGTTCTGACCTTATTAACTTAGTACGAGGTTTAAAAAAAATCATACTGATTCAGAAAACGAATAAACCTTGTGTCAATTGAAAATTCGATAAAAACCAAATCATACCATTGACAGATCTGCTCTTCTCAAAACCTCTTTTGCATGCTGCCTCTTTTGTTTTTCACATCTGCTGCTATAGAAGAACCTTAATTACCTGAAAACCTTATAAACCCTAGATCGAGAGCCATGAGGCTCTGATACCAATTGTAGAATCCAAGATCCGGACTCAACTAGGGTATGAATAACAATGATTGAATATGCACAGCGGAATAATAATTGACACAATCAAAGTTACCAACAAGGTTTTTCTTATAAATCAATGATCCTCTATGGATCTTTTCACTCTCTCTAAAGATGTTTTCCTGTAATGTTTTTCTAAAGAGTTATCCAATACTAAAGACATCAGTTCCTTTTATACACAAGGAACCCTAAATAAATAATAATATAAAATAAATGCATATCACTACCTAAAATAGCTCATGCCAATCCTAACAAACTAATACTGATTAACTATATCAGTAGAATTATAATATCAGCTGAAACCATCTACACGTTTTACTGCTTGAGCAGACTTGCTTCTTTAGCAGAATCATATTGCACTTCAGCAGATTCTTCAGCATTATTTTCAGTAGAATTCCTACTTTGCAGAATTCCCAACAAACTTGCAGTGGCAACATTAACATTACTAGTGGAAACTTTAGAACCTGTAGTGGCAATATCATCATCACTTTCATCTTCAGAATCATCACTGTCAACAGAGGCTGACAACAATGCCAAGCTACTAGAGCTTGTGCCAAGTTTCCCTGCCTTCTTCAACCTTTGCTCAATAAGTTTGAAGTTGTTGTAAAGGTCATTGAGCTTCATTGTTTCTATGTCCGATTTGTTTTCCCGCACAATAACATTGGTTTGAAACTCAAGGCAAACTTCTTAGAAACTTCAAATTGAGGTCTTCCTTTTCTACCTCAATGCCAAACACAACGGTACGTGTTACAATCTTCAAGTTTGGAGAAGATGCTATCAAGTGAGTCATTGCTTGAAGCGGAGAAGTTTTCATAACTTTGCTTCAATAATGTCTTTTGTGTCTTCTTTGTAGCATCATTACCACCAAACACTGAGCAAATCTCTTCAAACAGTTCTTTAGCAGTCTTGTACTTGCTAAATGCAATGATCGATCTCTAGGAAGAGTCATCAAGAACAAACTTCTAGCTTTAAGATCATTCTTCTTGCAAGCCTTTTCAATACTAGATTCGTGCATAGAAACCTTCACAACATGTGTGTCACCAACCTTCACAAGACTAGTCACGTGCTTGAAGGAATCACCGCTTGAATGATCTCCCATAGAGCATAGTCCCGAATGAGAAAGTATTGCTCTATCAGTATCCTCCACATCTCAAACTCATTAAGTTTGAGCTTAGGTAGCCTTGGTGTAGAAGCGTTGGACTGGTTGTTTTCCATCTCCATTGAATTGAGTGAGTAGATTAAGCTAATTCATTGGATCTTCTAAAACAAAATATTAGAACCTTCGCTCTGATACCACTTGATGGATCTAGACACACTCCTTGTTTCAATGATATTTTGTATAATATTATTAAGCACGCGGAATTTACTTAGTAATACTTAGAAGATGGATTGTATGATGTATTGTATATAAACACAGATTAAACACAAAACTTAAGCTCCAATATTATTGATGAATAATACGAGTGATATTAGCTTATCACTAGGGTTACACCTTGAAGCTCTTGTGAGTAATACGTAGGTAAATTAACAAGTACCTAAGACAATGACCTAGGACCTCCTTTTATACAACAAGAAGTCCTTTACAAGATAAGTATAAAGCTAACATAATAGAATATACACAAGATCTATTCTATACTTATCTAGACGCGTTAAACAAAACATAAACTAATAGCAGTGGTAATAATGTACTTGCAGTGGGAATACGTTTCCACTGCTAGTGTTAATCCGAGCAGTGTAAACCACATACTATCCGTGGTAACGGATTATTCCCAACAAGGTTCAACCCTCTACCTTGGGAGGTAGAGGGTATTTATAGTTACATTATAAACGTCCTCCTTCGGACTGTGGATCATGCATACAGTGGGTAAAGACCCGTCCTTCCTCCACGGTGTTGCACTAAACTAAATAACTAACTAAATAACTAGTAAATAACGTAATGTCTACGAGCTAACTTATGCTAGATTATATTTGGGGTGACCGATACTTCACTATGGAATTTTCTAATTCCTAACAGTATATGTGAAAACATGTACCCTTTTGTTTATCAAAACGACCCAAATAAGCCGGAAACGAGCCGTTAATGCTTAATATCTTTGTGTTTCTTGATTTTATGCATGTGCAGGTACAAATATCTCAAAACGGACAAAGAAAAGACAAAACAAAAGAAAACGAGCACGGGAAAGAAAAGAGTGTGAAAGCCAAAGCCGGGGATTCAGTTTTACGGATTTTTGGATCATGTTTGGAATATTTTCACATCATACCCTCACTTTACCCAAATTACCAAATTACACCCTCACTTAGCCATATTTACAAATCACTCCCTAACTTTGTCAGAATTACACCTTTAGTCCTTGGGATATCATAAATGGCAAAGTTAGTCCTTATGTTAATATTTTGTTTCATATCCGGATACAAGAGTACCCAAATACAAATAACCCAGTCTTACCTATTAGCCCAAAAGTACCCAATCCCAACACCTAAATAATACTCTTACTCATTTTATATATCCGTTTTCCCTCTTAACCCACCCATATACCCAAGTCAAACCACCATCAAACTCGTCAAACAAATAATTAAAAAACCCCAGAGTACCCTTCCCGCCACCACTATTCTTTCATATTCCCCAGCTGAAATCCCGTCCATACCCCTATCCTAACATAGCACTTAGCATCTTCCAATGCTGACAAGGATAAGAGAATGACAAGCTGCATGTTTGATTGGTGAATGATACGTGAGGATTTGATCCCATGGATGTGATTGACTGAGCTGATGCAACAAATGATCAAAGGCTGAGAATCAAGATACCGGATGCTTCCCCAAACCCTAATCAAGGCTCTTTGCTCCTCTATAAAAGCCCCCTCAGTTTTAGAGATTTCTGGGTAGTTTTAGAGTAGTCTTACCATGTCAAAATATATTTTCAATTATATTTTTTAGCATAAATTGTTTTCTTAATTCTGTTTTAAATTGTACTCTTCATTTAGTTATAATAAAAGAAAGTTTGCTTCTGATACGCGTACAACGCGCGTTCGGGGTCAAAGGAACTTCCTTTTCGTCGAGCAAGTTTTTCAACACCCTAGGCAGTGAACCTAATCATTGTAGTGTAGTATTAGGGTAAGCCTCGGGATTGATATCGTTCTCTAGGGGAATAGGAATGCTAGTGAGAAGTTACTACGCTAAGGTTGGGGTTGAGGAAGATTATTTTTTTTTATCTTTTTTTATATTTTTTTAAGAAATTGAAAGGTACGAATCTCGAGGTATTGGATTTGGGGGTTGGTATTTCTACCGATTACTCTACTATTCTAATTATCTAATTAACTAACCTAAGGGGTAGTCTATGTCTAATTGATGTGTGCTCGTATGATGATTAAAGATGTGTTTACCTAGATGCTATTACTCCCTAGTTATCTCCTATTGATGGTTGAATTGTCACGTCCTTATTCTTAACGCGTTGTGTCTTCTAAGGTCGTAGGGTATGCTTTCTTCCCTAAATCTTTGAGACTACCTTAAGGTTATTGCCTACAAAATCTCCAGGATTCATAAACTAACTCTAAGGTTATCTTTGGATTTTTAGCCTACAACAACTCTAGGCGATTATAAACTAATGTTCACAAAGACTACTCAAGCATTAAAAACACAACGATGACCTATCGCAACCCTAGGCTAATTACAATTAAGATAAGAGACAACCAATCAATATTCAATACCTAGGTTTCATAGATCTAAGCAAACACACAAGTAAATTAGCCGGACATGGAAAACATGCAAGCATACACACATACAATTGAAGACATAATTGAATCAATGAAGTAAATTACTTATCTTGTTGTAAAATAGGGTATGAGAACCCTAAGATACTGCCCAAGATAGCCAAAAATCTTTATTAGGTTTTACTCCACAAAACTACCTCCTTAAAAGTCTGAAAATTCGAATTCTATATATAGAGTTACAACTTGCGACGACGTCACTCTTTAATTGTGACGCCGTCGGATCGCCGCCATTAGGGTTTCATCTTGACCACGTCAACCTTGTGACGGCTTCACCTTGTAGTTGTGACGCCGTCGGCTTCATCTTCTAACACCGTCGGGATCTGAATCTAGGCCGTATGAGTTGTGACACCCTACTCTTTAAAGTCTGACGCCGTCGGGTACAAAATAGCAATTTCGCTACTGAGGAGTCATAATTTTGGAGCATGTTGCGATGGCGTCGCCCTCTGACGGTGAGGCCGTCACCTTCAATTCCAACAGCTTGAGTGTCTTGATCTTGACTTTTGCCATTTTCTTCATATATTCACGCCTTTTCGTCCGAACAAGTGTCATTCAAGCAATTTGCCTTCAAGAGACCTAAAAAGTGAAAAGGAACGAAATTAAGCAGTAACGGATATAAAAGTGGTCAATTAAGGGCTTAAATAACCCCTCAAAAGTGTACCTTTTAAATCCTTATCAAATATCCCTAAACTTGGTATTTGTTTGTCCTCAAGCAAATGTGCTTTTTGCCAATTAATTTATAAGTTAAGGGTCATGAAGCATTAGTTTAGAATAATTCACAACAAGTATAAGCCCCACAAAAGTCATAACAAGCACAGAAATTATATACTAGCACCTCACAAGTGGTGTTTGGATACTCTCATGTCTCGGGTGTATATGAAATATATCAATTTAGAAATGGAAGATAAACACTCAATAACCGGTCCTAGTACATAGATTACCATAGGATTGAGACTAGATCAAACCTTTATCGCTTTGGCGTAAGCATCTAGGAAAAAACTATCCAAGAGGTCTTTTAAAGGGTTGTAATGTTAGGCTTACGGTAGGGAAACAAAGGGTTTGGTGGGATAGGCGATTTAGTGGTGGCAAGTCAAAAATCTTTATGTTACAAGCATGAGAAGAATGGCGTTGCTAAGCCAAGACTCGACACTCTAAACTCTAGATAACTTTGAAACAAACAAACATAAATTTAAAGATAGATGTAGGATGGTAGCTCGTATATTTTTTTTTTCATTTTTTCATTTTTTTTTCATACACTTTTACTCTACCATCCTCTACGATAACATCAAAATATAAGGGATTTATAGGCACATCCCTACACTCGAGTTTTTATTACTCTAACACTAATTTGACCCGAATTGAAAAGATCAAAACACTTGGAGTACATTATTACGTAAATAAAAGGAAATTGAATTTAACGTCCTTTCCGTCACTTCATAAAATTTAACTTTTCCCATGAGTCCCAATCGTCCCAAAACTGTGTACAAATGATATGACTCGACTTAGCAACTAGATAATTGAACTAAGGGTTTAGTATGATAACAATAATGCACTAAAAGTGAGTGCATACAAGGTAGGCTAAGGCGATTTGGGTGTACATTTGGGGGTGGATTGTAAACAATGCTCTTCATTGATATTCCGAAAAACCGAAACATCACGAGAACCGCGAAAAGGATAGGCTCTGAGGGGTTAACTAGGGGTATCGTGTACTAAAGATGAGTACAACACAAGGGTGTGGGGGAATTACTCAACCGATGTGGAAGAAGTAATTATAATGCGGGTATCAAACAAGGGTTATCCTAGTAGTCTCACTAGCAATCTTGGAATGCATCACAAAACAAGTTCTAGAATCTATTATACTACCGGTACACTCTCGAATAATTAAAGACGAATGCTTTAATTCCTACAAATCTAAGGGCGATCCTCACATTTTTGGGGTGGAATTTGAGTGGTAAAGGGTTTTGTGCTAGTCATATAACTTCCTATCCATGAGACGCTTTATTAAGACTAATGACCCAATCTTACATGTCATGAAAATTTTTAAATTTGGTGCCAAAATTACCCTAACCGATATTTCTCATGGTTTATTACACAAATGATATTGGATAAGGCAAATAGTCAAGGATAAGCATAGTTTCAAAGTTTCCATTTTATTTTCCCTCCCTACACTTAAACTGAACATTGTCCCCAATGTTCCCCGAAAGTATCAAATTTATGATAATAGAAGGTAATTAAAAACGAAAGAAACTAATACTCCCTTGATTAGCTCGGTAGGATCCGTGTGAAGTAGTGGTTAAATTCTTCTTCAAGAAGAATGTATGCGTGAAAAGCTACATCCAATCTTATGTATCTTCTTCTTGATAAATAAAACCTGCACAATTTAAGAAAACAAACCAAACCTTCGCGTAAAATCGGCGATAACACTATATATGACTCTACTATACTAGGATATAATGCTTGTGGAATGGATGTTTACAGATTTTCTGGAAAATTAAGACGTGAGAAATTCCAAAAATTTATAAGTAGCACAGAAAACGAGAAAAGTTATAAGTCGTTTTGCCCTCCCGACGCTGTCAGTTGCGATCTGACGCCGTCAGTTATCCCGACAGAACCGGTCTCGATTTTCCGGAAAAATTCGGAAAATTTATATCTTTAGAATCGGGAAAAATTTCGCAAAACATCCATTATGACTCGATACAAGCATTTGACTCTAACAAACACACATGTATATCTTTTTTAATAATCGTAATTCTCATGTTCACGTTCTTTTAAAAACGTGTGTAATCTTCTCTACACTTATCCCTTTTGTAAAATACCTTTATATGTAATTAAGACGAGGTTAAAGACAAAATAAAGTATTTTCACAAATTCAAACATGAGAATAAACAATCAATAAAAAGATATATGACACACAAATAAAAAAGAAAAAGAAAAACACATGGGTTGCCTCCCAAGAAGCGCTTGTTTTTTATCGAGTCACAAGCTTGACTCTACCCTTATTTAACGGATAAAGGGGAAGTTTTTTCTACACTTAAGCTTAAGTGCGGGTGATAGTAGCGATACACACCCTTAGGGTGGAAATTTGCTACGTGAGGAGATGGTGATGGGTGATTTATATGTTCAAAGGTGTGTGCTCCATTCATTATAACCTTACCTAATTCTATGGGTGTAGCGGGTGAATCAAGTCTTTCTCTTAGAAATGGATTATCTTCTATCAAATTCAAGAGATTCTTAGTTAAGGATCCATCTTGACCTAATAAACCCGGTTTAAACCCATAGTATTTTTTGTTATCAACCATGAATGGGTGATGTAAGTGTGTAAGGTCATGGGTTACTCCTATATTAGCTTCCACTCTACATGGCCTATAGTCCACTGCCTTTATCAAGAAACTACCCGAACTATTTGTTTTGATGGGTGGATTGGGGCCTAATTTAATTCCTAGATTCACATCTAAATATGGAAAATTAGGTAAGGTTTTTGGTTGAGGCTCCGGTTCATCAAACTTAGGAACTTCCCTAGGTCTAAGAGAGAGGTCATGACAACAAGCATCTAAACCTACATTCTCTAGTGGCGTTTTGTCCAAAGGTTCTATATCAATCGGGGTTCCTATAGTCTCTTCTACTTCTTCCGGGTAAGTTATAGGCGATGTGTGTTCCTCAAATGATGGTAGGGCTTGTGGTCTTGGAGTTTCCACCTCATTCTCCATTGTATCTAGATCTCCTAAATGTTCATCATGTGTTTTAGTATGATCTAACCCAAATACACTCCTAAGTATCTCAAATCCTTCTTTAGCCATTTCAAATTCTTGGTCCGATTCATAAGAATCATTCTCAAAAATTTGATCACTATATTCTATTTGCCTAAAGGATTCCTCATGTGTGTCATGTGTTTTGAAATCTATCCCACACATGCAACTAGGTAGTTCAACTCTAACCATCTCACAATCTTGTTCGAGTTTAGGTTCCATGTTCTTAAAAACTAGGTCTTTTTGATCATGGTACCTAAGATCATTCAACTGATGGTTTATGCTTAGGAGGATTTTCTCAATTTTTTTCCATAGGGTCTCACTAAAAGGAGTTGATTCTAACAATGATCATTGAATAGAAGCCACAAAAGCACAAAATTTATCAAATCTATCCAACCTTACACCCGTCTCCTTTTAGATATCTCTAAGATCACTCACAAATTCATTAGAACAATAAAAGCAATCCAATTTGTGAAATTCAATTGTTCCTCATTTGTTAATGATTCAAATTCAATTTCACTTGCCATAGCGACAAATGAAAAGGGTTTTACGAACACAAACACAAAGAAGGGGGATAGACTACAAAGAAGCTAAAAATGAGAAAAAAAAAATCTTACTTGATAGGAATCAAGAAAGGGAACCTAAAAAATATAGAAATCTAACTAGCTATTCTATTCCACAGCGCCGCGCCAAAACTTGATATGCGCAACGCGCTCGTTCGGGTCAAAGGAACTTCCTTTCGTCGAGCAAGTTTTTCAACACCCTAGGCAGTGAACCTAATCGTTGTAGTGTAGTATTAGGGTAAGCCTCGGGATTGATATCGTTCTCTAGGGGAATAGGAATGCTAGTGAGAAGTTACTACGCTAAGGTTGGGGTTGAGGAAGATTATTTTTTATCTTTTTTTATATTTTTTTAGGAAATTGAAAGGTACGAATCTCGGGGTATTAGATTTGGGGGGTTGGTATTTCTAGCGATTACTCTACTATTCTAATTATCTAATTAACTAAGCTAAGGGGTAGTCTATGTCTAATTGATGTGTGCTCGTATGATGATTAAAGATGTGTTTACCTAGATGCTATTACTCCCTAGTTATCTCCTATTGATGGTTGAATTGTCACGTCCTTAGTCTTAACGCGTTGTGTCTTCTAAGGTCGTAGGGTATGCTTTCTTCCCTAACTCTTTGAGACTACCTTAAAGTTATTGATTACAAAATCTCTAGGATTCATAAACTAACTCTAAGGTTATCTTTGGATTTTTAGCCTACAACAACTCTAGGCGATTATAAACTAATGTTCACAAAGACTACTCAAGCATTAAAAACACAACGATGACCTATCGCAACCCTAGGCCAATTACAATTAAGATAAGAGACAACCAATCAATATTCAATACCTAGGTTTCATAGATCTAAGCAAACACACAAGTAAATTAGCCGGACATGGAAAACATGCAAGCATACACACATACAATTGAAGACATAATTGAATCAATGAAGTAAATTACTTATCTTGTTGTAAAATAGGGTATGAGAACCCTAAGATACTACCCCAAGACAGCAAAAAATCGTTATTAGGTTTTACTCCACAAAACTACCTCATTAAAAGTCTGAAAATTCGAATTATATATATAGAGTTACAACTTGCGACGACGTCACTCTTTAATTGTGACGCCGTCGGATCGCCGCCATTAGGGTTTCGTCTTGACCACGTCAACCTTGTGACGGCGTCACCTTGTGGTTGTGACGCCGTCGGCTTCATCTTCTGACGCCGTCGAGATCTGAATCTAGGCCGTCTGAGTTGTGACTCCCTACTCTTTAAAGCCTGGCGCCTTCGGGTACAAAATAGCAATTTCGCTACTGAGCCGTCATAATTTTGGAGCATGTTGCGACGACGTCACCCTCTGACTGTGACGCCGTCACCTTCAATTCCAACAGCTTGAGTGTCTTGATCTTGACTTTGGCCATTTTCTTCATATATTCACGCCTTTTCGTCCGAATAAGTGTCATTCAAGCAATTTGCCTTCAAGAGACCTAAAAAGTGAAAAGGAACGAAATTAAGCAGTAACGGATATAAAAGTGGTCGATTAAGGGCTTAAATGACCCCTCAAAAGTGTACCTTTTAAATCCTTATCAGCTTCCATTTACTAGTGTTCTCATATTTCTGTTTTATTAATTGTCTTCAAATGTTTGTTTAAGCTCTTAATAAGCTCTCACAAGCTTGTCATAGCTTTGATATAAGCTCAAAAAAGCTCTAATAGCTTTTTGTAAGCTTGTCATTTTAAATTGTTCATTATTTAGAAAAGTCAAAATAATAGTCAAAGAAAAAAGCCAAATAACATGTTTGGTGGATGATAAGCTTACTCTGGAAGAGCTTATAGTATTTACCAGCTTGTCTATGACAAGCCGGAGCTTGTAGACTTATTTTATGCCCTGTTTTGAGCAAGGGTTATGTAAGTGATCGTTCTAGCTTATTTTGAAAAGTGTTTATTATCTTATGGTTGCTTATTACTTGCTTATTGGTTCTAGTATGCTTTTATATGCTTAATTATAGTTTTAATTAGATTATCTCAGTTTAATCTGCTTATTTGTGTCATTTTCTCATAGATCTATTGAAAAGTCATAAGGTTTTATAAAACATTTGGAGTTTGAGTCACACAAGTTTCATGGTTTATTCTGTCTAAAATTCCAAAACAGTCCCTTAAGGAGTGTTTGGAACAAGGGTTGCTTCAAGTATCAAAAGCAGTATTGTCATTTGTTCTTTACTTAATCAGTTTTAATTCAATATTATATGTAGAATTTGTGTCATTTCAATTAGTTTGTTTTAGTTTTGAGTCAAATTAATTAGTTTTATCATAATCTATTAAGCCAAAATAGTTTTGAGTCAATAGTTATAGCTTATTTTAATAAGCTATGCTTTAACCCTTGTTTTGTGTCTATGTCATTCTCTAAATCAGTTTTATAGCAGATTTGAGACATTTGTTTCAAAGGTTTTTGGTCAAATTGCCATTTACTAGTTTTTATAAAAGTCAAATTAGCTCATAACTAGTTTCTGTCATAGCTTTATATCAGATCAAATTTGAGCTTGTTAATAAGTCCTTAAAGCTCAACAATTGTTTTTATAGGTAGTTTGGATATCTGTTTTCACCTGTTTTCAATTGGATTAGAATTTAGTGTTCATTAGATTGCTTATTTTGAGCTCAACTTTTTTTGTCTTAGTCAAGGTTTTTACCTATGTTCATATGAAACTACTGTTTCATTCAGTGGTTTTCATAAGCTTGCAAAGAGCTCTCAAAAGCTCCTTTAGAGCTGAAAATTGGTAAATAAGCTCTTTGGTGGCTAATCTTGATTTTTAAACTTGTTTGAGCTTCTAGCTTGTTTTTAATAAGCTTGTGGATAAGCTCAAAAATAGCTACTTAGGCTGTTTAGGTTTGAAGGTCTTTATAAGTGCTTATTAGTCTTAGCTTATTAGTGATGATTTACTGCTTATTCCTAGTTCTCTTCAGCTTATTAGTATTATTAAAGTGATGTTGTAGCTCATTTTAGCTTTAGGGTAGCTTAATAGAGCTCTTTGATCCATATCAGCTTGTTTTGTTTTGTTTCAGTTTAGTGTGTCTTTTTCAGCTTTTAACTGCTTTTCTTTAGCTTATTCCTAAAAGCTAATAGTCATTTTCAGTTACTTGAGCTTATTTAAGCTTGTTTTAAAAGTTTGTTCAAGAGAAATTTTAAAAAAATAATAAAAAGGTTGGTCATGGGTGAGGCAAGCCTCGAACCCAAGACCTCACCTTTAGCAAGCACACAACACCACACACCCAAACCATCTGCGCCCTAGGGACTTACAGTTCTTAGGTGCACCATTAATTTTATAAGGGTGCTTTGTGCTTTTACCCCATCAACCTTTATAGGGCTTATTCCAGCTTATCTGGATAAGCTAGCGTTTAATTCTTATTTTTCTTTTATTAAGATTTTCAAATGTACTTTACTCGAATTTTTGGGATTTTTTCAGTAACATTTACTATTTTTAATAATTAGTTTCCTTAAATTTAGTTTTTAATTCATAAAAATAAAAATAAAAGTAAAAAAAAATATTCGGCTTTTTCTTAAAATTTTATTTTGTCATTTAGGATGTAGGAAAAATATTTTTGCATTTCTAGGGTTATTTTTCCACTATTTCACTTTTAAAGCTTGGGATTAGCCCGAGTTTTCGCGTTTTTAGGTTTTCTTTGCGTTTTAGCCCCCAATTGCTTCATATTATTGTTTTAAATGCTTATTAAGTTGTTTTTAGTTTATGTTTATCAAATTTAGTGTAAAATTCCAAATTACCCACTTTTTCACTATTTAAATTCACGAAAACGCGACTCGAATTAATAATTCCATTCAACCTTCGTTGGGAAACGATCCGAGAATACAATATTCATTTGTATTCCTTTGTAAAAACATATACTATAATTGAGGAATCAATATGATATGTTTTCGGGCTCGTGGTAGAATTTTGTAACCCTCACATCATTTTCTACACTTAATGTTATACCTTCGTTCAGTTATTTTCGTGGGCTATAATTATCATTTAGTATTCCTATTTTCTATTTGTAACTACCATGCTTGTTCTTCTGGTTGGTATTTTCCGATGCTTATGATTTTGGTTCAACGTAATAATTGATGTTTACCTGACGTGTTGATCTGCAATGCTTACACTTCTGATCATGCTACCGTTTAATTTTGGATATGGATTCAACTTATGTTATCCGTTTAGTTGACTTGTTTAGTTGCCATGCTATATTCTTGTTCAGTTAATTCATTTAATTATGATGTTCGTTCTGTATTCCTACCTGATACATGTGACTACCATGTTTATAATGCTGTTAGTATTTTCGCCGGTTATGATACTTGTTCTGTTTATTAACTGTGGATTATCTGACTTGTGTGATTCCCATGCTTACATTCTATTCAGTTGCTTATGCCTGCTTAGAATTCAGCTTAGCTTATATATATTCTGATTATCTTATTTATTTATTTTGCCATAGTTATGTTTAGTTGATCCGTTGACTGATATGCTTGTACACTGTTTGGTTACTTGTTTTGTTTATGATACTGTTTATCAACCCCTATTTGTTTATGTTCGGTATCTGTATGTTTGGTTATTTATATGTGCTTATATCTATTCGCTGATGCACTGCTTTGCTTTGGTCTCCTTTGATTTCTGTTCTTCTTGTTATCTGTTAATATTGTATTCTGCAGGTTCCTCATTTACACATTTTGTTCATTGCTATGACCTTGATATCAGTTCCATTTGATTCCTTTCGTATCTTTATTTTGTTTAGTCATATCTGTTCACTGAGCTTTTTTTTAAGCTCAGCCGCATTTTCTTTTCCATGCGTCAGGTACTAAGCGGGATGTTGGGCTTTGTGGGCTAAGAGTAAAAGCTTTAGTGGTCCAACCCTAGTTTCCTTTTCGTTTGGACTCATTTTGAAGAACACTTGTTTTGGCATTTTATTTATTTTGACATGGTGGATTAAGTATTTTTTTTAAGTCATCAGTTTATATGACTTAGCATTTATTTATAAGAGACTTCCATTTGTATTTTCATTAGTATGTTCTGATATGACTTAATACTGTAACATTCGGACCCTTATCGGGTTGAGATGTTACAAAACTTGTCGCACTTGAGAACACATCATATCAATCAGATCTCTTTACACATTCAATCACTCAAGATCTTCTCATGTACCTTGCACTTGAGTCCGATATAACAACAATGTTTCCCCCAACAAATACATCATTTACGTGTATTCCTATACGATTTTCATTATGATAGTATCATGTTAGCTTTTCATATGCGTGACATGAATTAGCTAGTACCTAATGGCAATATTAATTCTTACTAGATTGAATAATAATCCAAGTACATGTTTTTAAACTGACCGCTAATTATAAAGGATATTTGGAGTGTAATATATGGAGTATAATAATCCAGGTTCAGGCAAACAAGTTTCTCAAGTTAAAGATGAATTTGCATTATCAAAAGTTGATTTGTTGTTTTGTTTGTTGTTTCGTGCCATTCAAAATGTCAACTAGTCCAAGTATTGTGTTCAACAACAATTGCAAGGTAGTTTTAAAGCTAGGCTTTTCAATTATGTCACTTGGAATGTAACCATTGGTCTTCACTCGCTACCTATGATGTATTTTCACTTGGGTCATCTGATCGATATCAATTTCAATTCAATGTACATTGCCAAAAAAAGTACTTGTATTTTTTAGTTGTTTCATTCTGTATCAACCTAGCCATTAGTGACATGTGATTCGAAGGGGAATTCAAGGCTTTTTATTTCTTATTCTTGGGAATTCAAGGCTTTTTATTTCATATTCTTTTCCTTATCGGCTGCCTTGCTTGAGGCATTCCTGGCACTCGGCGCATGTCTTGAAGCTTTGTTTCACCTAATTCGGAAAGAGAACAATAGACTGGCATGCATCCTGGTTCCCGAGACTCTTTTAACATCTCTATCAATGCAAGAGGCGCCTTCAAAAGTCATGTGTCGAGCTTTTGTTTTGTTTAATATACTTAAACGTACTAAACACTAGTGTGTTAAATATGCTAAACAAGATAAAATAGTAACATAAATTCTTAAAACAATATTAAATACTGATAGTGTATAGGACCTTCAGCCCACTTGGCTAAGGCCCATACACTCTAGACTCGCCCCAAACACAAGCCCAACGAGGCCCAAGTCTGATAGAAGACCTACTTCCCAAGGTAACACTAAGGCAAAGTCTGCCTAACAAGTGTGTCTAGGCAGACAGTACGTCTAGCAAACTCGCCAGGACCGTTAGGACTAGCACTGTGTGCTCTCCGTACTTCATCTCTTGATAGCCACCACGTGGACCAAAGATGCCTTTACGGGTTCTCACAACCCTAAAAGGACTCCCAATAAATACTAGATCATTTCCTCGAAATGGTCCAAGCTAGTCACAAGCAACATTCCCAGGTCCGCTTTGGGAACTCCATACTCAAGTCGATTATCCTCTCGAATAATTGACACAATCTAACCAAGTCAATTCGTGAGCGTACCCCAACTCGTGACTCCGATCACCTTCTGGAGTCCTTACCGAAGTGGGAAACAAAACGATTTACCACCCCAAACCCTCAATACCTACCTTACGTAAACAAATACTTATATTTTAACAAAGAAAAAACATGTATACATGGCTAAAAGAGAACGAGAAAATTTTGTAACACATTGTTTGAGATTGTTTTTGTGAGATGTTTATAGAGTGAAATAAATAATAGCAAGTTATTACTATAATATTAAAAAAATAAGCAATTTGATAAGCAATCTAAAACAACTCTTAAAAAAATATGCTAAACAAGATAAAATAGTAACATAAATTCTTAAAACAATATAAAATACTTATTTTTTAACAAAGAAAAAACATACATAATAAAAAGATGATATAAAGAGAATGAGAAAAAATTGCAGCACATATATGCATCAAAGGGTTGCATAAAAACATGCTTGTACAAAGCCGACAAGCATGTTGCAGCATCTTGATTTACATATGTAGATTTTGAATCCAACAACTCTTAGGCCCGTTTGGTATGCAGGTATAGGGGGTTTTAGATTCATAGAAATTACAAATCGATTGTTTGGTATATAATTAATTCCGTAACAAAGGGTATAGAATGATAGAATCTATACTATCCTAGTGGTGACTTTTCATGAAGACAACCAATAAGAAAATAGTCGACGGTAAGATTTCTTACATTAGCAATTGCACAACAACTTTTAACCACACATTTTATTTGCTTTTTGTCTTTTCTGTTATATTTTATTTAAAAGTGATATAAGTATTTCAAATCAAACAAATAAAATATAAATCAATTAAAATAATTTTATATATTCTTTCTCATTTTTTTTTCAAACCTTTCCTCAATTCAAATCCAATTCCAATCTCACTTACAAACCAAATGGGTTCTTAAGCATTTTGTAATAATGAGGGTTGTAAGGCCGTGAGACATCTATTTACTTGTACATCGGTACTTGGACCCCCAAAATGTTAAAATATATGCTGTTGTGATGGGATGAAATACTAATTTTGAAAATGGTAAAAGTATAAAGTTTAATGCGTGTAGAATACTTTATTTAGTTTATTATATTGCTAAAACTAAAATGTGTTGATATAGAAAAGTTGATAAGATTAAGAGACATTTGGTATTTTTATCAAAGTTGAGGGTTTATTTTCACATTTATCAAACATGATTTATTGTTCATGAACAATAAGTTTGATAAATGTTATTATTCAAATTTCCTAAGGTGATGCATGCATGGACGGAACCATGGTGGGTCTCTTGTAGTCTAGAGATACTCATAAAGTTTTACGACGTAGTGTTAATTTTTGTTAAAAGCTTCGATATTTTGTAAATGCCATCTGTCTATAAAAATTGTGTTTCTAGTTTTATATATATTTTTTGTAAATGCCATAGGATATATTACTATTGCATCGAAGTTCATAACTTGAATAAAACATGGCTTCCTTGTGAACCATAATAAAATGATCAACTAACAGAGAAACCTTATCAATCCAGTCTCTAAACACACACACACAATGACACAAACAACACAAGAAGCATATGGTAATCCATTTTTTATCACACAAGCATCACATAGCATTATTAGCGACGAGAAGTATGACTTTCAGTGAGACACTTTGGTGCCATAACACCTACAATATGTCTCACTTTGCTGTAGAAAGTTATACCACTTCAGTGGCCTTTACTTTCCTTCATTTCTCGAAACTTGGCTATTAAAGTTTCTTGATCAGGCCAACTTTCCTTAATTGCAGGGATAGCAAGGACTCTTTCCCGCCACGCACATAATTTTGGAAATGAATCTTCATCGAGCAGTTTCACATCATTGATCACTTCTAAGGGACGGGTATAATCAGCAATCCACCCAAAAGCAAGATCCAAGAATCCAATACTTTCCCCATTAAAGAAGTTCTTTTCGTTTAGTTGTTGTTCTAGAAGTTTTAGATTTGCTAATGTCTTTTCTCTGGCTTCCTCTTGTTCCTTCCCTTGCTTTTTATGAATATCACTGAACGCCGGTAAAACCTACATTTTAAAATCTTCTTATAAAGATTATAAAGAATTTGTTGATACAAAAGACAATGTATTGAGAGAAAGCATCAAAGATGATTACAAAGAAATGAAACATTAGAGCTAGGAGGTTATATACCTGCTCATCACCGAATTTTGCCCAGAAACGAGCGTTGGCTTTTTCAAGAGTCTCGTGAGGTAAGAAAGGACTAGTGTCCTTCCATGTCTCGTCGATGTACTCTATTATCACAAGCGATTCGCAGATGGCTTCTCCGTTGTGCAATAGCACTGGCACCTTCTTGTGAACAGGGTTGTATTTTAAGAGTTCGGGACTCTTATTTGCAAGATCTTCATAAATGATCTCGTACTCTATGCCTTTTAGTTTCAATGCCCAAACAACTCTTTTAACAAATGGGCTAGTCCAATGCCCCAGAAGCTTCACCTTTTCCATTTTTAACTTACCTTTGTTATCCAAAGTGTGAAACTCCGGGTTCTTTCTTTTATAGCATGTCTTTTAGTAATATTAAAATCGGGTCTCTTGTCGCTAGTGTTTTATACCTAGTAATGGTTTTACATATACAATGTGTGATTTCCTTAATGATTATGGACAAACAGAAAATTTGGGATTGCAAGAAGCATGCTGACATATAAAAATACCATAGCGACTGTAGAACTTTTTGCATTTACCAAAAGACAAGTGAATTTTTATTTTTATTTTTTATTTTTTTTTACTTTGACTATATAACCATCTAGAAAAACTGCAGAACATAACAATGCAAGAATTGATTAGATTAAAAGCTGATGTACATCACAATGAAAGATGCTACGAGCCAAGTACCTTGTTGCATAGTAAATGCCGGCCATTACACAAGGTGTTGTCTGATGTGTAGGCGTGTAGCGTTGAGTTTTTATTTTACCATTGTAGGGTACTTCTGTCACCAAATTATGCTGTTGATGTCATTTTATTCTTTATTTTGATTAAAAGGTATGGGTAATGAAGTTTGTATATATTGTGGTGTTGGAAACATAAATATTTTGTATCTTTCGATGTGCAGTTTTGAACATTTCCATGACTGATCTTTTTGACCTCAATATGGTTGGGAATAAATGGGGCAATTTGTGCCATTTGGTTGGGCCAGTTAGAATACGGGTCAAGACGAGTCATGACACGGTTAAGTCTAGTCAGGTTGTGTCTGGCGACCCGATGAATTTTTTACCATGTTATAACGAATTAGTATGCTAATATCATTACGGAAACAATATGATTCCAACAATACTATAACTACTTGGATAAAACGATGAAAAAGATTATAATTTGTAAGCTCATATCAGAACTTACTTTTGAGAATATTGACCAATGTCGCACCGCTTTGTCTTATGTTGTGCAGCAGGTGTGTCTTTATATGCATGACCCTCGTGATCCACACTTTACTGCTTTGAAGCGTATTTTGTGCTATGTTCGTGGCACTATTGATCATGGTCTTCAACTTCAGGTCTCGAAACCTGCTCAACTTACTGCCTGTACGGATGCTGATTGGGTTGGTTGTCCTGTCACCCGGCGGTCTACTTCAGCGTACAAAACACATCGAGATTGATAATCATTATTTCTTCGTGATTTTGTTGCTTCGGGACACGCTCATGCTCTTCATGTGCCTTCACGATTTCAGTATACGAATAACTTTACTAAGGGTCTTCCCGCTGCTTTGTTTCTTGATTTTCGCTGCAGCTTAAACGTACGACGACCCCCCTTTCCAACTACTGAGGAGTATTAGCGTGGCCTTATTTGGCCATATTTGGGCCATTGGTTTAGTATGTCTTAGGTCTAGCCCCGTAGAGTTCTAGCACAATTTGGTTTCTATCATTCGACTATGTATCTCTATATATACATTACGTTTTGTGATTAATTGATTCATGGGGATTTATTAAATCTAATACGTTCTACTCTATTTTCGCCAATTATGTATCACCCCAGCCTTTCGGTGACCCGTGCTCTAGCCGTTTGTTAGGTGATGCATGTCCTAAGGCTAAAATTAGATACTGGAAAAAAAAGTGTTACGAATAAAAATATACAGTAGTAAACATTAAAAGTTACTCAATCTTTGAAGGCTTCTGATTTTAACTATTGTATCGAAGTTCATAACTTGAATAAAACACACACAAACAAATAATACAAGAAATATATGGTATTCCATTTGTTTAACATACAAGCATCACATAACATTATTAGCTACGAGTAGTAGTGAGACACTTTGGTGCCATAAAACCTACAATATGTCTCACTTTGCTGTAGAAAGTTATACCACTTTAGTGGCCTTTACTTTCCTTCATTTCTCGAAATTTTGCTATTAAAGTTTCTTGATCAGGCCAACTTTCCTTAATTGCAGGGATAGCAAGGACTCTTTCCCGCCACGCACATAATTTTGGAAATGATTCTTCATCGAGCACTTTCACATCACTGATCACTTCTAAGGGATGGGTATAATCAGCAATCCACCCAAAAGCAAGATCCAAGAATCCAATATTTTCTCCGTTAAAGAAGTTCTTTTCATTTAGTTGTTGTTCTACAAGCTTTAGATTTGCCAATGTTTTTTCTTTGGCTTCCTCATGTTCCTTCCCTTGCTTCTTATAAATATCATAGAACGCCGGTAAAACCTACAATTTAAAATATTTATATAAAGATTATAAAGAATTTGTTGATAGAAAAGACAATATATTGAGAGAAAGCATCAAAGATGATTACAAAGAAATGAAACAATAGAACTAGGAGGTTATATACCTGCTCATCACCGAATTTTGCCCAGAAACGAGCGTTGGCTTTGTCAAGAGTCTCGTGAGGTAAGAAAGGACTAGTGTCCTTCCATGTCTCGTCGATGTACTCTATTATCACAAGCGATTCGCAGATGGCTACTCCGTTGTGCAATAACACTGGCACCTTCTTGTGAATAGGGTTGTATTTCAAGAGTTCAGGACTCTTATTGGCAGAATCTTCATAAACGATCTCGTACTCTATGCCTTTTAGTTTCAATACCCAAACAACTCTTTTAACAAATGGGCAAGACCATGTAGCCAGAAGCTTCACCTTTTCCATTTTTAACTTACTTTTGTTATCCAAATTGTCAAACTCCGTGTTCTTTCTTTTATAGTATGTCTTTTATTAATAATAAAATCGGGTCTCTTGTCGCTCCCTCGTCTGGTTTTACATATGCAATGTATGATTTCTTTAATGCTTATGGACAAACAGAAAAATTGGAATTGCAGGAAGCATGCTGACAAATAAAAATACCATAGTATGAGTATCTTTCAAACTGTATATCTTTTTTCTATTACCAAAAACAAGTATTTTTTATTTATGTTATTTACTTTGAAGATATAACCATCTAGAGAAATCTGCAGACCATAACAATGCTCGAATCGATTAGATTAAAAGCTGATATACATAAGAGCCAAGTACCTTTTTGCATAGTAAATGCCGGCCATTACACAAGGTGTTGTCTGATGTGTAGCTTTGAGTTTTTTTTTTACCATTTTAGGGTACTTTAGTCTCCGAATTATGCTGTTGATGTCATTTAATTGTTTATTTTGATTAATAGGTATGCGTAATGAAGTTTGTATTGTGGTGTTGGAAACATAAATATTTTGCATCTTTCGATGTGCAGTTTTGAACATTTCCATGACTGATCTTTTTGACCTGAATATGGTTGGGAATAAATGGGGCAATTTGTGCCATTTGGTTGGGCCAGTTAGAATATGGGTCAAAACGAGTAATGACACGGGTTAAAACTAGTCAGGTTGTGTCTGGCGACCCAATGAATTTTTTGCCATGTTGTAACAAATTAGTATGCTAATATCACTACAGAAACAATATGATTCCAACAATACTATAACTAATTGGATAAAACGACGAAAAATATAATAACTTGTAAGCAATAAATGAATATATACAAACATTCTGCAAATTTTAAAAGTGCTATGACATGTGCAAAGCTATCTAATGAAATGCATCCAATGCAACAATACAACAATACAATTAGAGAACTAAACAACTACTACATCAAAGACATCAATCACCAATTCACCAATAAAATGATGGTTCTAGCAGCATTCGGTAGCAACTAGCATTTACACTTAGGAATTATATTTATGCCGTTATGTTACCAAACGCTCATCAAAACAAACAACTACTGCTTACCGCTTGCGTCTACTCTATTTTCGCCAATTATGTATCACCCTAGCCTTTTGGTGACCCGTGCTCTAGCCATTCGTGAGGTGATGCATGTCCTAAGGCTAAAAGTTACTCAATCTTTGAAGGCTTCTATTAGTTCTATAAACACCTTACTATATGTTCTGATTTTATTACTATTGTATCGAAGTCCATAACTTGAATAAAACATGGCTTCCTTGTGAACCATAATCCAATGATCAAAACTGACAAACCTTATCAATACAACCTCTAATCAAAACACACACACACACTAACAAACAACACAAGAAATATATGGTATTCCATTTGTTTAACAAACAAGCATCACATAACATTATTAGCGACGAGAAGTATGACTATCAGTGAAAGTTATACCACTTCAGTGGCCTTTACTTTCCTTCATTTCTCGAAATTTTGCTATTAAAGTTTCTTGATCAGGCCAACTTTCCTTAATTGCAGGGATAGCAAGGACTCTTTCCCGCCACGCACATAATTTTGGAAATGATTCTTCATCGAGCACTTTCACATCACTGATCACTTCTAAGGGATGGGTATAATCAGCAAGCCACCCAAAAGCAAGATCCAAGAATCCAATATTTTCTCCGTTAAAGAAGTTCTTTTCATTTAGTTGTTGTTCTACAAGCTTTAGATTTGCCAATGTTTTTTCTTTGGCTTCCTCATGTTCCTTCCCTTGCTTCTTATAAATATCGTAGAACGCGGGTAAAAGCTACATTTTAAAATTTCATATAAATATTTTAGAGGATTTATTGTTGGAAAACCCAAACTTTTGAGAGAAAGCATCAAATATGCATGTTAGGGATAGAAAGTTTGGGCAGAGATAAGTAAAAAAACGTAAGAAACTAATATAGATTATTAAACTAGAAGGTTATATACTTATATACCTGCTCATCACCGAATTTGGCCCAGAAACGAGCGTTGGCTTTGTCAAGAGTGTCGTGAGGTAAGAAAGGACTAGTGTCCTTCCATGTCTCGTCGATGTACTCTATTATCACAAGCGATTCGCAGATGGCTACTCCATTGTGCAATAGCACTGGCACCTTCTTGTGAATAGGGTTGTATTTCAAGAGTTCAGGACTCTTATTGGCAAAATCTTCATAAATTATCTCGTACTCTATGCCTTTTAGTTTCAATGCCCAAACAACTCTTTTAACAAATGGACTAGACCAGGTCCCCAAAAGCTTCACCTTTTCCATCTCGTAAGTTACCTTTGTTTTTCAAATTGTGAAACATTGAGGCCTTTCTTTTATAGCATGTCTTTTAGGAATATTCCATTGTTGCTAGTGTTTTAACATATACCTCGTCTGGTTTTACATATACAATGTATGATTTCTGTAATGATTATGGACAAACAGAAAAATTGGGATTGCAGGAAACCACGCTGACAAATAAAAATATCATAGCGCGAGTATCTTTCAAACTGTATATCTTTTTTCTATTACCAAAAGACAAGTTTTCTTTTTTTTTTTACTTTGACGATATAACCATCTAGAATAATCTGCAGACCATAAGATATATGCTAAGAGCCAAGTACCTTGTTGCATAGTAAATGCCGGCCATTACACAAGGTGTTGTCTAATGTGTAGCTTTGAGTTTTTTTTTTACCATTGTAGGGTACTTTTGTCTCCAAATTATGCTGTTGCTGTCATTTTATTGTTTATTTTGATTAAAAGGTATGCATAATGAAGTTTGTATTGTGCTGTTGGAAACATATATATTCTGTATCTTTCGATGTGCAGTTTTCAACATTCTATGACTGATCTTTTTGACTCAACATGGTTGCGAAGAAATGGGGCAATTTGTGCCATTTGGTTGGGCCAGTTAGAATACGGGTCAAAACGAGTAATGACACGGGTTAAGGCTACTCAGGTTGTGTCTGGCGACCCAATGAATTTTGTGTCATGTTATAACGAATTAGTATGATAATATCATTACAGAAACAATATGATTCCAACAATACTATAACTACTTGGATAAAACGATGAAAAAGATTATAATTTGTAAGCAATAAGTGCTCATATCAGAACTTACTTTTGAGAATATTGACCAATGTCGCACTGCTTTGGAATCGAGTGAACATATGTAAATATTGACCAATTCAGTATAATATTGCTAGGTTTATGTTCAATGCCAAACAATTTCTCTGTATAGTTGCATACTGTTGCATTATGACCTCAAACTGTTCTCATGCACATTATAAACGTCAAATGATTTTCAAAGATTTAATTGTGGGCAATGCTGGATTAATCGTAATCATTTGGTGATTCTAATAAGGTTTTACGACATGTTTCGTGCAACTAAATATAACAAACTATGATCCATTTTCTGGAGAAACTATTAATTATCGTTCAATTGCTATCCCCAAAAATGCTTACGTGTTTAGACATTTACCTTGTATTATGATGCTATCATTCTCGTTAGGATCTTTATTGAATCATGTATGCAACTGGAATTTCTATTACCATAAAATCTATCAACATAATTCTACATCAACATATGCATGAATGAAAAACAGTAACAAAAAATACAATCTATCTACATGTCAAGATGATCTAGGTGCATTTAAGGGAATTTCGTCTGACTTGTTAGAATTCGTCCACGAATCCATCTCATGTATAACCTTGCTCCCATCACTTTCCACCACCACCACCTCCCCAAAGTGCACATGTCGTGAACCTACATTGGTCGGACCCAAACCAATTTCCTTTGGTGATTCATCCAAGGACCTAGACCTACTCATGGCCCTGGTTTGGTTTGAGACAGCACTACGACGAGGGGTTGCTGGATGAGAATGAACCCCTCTTCTTGAATTCGCATGATCATGTGCATAGGGCAATGAACTATTACAACAACCTTTGAAGCATGTGTACAAATAGGTCAACAACCAAAAGACCCAAGGTGAACCAATTAAGATTAACGCTATTACGGGAAACCATGGTGGGGAAGTGTTAGGTGCGCAAACATAAAAAGTTAGAAAAATACCGCCTGCAAATACCAAAATGAAGAAGAGGGAGGAGATTAAAGGTACCCTCAAATCTCCATCCCTTGCATCCTCCATTGTTTTAATTTCTTGTCTCCATCTTTGTGGTGTTTTATCAACATAATTCCATTCCCTTTTGTTCGATTGATTTGTGATTTTTACTTTTCTTTCTGTATGCTCACCTTGATCTTAGGATCTCTTAAATGTTCTTTAGATATGTCAGTTTACCCACAAATGTTTTTTGAAAAAATATAGGATTTTTATAAGGGTAATCTCCTATATTTGTGACTCGCAACCTTACATTTTTCTAAAGATAACTAAATGTGATTTATTCTCCAAAATAATAAACATATACAATATTCTTCAATGAAGACAAAGAAATGCAATTGTATATGATTAGATTCGGATTCAAAACTTATAATTTTCAACTATTAACAGATGTTATACCATGTTTAAAATAATTATGACATATAGTTATTACTGTTACTTTTTACTATATTTGTATAAGATTAGCTTTAAAATTTCTTTATTCCTAAAAGCTAGTCATTGATCCATTTCGGGCCAAGTAGAAAAGCAAGCAAAATACTCTACGGCTTCTTTCCCTGAACAGCTTATGCTTACCACACTTGGTTATCTCATAATCAGTTCTCTATCTTAATGGTGGAACTACAGTCCCTATGCATATCAGTCATTCAATGCAGATCGTGAAGACTGTATTTGTAATGCACCATGTGGATAAATACTGCAAATAGAAATACTACAGATTTTTATTACATCCTATATTCTGTACTGTACTGAATATAATTGTTCCAAAATCTGATTATGTGCACATATTCACTGATACAACAACACCAACTTGTGGGAAACAAATAAGACTACAACAATATGCATCAGTGAAGGCTTATAAATGCTATGGAAAAGTTATTAAGCTTCAGCTTCTGGTGCTCTATGGTAAAGAATGGTATCATCACTTACATGATTCGCATTATATTGCCCATAAAATGCATATACAAACACTGCAACAATGCTGAGGACAACAAATCTCACCCATGCTTCGTAGTGGAGCTGCACATAGAAATTAGAGTAAGTTTAAGCCGCATGATGTATCATGTGTGCTTTAGATAATCAAATGCATCAAGAATGACTTAAAAATGATAATCAACGCTTACACTCTGTTATAAATAACATTTAATACCCACTTGTTTTACAAGTAGTGCACACTTTCTAAATTTGGAAAAAAAATTGTTGGGATCATAGACCGTACATGATTCTTGAATTCTGATAGTACGATTTATTGAGAAAAAATGCAATCTATTTAACAATCCATGCTCAAACTCAGACACTTTTAGACATGTATATGATAATTTTTTAGATTCTATTTTTATTAGCGCTCCATCTTCCAAATGCTCACATATGGATTGTTGCTATCTCCCAGTAACACGGGATTCTCTTTTGGGCCCACATACAAACACTCAATTGCTCTAAAAATTTTGGCAGGTAATCAAGAAAAAAAGGACTAAAGGTAGCAAACCTGAGCGAAAAGGAATATGTTAAAGAAGATGCAAAAAGCAGGCACTATCGGAACCCATGGGCAAGAAAAACCAGGTGGATCTTTAAAGACCTGCAGGAAGGAACAAGAAAAATATAAGTTAGAGAGCACAGAAAGCCAATCAAAATTTGTTGAAAATGTGATTTAAACAATCTATACATTTAGCCAATTTCATGTTTATTTCTTATTAAAGCTGACTTATGCATATGCTTCAGGCCTCTGTATAACCCTAGGGCGCAACATATACACATATGCCATTATATACTAATAGCTAATAAGCTCCACCAGGAAAATCTTAAGTAGCTGAAATAAATACATTGTAAAACTCAGATGCAGTTTTAATTCCACTTGCCTGCCTAAACTGAAGACCTGCAGCTGCAAGGATTGCAATAGCTACGGGTAAAACAAGAAAGGTATAAGCAAGTGTTGAAACACCATAACGGTAAAGAATCCCAGCAGCAAAACCACAACAAGCTATCACAGTGATGCACGTGATGCCTTCTGTCCTCTTTGACATCGAGGTGGTTGATATTTGAGTATCAACCTTATCATCCAAACGAAGAGTCATCACACATGCTGCCACAACAGAATAACCCGCCTGCAGCAAAGAAATATTTTGTGTTAACGATAAAGATAAGGAAGATGATACACATGAAAATGTTTATTCAATTATGGACAGTTCTTAAATATAACACAAAAGAATATTATTTACAGAAACTTTAATGGTTCTTATGCATAGAAATTTCCGAAAACTTGGAGATGTCATGAGTGCCTTACCAGTGAACCAACTGAGAGAATATGAGATAGCACAGTCACGTTTAGCAGCCCAGCCAATATGCAGGCAACAATTCCAACCCATATTTGAGAGTGAATTGGAGTGTGGCGTGTTGGATGAACCTTTGCAAATACTGAAGGTATCAAACCATCCCTTCCAAGCCCAAGATATAAGCGAGACTGTTCATCAAGAAAACTTGAGTTATATGAAGGATTAAGCAACAAATAGTATCACGTGAAATCGGTACTTCCAAACATATGGACATGCTTACCTGAACATAAAGTCCAACAAGTAGAGTTGTTGTAAGCCCTGCAATAGCACCAATGCTGATCAAGACCGATACAAAGTTTAACCCTTTGGATTTGAATGCCTCAGCCAAGGGAGCATCTTCACCAAGCAATTGGTAAGGTACCATCCCCGTGATAACTAAGCAAACACCGATGTATAATACAATACAAACAAGAAGGCTCCCAATAATGCCTATTGGTAGGTCACGCTGAGAGAATGGTTGACATTGAAAGATAAATATTTACTAAGTATCAATATACGAAAACTCAGATATCAAAACAGATGGAACAACAAAGCAATATCCACTTTTACAATACCTGTGGTCTTTTAGATTCTTCGGCTGAATTAGCAACTGCATCAAATCCAACATATGCAAAAAAAGCTACTGTCGCTCCAGTTAGCATCGATTTGAAACCATTTGGAGCAAAAGGTGACCAGTTCGAAGCATCAACCTCAAAAACACCAACAATAATGACCACAAGAACAATGATTACCTGTCATGAGCCAACAAAAACATGAAAAAGTTCGATAAGCAGATATTCCAAATGAACATAATATGATTTGAAAAACCAAGTTTATGAGGCACAAATGAAGTCGTTCACTGCTATAAACACTTCAATAGCACTTCATCGATATCGCGTTATAGAGATACACAGACTATACCAATAACTGACTATACTTGCTCAACGGAACTTTGCTTCTAAAACTTAATGATAACTATAACACAATTAAATACAAGAGAAAACTACTGAGATGGATCACCTTGGTAATAGTCATGACAGTATTTACTAGGGACGATTCTCCAACACCGCGACATAGAATTATAGTCAAAAGCACTAGAAGGATCGGAGCCAATATGTTGAAAGATATAAAACCAAAAATATCATCACCGCCATGTCCAACCCAATTTGGAATATTATCCTTGACGGAAGGTATGAGCTCTAGTATATTAACAACGTAGCTTGCTAAGCTTCGGGCTATGCTGGCTGCACCAATATGATAGTCAAGCATCATTTGTGTAAACACAAGGAAAGCAGTGAGCTCGTTAAACGCTGTGTATGTATACAGGTATGCTCCCCCGACGACTGCAGGAAAACGAGAAGCTAGTTCGGCATAACATAGGGCATTCAGAACACATGATGCTCCAGCCAGTAGGAAGCTGATAGTTACTCCTGCCACAAAATCATATTAGCAATACTCAGGATTACATCTTCATAGACATAATGGCTTCATACTAACAATAAACATTCTGAGATGAATGTGACATTTTATGATTAAGACACATCAGACAACTTATTTTAGACATTTCCAAACGATCAGCTTACAAATTCTAGTAAGGTTTCATAGACAATTGTCTATAACAAAGGGTGTATTCGTAAGCATGGGCGGAGCCAGAAAGTTATGGCCGATGGGGCAAACTTTGATAAATTTTAGAAACTACACTACAAATCGGTTCGTTAGGGGGGCAAATTACAAAAATAGCCACATATATTAGAAAATTTACACTACAATTTTTTTCGCTAGGGGGGCACGTGCCCACCCTACCCCCCTTGTGTCTCCGCCACTATTCGTAAGGCTAAATTATCCAATGCAGAGCTCTCAAACATAGTACTATTAGCTTGTGCGCAAACCAAAGAAAGCGCAGCAAAAAATTAAGCAGGCACTTGTATGTTGCTTCACTAATCTCGTGATCTATATCCCAGATCCTAAATGTTGCAACCATTCTCATATTCAACCAAAAAGACGTTCCAATAAGGCAATAACTCAACATAATCTAACCAACTTGCTTAGCTCAGTTGGCCACCTAGGCTCCTTCGGAGGTTTTACCCAGGGTTCAAGTCTCGCAAGAGACAAAAAATCCAGGTTTTCCTCTTAGTGCGAAGCCGTGAGTTCTAGGGGTTTCCCTTCGCGGGTCTCTCCTAGTGGTTCGGGTCCCGGGGCCAGCCCGTTTGGATGGTTTAACTCGGGGGTCGGATTTCAAGTGTGGTGCCGTTCTAAAAAAAAACTCAACATAATTTGACACCATCATCAACTACCAATTCTAATCACTAGCATTGTCTATAAATCACTAAAACAATAATATCTAAATCTATATCTAAAGGAAAAACCACCTTTTCTTGAAAGTGAAAAGTGAAAATTGAATCTATTTAAGGAAATTTAATTATGGCTGGAAACTCAATTATGTGCCTATTAGCGGAAACTATTCAATCATTATAATCTCGGAAAGTATTCAATCATATAATGTACACGGCTGGAACTTATGCCACTATAAAATTCCGTGGGTACTCGTCACTCGTCTAGTACAACATAAATTAAAACATAATTTGCATAACTAATAATGATAAGTTTTACAAGAGGTTTTACCGGGGCCAGCATCACGAGCAACGGTACCCGTAACGACGAAGATACCGGCACCAATAGAAGCACCAATACCCAACAGAATCAAATCAAACGCTCCTAACCGACGTTCTAAACCTTCCCAGTAGACTTTCTACCAACGACTACTTCATCTGTTAATGATGATTTTCCTAATGGTTTTGATCTTAAAGCTGACGAACAAAACTCTGACCAATATGATGATAATGAAGAACTCATTTTGAAGACTCAAACAAGTTCAGTAGAGAAGAAGAAGAAGATGATATGGTGGTATGATGATGATTCAGTTAGTTTTGAGTTTTGACTAACTAATTATTTGTAAATTCATTTCGCTATTAGAAACCGAACTGTACCAGGCGCATAACCGGACTTGCGGATAATCAAGTTAGCATTCACCGCTGGTTCTATTACTTATTAACCATTTTGTATTGTTAATCGAGTTTACTGTATTTAACAATTACATGATTTAAAACCAAAAATATACTTTTAGTAAAACTAAATAACATTAACATGATATTAGAGTTGATTCATCACAATGCTTGCTTCCAAATAAACGTACGTGTCATATTAACATAAGTATTTATCCAATGTATATGTATGTTAAGATCGCATTAATCAATTTTCACACAAAAATATCTAACAAATGTTTAGATTGTGAGTAAAAAAGTCGTTATATGAAAAAAAGTAGTCTGAATGATAAAATCGATAATTATCCGAATATTTGTTAAAACCTTCGTTATATTATACATTTCGGCTTTTGGATATCTAAAACTAACCGTAACCGAACCGTGATAAGCGGTTTTTCGGTTTCGGTTTTTTTTCGGTTTTTGGTTTTGGTTTAGCGGTTGTTTCGGTTTGTCGGTTTCTCGGGTTTTTTGAACACCCTAATTATTTGCATGGAATGACTCTTTTAGGTCCTTTGGGTTAAAAATTTTGCAATTTTGCTCCTTCTTCAAAGTGTGCGTGTTTTTTTTTACATTTATTTTTTGAAGTATGATATGCGTGGACAGCGTGGTTTTGTTATAAATCATTAACTCAAAAGTCAAAATATGGGTATTTATGTGTGCCACTTTTTTCCTTTTTAGATCAATAGTAGACTTGTGCACCGTATCAAATTTGATACGTCAGTCAATGAGGTGAAATTAGAGGTGGTAAACGGCGTCGTCAAGACGCGGGAATGAATAGGCGTGGGTTAAACGCTAAACCAAGCAGACGCTAAACTAAGACGTACACACCAGTACACGTTATACAAATCGCTTAATAAAATACTTAAAACAACAAAATAATTTCCTTAAACGTAATATTTTATTTATTTTAAAAACTTAAATATATTATATAAAAAAAATTTCTTTAAACGATCGAATGTTTACAATCGAGAAAAAAAAATGTCTGTTAACGCTTATTTAAGTTTTCAATGTCTTATATGTGTCCATTTTCAAAAAAAAAAAAAAAACGTGCTAAAATCTTTAAAATGTGCTAATTTAGCATTTTTTTTTTTTTTAAGACATTTCTACCTCTAAACGAAATGCATACCCAAATTATCTTTTTTTTTTTTTTTTTTGACGGTGACTTTCATTTTTGGGCAGAAGTCACACCTACCACACGGTAGAGCCTCATCCACCACATACCCGCACTATGTTGTTCGAATCCATCCACGCCGCAGTGGGGATTATTGGCGGCGTCCACTGGAAACCGCATCGCCTACACGATTATTATCATTTGAGTAATGGTCGGATGAAAACCGGTCGGCTTGATTCGAACTCTTGCAGCCTAATGGCTTACTGCCTCTCTCTTCATTGCCTAAGTATCGGTAGCTTATGGTCCTTTAGTGAGGACTTTCCCAGTGGGTCACCCACCCTATCTTACTCTCACGCGCCTTGCTTAACTACTTGAAACTACCACTGTATCACGTGCCCACCGATGCATACCCAAATTATCTACTATCTATTATACTATATACTAAAAGAGGGTAAATTCTCCTAAGGTTGTGTTGGTTATGTTTTTTTTTTTTTTTTTTTTTTTTTTATTTTATTTTATTGTAGCACTGTTTTCAATTATGCACTTTTTATCCTAATAATCACACCCCACCACACTTCCATCAACCCTTAGAAAATTCCAAAGCCCTTATGACCCCCACATTTCAAGTTTCCACCGCCTTTATTCTTTTGACAGACCTCCACTCCCGTCCGCCCGACCTAAACCAATCAAATGCACAGATATTGAGTAAAGTTTATAAAGCCTAATTTCTTGATACACGCTAAGATCTGCTATGTGGGTTTTTATTTGGTTGGTTTATTTGATGAATCTTACTTTTGTGAGCCATAATTAATTGGTATGGTGTTGCAGGAACTGTTAGTTTCTTTTATTCAAGAGTGTTCCCAGTTGGGTGTAGATAATCAATGAGTATCGGATATTCTTGAAATCATGTTATCACTTTCTAATAGAAACTATTCGACCCTATGCATGGGTTACACAAATATCTCTATGGGATAAGACCAAGTGGTGTTCTTCTTTTTGGCACAAATCAAGAACCTGTTTGCTTTCAAGTGTTTATGTTTTCGTGTGTCTTTCCATGAAGATGTCAATCCTATTTATAGGATAGTTTTACTCTTTAGTCAATTGAATTATGAGAATTAAACGACCAATTAATCTCCTCATAATGTTCCTCCATTATAGCCATAGTGGTTACAAGACCAGGTTAATGTGGTCTTAATTACAATATTGTAACTGCCCATTAGTACTAACTTATGTTCACCAGTACTAACATAGGCCTAGTAGTACTAACTTAAGCCTAGCAGTACTAACTTATGCCCAACAGTACTAACTGTGCGCCGGCAGTAGTAACTACTTAACCACTATAAGAGTCAGGGTAATCAGGGACTTAATGTGTGTACACTCCGTACCTCCAATCCCATTTCCAAGAATGATCATATCCCCTAATTGAACTAAATTTTCAACAATCCTCCCCAATTTAGTACAATTCATTTTGCATGAAAATAAACATAAAACAAAACATGTGCATAAATGAAAATATCTTGAAGATTGAATTCCCATCTTAGTACATTACACGTTAAAATACTCGAGAATCAGGGTGTTATAAGAATTGAACACTTCAACCCATTTGAATACCTGAAGATAAAATACACACAAGTTTTCAAACACTTAAACGCTCCTGACACTAAACAAGCCATGTGTCCATATCCAATTCATAAATGCTGTAGAAGCCAAAAGTCCAAAGCTCCCTGAAGCGGCAAAACTTCAACATTCACCTAACATAGGTGGTTCCTCTTTATTCATGCTTCTGCCAAGCACTTTTTCAAAGAAATTAACTATTAAGAAGTAAAGACTTCATCATCCTTTTCAAGAGGTTACGAGCACAACCTTGGAATGTAAAATAAACAGTGCTCCACCACTAAATGTTCGACTTTCCACATTGAACTCGGCTCCCAAGTTTCCTCGGGAGGAGTTAGGTGTCTTAGCATTCAATGCCTAAGTTGTACTTTAAACCCATCCCTTTAGCATACTTTAAAACCAAGATTCTAGCCAAGGCCTTCGTCAGTGATCGGCTAAATTTTGTTGAGATCTAACAAACTCTATAGATACCACCCCATTCATGATAAGCTCACGAATCATGCTACCGACACCTAAGTGTCTAGACTTCCCATTGTACATCCGGCTATAAGCCTTAGCCAATGTAGCAAAGACTATCACAACGGATAGAAATAGGTGCTATAGGTTTAGCCACAATGGAATCTCAACAAGTTTTCAACCATTCAACTTCTTTACCAAAGAAATACTAAAGCCACAAATTCGATTCTATTGTTAAACCGGTGATGCAAGTTTGCTTCTTGGATGCCCAAGAAATTGCACCTCCACCAAGTAGGAATACCCGACCACCGGTAGATCTAATTGTCTTCGATGTTCTTGATCCAACTTGCGTTAGTGTATCCTTCTAATATCAAGGATAACCAGATATGAGAGACTATAATCCATAGTCTTCTTCAGATACTTCAGTACTCTCTGAACTGCTTGCTAGTGATGAGCACTAGGATTACTAGTATACCTGCTCAGTTTACCCACTACAAAAGCATTATCAGGTCTGGTACAAGTCATGGCATACATTAGGCAACCAATCACCCTAGAATACTCAAGTTGAGATACAACCTTACCTGTATTAGGCATTAGCTTCTCATGTGTATCCATAGGAGTACTCATTGAAGTACAATCAAAGTAATTAAATTTCCTCAACACTTTCTCAATATAATGAGATTGTGAAATAGAAATTCCTACTTTCATGTTTAATCCTTATACCAATGATAACATCAGCCTTCCCCATGTCCTTCATGGAGAATCTTGATGACAAAAATTCCTTTGTCAGGTCAACCTGATTTTGGTCAGTACTAAAGATCAGCATGTCATCAACATATAAGCAAATGATGAATCCTTTACCAGATTCATCAAATTTGCTATATACACATTTGTCAGATTGGTTAAGTAAATAACCATTAGACAAAACCACTTCATCAAATTTTTGATGCCATTTCTTAGGTGACCGCTTTAGTCCATACTGAGACTTAATCGGTTTACACCTTGTTTTCATTGCGGGCATGATGAAGCCCCGAGGTTGGTTCATATAAACCTCCTCTTCCAATTCACCATTCAAGAAAGTCGTTTTCACATCCATCGATGAATAATCGACGTGAATAGATGCCAAAGCAATCGGCAGCCTTATGGTAATCGTCACGAGCCACATGAGCATAAATATCAAAATAGTCTATTCCCGACTTTTGTTTAAAGCCCCGAATGACTAGTCTAGCCTTGAACTTTTCAATAGTTACATCTACCTTCATTTTCTTTTTGAAATCCATTTGCAACCCAAAGGTTTGCAACCAGGTGGTAGATCAACCAACACCCAAGTGTTGTTGCCCATGATGGAATCCATCTCATCATTGATTGCTTCTTTCCAGAAAGCAATATCTTGGGACTTCATTGCTTCTTCAAATGTCTTGGGATCATCCTCAACAATGAAGCAATATGAGTATTGGTCGAGACCTCATCCTTGTTCCTTCAATTAAGTATTATTGAAACTCGTGTCCAAATGACTTTGGATTCCCGACCCTTTGCTCTTTCTAAGCTCGGGTTCGAGTTATTGAATCACGACCTCATCGGGGACCACCGATGGCTCTTCATCGTGGACCTCTAATACACAAGTGTCATGAGTTTCATTAGGAATCCTCTGACTTGGTCTAAGGACTGATGAGAATCTATTCTCATCAAAGATTGCATCCCTTGGTTCAATTATGGAGTTAATTGAAACAGAATTGAATCAGATTTATTAGGTTTAATAACATAGAACCTAAATGCCTTGGAATGCTCAACATATCCAACAAAGATGCATTCAATGCCTCTTTCACTCAAAATTTTCAACTTTGGATCATGGAGTCTTACAACAGCCCTACAACCCCAAACCCCGAGATAATTCAAGTTGGGTTTCCTTTTAGTCCGAGTTCATAAGGGGTAACCTTGTTCCTTTTCTTTGGAACCCTATTTAATAAATAGCAAGTCGTTAACATAGCTTCACCCCGAACCCTTGACTCAATTCTGAATAGGACAACATGAAATTAACCATCTTCTTCAGTACCATGTTTTTCCTTTCATAAATACCATTTTGCTGAGGAGTATAGGGAGCGGTCGTTTCATGGATTATACCAACAGACTGAAAATACAGAGTATCCATGTGCTCACCTCCCCTATCAGTCCTTAACCTTTTGATTAGGGACCCTTGTTGCAATTTGTAACACCCCCGAAAATCTTAATGACAGCGGAAGACTAATTCGGGTGTTACTTGAATGGAGATCATAGTCAATAATCATAGAAAACGACTCGAAAGAGACGTTTTATTAAAATAGTTATCATTCATCGAAAACTCATAGTTTGTTACAAAATATTGTAAATAGATCAAGTGTTTTTCCCAAAAGAAAGATCATGAGTTTGAAAGAAATGATAACTTTTATGTTTTACACCACCAGATAAGCCTTGCCATGCCCCGTTCCGCACCTTGGTCATAATCTTCACTGATTACCTGAGATAACATGCTTAAAAGGTCAACAAAAATGTTGAGTGAAATCCATAGGTTTAAAATAAGTTGAACACAAGTATATGATCATTGTAAACTAACAATATCATAAGAAAATATCACAGATTATTATGCGCTAAGCTCATGAAACCAAGACTCAACTGCATACACCGAATCACCAGTGTACGGAAAAATATGCCCCAAAGGAGGTAATAGCCAATTACCTAAAGATATTCGATATTGTGCGCCCCGGTTATTTCTCTATAACCGAAACGGGGTTCGTTATTCCCCATAGTACTATTCACGATATCTACGTTCACTCGCGGTGACTAATGGTTCATGATCGGGGACTTGTGGCTAACAACTTAGGCGTTACCAATAATCAAGAAGATCAAGCATTTATGAAAACCTTGTGTTCTAGTTTAGAGCATGTATCTCCTCATGGGGTTTATAAAAATAAAGTAAAAGCGAGGCTATGAACTCACCTTGATAATAATGCACACGCACAAATAGATCAAGCACAATGTAGCGGAGGTTCCAACTCGAAACCTAAAATGATGAGATGGCGAGTCTCAGTAATGAGCATTTTGGTTCGCGACCAAAATAATAGAGCATTGAATATTCTTATTCAATAGATCATTGGATTGTCCAATCCAATAGTGTGCGATCGTGATTAACGTTTTAAGTTAATTTATGTGCTACATTGCCTTAATTAATGATCCTCACTTACGCATAAGTGAAATGTTCCCCCGTTGTGATCTTAATAGATTTGTTGAGTATTTTAACGTGTTTGAATAAATTCCCCGTGTGTTTTATCGGATTTGATATATATATATAATTATAATCTTATAATATATATATATATAAGTAATACATTTACCGTTATCCGAAATAAAATACTCATAAGATCAAAATACTTGTTTTTACGAAGTTATTATGGGTTTATAAGTTTTTCTAAACTTTTCCCGAATTTACACTTTTTACCCTCGAGTTACAAAAAGTACAAGTTTAGTCCTTATACTATTAGAAAATGACACTTTGTACCCAAAATGTATTTTATATCAAAACTTTCGAAATGACATTTTAGTCCGTTGGTAAACCGATTTTACGAAAACAGCCCTCTAGGTTCCTTTTATACGCTTTAAACCTTTACTTTTCCAATTGTACACATTTCACCCTAAACTTTATTTATAACTAGTTTAGGCTATTTACATTCGGTCCTTGTGGTTTTAAGCGTGTTCATGCACGATATGATTACCCCTTTTACTTTCGAAAAGATGCATATTAGTCCTTAACTTTTCATGCATGTTTATATACGTAATACATTGAACCTTTAACTTTTAAATGTTACACTTTTAACCCGAAATTCATTTGTTTTGCAAATTTGATCCGAAATACTTTTGAAATAAACGAAAACTTTGTGTAACTAGTACAAGCTTATCCCTAGCTTATTTCTTTAGCTTATTAGCTTATTTTGATCACATTGGGCCGGGTTAGATCATTAATGGACTCGGATTGGGCTTAATGGGCTCGGTGTTTGGGCTTTAGGCCCGTTTGTCTTGGCGTATGAAATAAAGGTGTACGAGTGTTTCTTGTAAAGTTGTGATGTGTTCTCAACATGTTAGACTAGTTTTTAACGTGTGACTATGCGTCGTGATCAAGCATACCATACGAGTTGTATTGAAATGGTGCGCATAACATATCTAATGTGCGAGAACTAAATGTAAACAAAGAAATGAAATGGAAACGAGTTGGAAGGGACTTACTACACTCAAAATGAGTGGTGATGATACGAGTGAGGTGTGAGCGAGAAGAAGTGACCAACGAGAACCCCTTGTTCTCCTTATAATGTTACCCGTATTCTTTATTTACCCAAGCTAGCGTTCACCTATTTTCCTTGCTTCGTTCCTTTTCCTTTTGTTTCTCTTCGATACCACAATGGACGATTTATGCTTAGAGAGTGCAAGTGTTTGAGTGAGTTTGTGATGTTGTGAGTTTGGCCAAGTCTTGTGATGGTTTATAAAGAAGAATGGTAGCATGGCTTCTATATTAGTTTAATCTCTTCCTACAAGTTCCTAGGTTTTTATTTAACATGTGTGAAATTGGTTTCTTGGGCGTGCAAGACATGGCAGCCGATTTCTAGGATCCTTACATGTATGTCGAGTGTGTTTTTGGACTTGGAGCACATTACACATTGGATCTTAAAGTCTTACTAGGTCAAGGGTGGCTATTCATTATTTTAATGGTGTTTAGGAGCTAATGAGACATGTTTTGTCTCCCTTTTATCACACACATACACGCACGTCATTAGAGGTATGAGGGGGGGGGGGATGAACTTAGTCTAATCTTGTTGGTTGATTTGGTTACTTATTTGGTTTGGTTTCTCCTTTTGATCCTATACACACGCAAGAATACATGTCCCCTTGGAGGTGTTTAGTGTTTAGTTGTCCTAATTTGATTTACATGTTTTAGTTTTGTGTTTTTGGTTCTTTTGTTTGCTCGTTTGGTTACAACAGAAAGGAACACAAGCATATTACATGCATGGGCTTGGATTTGGTCTTGCTAGACGAGGCCCAAAAAAGAAAGAAATGAAAAATGGGTGTTGGGCTCCCTTTGTGATGCGTGAGTTAAGCCTAGGCCCAACGAGAATATTGTGTAGCTTTGGGTCCGGTTACGAGGCCCATTAACGAGTCGGGTTGAGTCACGAGGTGGTATAAAGTCCAATGAGTTTCCGAGGCCCTATACGAATTTTATATATTTTATTATAATTAAATTCGATATTTTACAAATTTTACGTATTCATTACGTATTTTAAGGTTATCAAGATAGTGGGAAATTTATTTAGATCACAATGGTATATTTATGAACGCTCAAGTCATGCGTTGATCATGCATATGCCAAATGATATGCAAATGTGGTGCTTAGAAAATTTTATGACGAAATAGATCGTGTTTAATTCTCGATTAAAACGTTAAGTACATTGAAATTTTCCGGAGCTTACAAGACCTACCCTTAAGAGAACTGCGTCCGCGGTTAAACTCGCAGAGGTCATGGGTGATCTAGATGAATGGTGGGGATACTTGGAACGCATTATATCCTCGCGCTCCCGGTGAACTCGCACCTCGTTTCTTATGATTCCATCGAACTTTAACGATAGGAATGCGGCTTTGCTTAAGCCTCTTAACTTCTCCGTCCATGATCTCGATTGGTTCTTCGACAAGACTAAGTTTGTCATTGAGTGGATGTCCTTGAGTGGTACGACTAGAGTTTCATCCGAAAGACACTTCTTAAGATTTGAGACATGTAACGTATCATGTACTCGGCTAAGTTCTTCGGGAAGATCAAGTTTATATGCCATCGGACCAATTCTTTGAAGAATTTTGAATGGTCCGATGTATCGAGGTTTGAGCTTTCCTCGTTTTCCAATCGACCATCCCTTTCTGTGGTGATACTTTGAGCATTACACGGTCTCCGACTTGGAATTCCATTGGTTTTCTTCAACATCTGCGTAGCTCTTTGTCTATCTCGAGCTGCTTGCAATCTTTGCCGAATTTGCATTATCTTTTCTCGTTGTCTCTGGACAATTTCGGGCCTGTAAGTTGTACTTCTCCAACTTCCGCCCAACAAACCGGGCGATCGGCATTTTCTTCCATAGAGTGCTTCAAAAGGAGCAGCTTTAATCTTGGCGTGATAACCGTTATTGTAAGAGAATTCACCGAGGTAAGTGCTTATCCCATCCTTTTCCGAATCAATCACACATGCTCTTAGCATGTCTTCCGAGTTTGGATCGTTCTTTCACTTTGTCCATCTGTTTGAGGATGGTACGCGGTACTCATATCTAAGTTGGTACCCATGGCTTTTGAAGTGTTTGCCAAAATCTTGAGGTGAATTGGCTATCACGATCGATATGATAGAGATTGGTACACCGTGACGAAAACAATCTCTTTGATGTACGATCTAGCGAGTGTAATCATCTCGTCGTTCTCTTTGATTGGCAAGAAATGAGCGGACTTTGTAAGACGGTTCTACAATAACCCAAATGGTGTCAAAACCATTAAAAGTTTTTGGCAACTTTGTGATGAAGTCCATTGTGATTCTTTCCCATTTCCACACGGAAGTTCTAGGTTGAGTTAGCAATCCAGATGGCTTTTGATGTTCGACTTTAACTTTCAAGCATGTCAAACATTTATGGCGTATACAACGATATCGACCTTCATATTAGGCCACCAAGACAAAAGCTTTAGATCTTGATACATCTTGTTGGGACCAGGATGTATGGAATACTTTGATTTATGTGATTCATGCATGATGAGTTCTCGGATACCTCCAAAGAGTGGAATCCAACTTCGATTTTTGAAACATAGCGTTCCATCCGATCTCTTCACAAATCCATTCTCATTTTCCGGCATGCCATAAATCTTTTCATTCGGCCTATTTTCTTCCTTAAGGGCTTCGATTTGAGCTTCAAGAATTTTCGATGGTAGGGGTGAATTGATTACCATTCCCAATGATCTCACTCTAAGCGGCTTAGGGCGATCTTTTCTGCTCAAGGCATCGGCAACAACGTTTGCCTTTCCAGGATGGTAACGGATCTCGCAGTCATAATTACTAAGCAATTCGAGCCAGCGACGTTGACGCATATTCAATTCCTTTTGATCTAAGATGTGTTGAAGACTTTTGTGATCGGTGTACACTATACACTTGGTTCCGTCTGAGATAATGTCTCCATAATTTGAGTGCAAATACCACGGCGCCAAGTTCTAGATCGTGAGTAGTATAATTCTTCTCATGAGTTTTGAGTTGTCGTGACGCATAAGCAATCACTTTGTTCCTTTGCATGAGAACAACGCTTAAACCCATGTGTGAAGCATCACAATATACTACAAAATCTTGGCTCCTTCCTAAGTAGTGCCAAGATAGGTGCTTCATAAAGTTTGTTCTTCGAGAGTTGAAAAGGCGATTCTTGATCGTCTCCCCATTCGAATTTCTTCGTTTTACGGGTTAACTCGGTCAATGTTTTAGCTATTTTCGAGAAACCTTCGATGAATCTTCCATAATAACCAAAGAAGTCCTAAGAATTGACGAATTTCGGTGGGATTAGTGGCACCGCCGCCTCTTATGATTCAATTTTTGCGGGATCCACATGGATTCCTTCACCGTCGATCACATGACCAAGAAATTGGACCGTCTCAATCCAAAAATCACACTTGGAAAACTTTGCGTACAATTTTTCATCCTTAAGTAACTTCGTGACGGTCTTCAAATGTTCCGCATGTTCTTCTTTATTACGAGTATATAAGAATATCGTCGATGAACACAATGACGAATTTATCCAGATATGGTTTGCGACTCTATTCATGAGGTCCATAATACAAGCCAGTATTAGTTAAACCGAATGGCATTACTTGGAATTCATAATGGCCATATCGAGTTCTAAATGCGGTCTTGGGTATATCTTCTTCTCTTACCGTGAATCGATGATATCCGGATCTTAAATCAATCTTGAGTATACACTCGAGCCTTGTAATTGATCAAACGGATCATCGATTCTTGGTAAGGGATAGCGGTTTTGATTGTGAGCTTGTTCAATTCTCTATAATCGATACACATCCGAATGATCCATCTTTCTTCTTAACGAATAATACCGGTGCTCCCGTGGTGAGGAACTTGGTCTAATGAATCCTTTCTCGGATAGCTCTTCTAGTTGTTTGGATAACTCTTGCATTTCGAGGCGCTAAACGATGCGGTGCTCGTGCTACGGAGAGTAGCTCCGGGAATAAGATCGATTTGAAATTCGACTTGTCGGCGGTGGGAGTCGAGCAAATCTTCCGAAACACCTCGGAAAATTCCTTGATTACGGTACATCCTCTAGTCGTTTCTCTTCCGACTTCTTTTCCGTTACTTGAGCTAAGAAGGCATAACATCCTTTTCCATGTACTTTATTGATTTCGCACGAGGATATGATACTTAAGTACTTTCTACTTTGATCTCCTTGGATGACTAAGGTTTCACCGTTGATCGGGATATGAACGGTTTTCTCGTCACAAACAATCCTAGCACGGTGTTTGGACAACCAATCCATGCCGATTACGACATCGAAACTTCCAAGTTTGATTGGTAAAAGATCTATGAGGAACGAGTGATCTTGTAATAGAATAGGACAATTACGGATTACGGTGTTGGTTCCTATTATTTTCCCATCGGCAAGTTCTATCTCATAAGTTGTATCTAAAGCGATTGGGGATATTTCAAGTAATGGTGCAAAAGTAGTAGATACAAAACTCTTATCGGCTCGTAATCAAACAAGATTTTTGCGTAATGATTGTTAAGAGAATACGTACCGTCACAATGTCGTGGTTCAACGGTGCATCTCCATCTCCTAACATGTACACTCTTGCACGCGCATTGTTTGTTTGAGCGACATTTAACTTTGGGCATTGACTCTTGAAATGACCGGGTTCTCCACATCCATAGCGATTCATGTTTGTCACGTTGTTGCCTCTTCCGTGGTTTCTACAATGCTTACCTTGATGACCTACCTTGTTGCACTTATCGCACTTCACGGTACAAGGTCCGAATGGTGCATCAAACATCTATTACATCGGGATGTGGTCCTACATACCCTTTTCCCGGTGGGTGCAAAGATAAGCCCTTGCGGCTTCTTGCCTTCGGTTTTGCCGATTGTGATGTTGATTTACCAGTGGTGATATTGGTTGTTGTTGTTCGATTGTTGTTGTTGGATCGATGGTGGTTGAAATTTGAGGTTTTCCGATCATCAAACTTTCTTTTGTTGTCACTTGAGCCTTGTGCATTTGCAAGCTTTAGTATTGGTTCCATAAGGCGGTGGGATACAATGACAACTTCTTCAACAGTTTTGGCTTGAGCGATGACATCTCCTTCGATGCTTGAGGTAAACCTCCGATCAAAGCTTCCAAAAGCTTTTCATTGGTGGGAAACAAATAAGGACATAAAGCTCTCACTCGTGGAATCTCTTGAAGTATGTCTTGAGATCATTACCTTTAGCGACCAAGTGGTAATACTCATCTTGAGTTTCTTGATCTCGGTCCTCGCACATCTTGTTTCATTATCATTGTTTCGGATCGACCATGAAATCTTACAAGCTTCTTCCATTCCAATTGGTTGAGCGTGGCCTTTCCACCAAGATAACGCATCTTCTAACAAAGTTCCATCATGAAACTTGACTTTGCAATCATTTGTGCGATCACTTAGCGTAAATACGCCTCGGTTCTCTCAAACCAATGAAGTAAACCAATAGCACCTTGATGCCCTTGAAGAATGTCGGCTTGCGCTTCATGAACTCTTTGTAATTAAACTTGCGAGTTACTGGTGGACTCACTTTGATTTGTTGGAGTGTTAGTTGCATTTGAGTTTGCCATTTCAAGAAGGCGTGCGACTCATGCGACACGATTCTCTTCAAGAATGCGAGCGACTTGACCTCACGTCTTTGCTTGAGCGACACGCTCGACTTGACCTCTCGAGCAATTCGGGCATTCTCGACTTCTTGCAATTTCGGCTTCTCTTGCGATTTCGACTTCACGTGCCTCTTGGGCAATTGTTCGACTTCAATGCGTTCACTTGGCTCTAGCGATGTCGGCGACATGTTGAGCTATAGCCGCTAACACTTTCAAATGACCATTTTCGAATAGTCATGGAGTGATGGTGGATGAGGTAGCTTTCTTCTTGACCATTTTTCTAAAATTTTCAAGAATAAATACCAAGATTTAGAAATTATCGATCGATGATAAAATTGATTTCATATTATACATATCATAATAGTCCAGATTACCACTTTAAATAAATGATATGATATGAATATGATTTTTCTCAACAAATCATAATATATATATAAGGACATAAGGATCGGTTCGGCATACATCACCGAGGAATAATATCATAACATCAGAATAATAGAAATACAACCATGGAATACATCGTTACATAGTTTTGTTCACAACCATAAGTTACATCATCATAATTCTTGTTCCAAGGTTACAAACCAAAAGATACAAGCCTTAATGCCTCATATGGCGGCTTTATGATACATACTAAGATAAAGATGACTAGGATCTACGCATCTCCGATCGTCATCCCGACGACGACGAATCTCTTCAACCATGGTCGCCAAGTCTCGGATCTGCTTGCTCACGGGCTCGATCTCTCGCCTCGAGGTCATCAATCCTTTCCTCCGTAATAGCGGTGTGAGCATGAGCGGATGCAAGCTCGTGATGCGTAACTCTCTCGACCTAAAGCGCTCTCTCAAAGTACTAGCATCTCGAATAGTAGTCTCTAATCTCCGAGTCAATTGGTTAACGGCCTCTCTCGCCTCCACAACTGAGTACTCATCATATCAAACACAATCTCAATGGAGTAGCGACCTACCACGAGGTTCTCGACTTCTTCCTCCAAGCTCTCTATCCTCACTAGTGGAATCTCATCATAATGTGCCATGAGCTCATTCAACTGATCTTCGTGCCTGATAAGTCTCGTAGCCAACAGAGGAATAGTGTGGTGTCTTGGTTCACCGTAATGAATGTATGATGGAGTGGTGCGATGAGTCGAGCTTTCTCCAAGCTCAAACGAACTAGGCGCTCCCTCGTCTTCTCTCCAACGTCGAAGTAAAGGTATCAAGAATGACCATCTCCTAGCACCGGATTTCTTTCTTGGTCCGGCCTCATTATCCACTTGAGTAGGCTTTTCAGGATCAGATAGTGATGGTGGATAGCACTTGATGCAGAGCGGTAAAATTGGCTCACTAAAAGTGTCCAAAGGAGGTGATGCTGTAGGTGGTGATGAAACAGGAACAGTAGTAGTCGATGGTAGAACACGATGAAGTGGCGGTGGTGGTGAAGTAGCGATGGGTGGAGCAAATAGTGGCGGTGATGGTGACCGGTGGTGGTGAGTGATGATGATCGAGCCGGTGGCATCACATGAGTCATAGTGATGGGTCGCACACGCTTCCTAGCGGTGCGTTTGAAGGTCTTACCATTAGGATGCGATCTATAAGGTACTCCAAACGGCTCGGGCTCATGAGGCTTAAGAACACGAATCCTCGTCGACGACGACGGATAGCTCGAGCGAGATGATCCGTAAGAATCGATGAAGCGTAGTCGGTGTTCTCGATGACTTGGATGATTCATCATCCACGGCAAACATCTGAAGCGGTAGCCATTCTTTGCGACTCATAATCTTGATCTAGGGTCATGGAAGCAAAAGCATTGTACTCTTGAGAATGAGCGGTCATAGTTGGAGCGATGGGAGTTCGAGCAACTTCACCTTCCTCAAAGGTTCGGTTTAAATCCAAACAAGATGGCGGTATGACAGATGGGATGAGTGGCATAGTGACGATCGTAGAGGACATGGTGTCATCCATCTCGATGTCGAGGACGTAACAATCGGGTGGGATGCATACATGGTAATCTGTAACAACCCATAAATTAATGTAAGTAAATGCCAAATAATATAATTATTTTAGTTAGCTACACATATTTGCCAAGCAAATCTTCATGCCTAACTAAAATGAATGCAATTTACTTATGATCTAGTGATGCATCAATCCTAATGCATAGAGCGGTCACGGAAGGGCGTAAAGCGTTGGTGTAAAATAGTCCCGTTTTAAAAGTGCGGTTATAGTCCAAATGATTTTGAAAATTCTTTGGTTCTCCATAACCTTGGCTCGATGCCAATCTGTAACACCCCGAAAATCTTAATGACGGAAGACTAATTCGGTGTTACTTGAATGGAGATCATAGTCAATAATCATAGAAAACGACTCGAAGAGACGTTTTATTAAAATAGTTATCATTCATCGAAAACTCATAGTTTGTTACAAAATATTGTAAATAGATCAAGTGTTTTTCCCAAAAGAAAGATCATGAGTTTGAAAGAAATGATAACTTTTATGTTTTACACCACCGGATAAGCCTTGCCATGCCCGTTCCGCACCTTGGTCATAATCTTCACCGATTACCGAGATAACATGCTTAAAAGGTCAACAAAATGTTGAGTGAAATCCATAGGTTTAAAATAAGTTGAACACAAGTATATGATCATTGTAAACTAACAATATCATAAGAAAATATCACGATTATTATGCGCTAAGCTCATGAAACCAAGACTCAACCGCATACACCGAATCACCGATTATACGTAAAAATATGCCCCAAAGGAGGTAATAGCCAATTACCTAAAGATATTCGATATGGTGCGCCCGGTTATTTCTCTATAACCGAAATGGGTTCGTTATTCCCATAGTACTATTCACGATATCTCGTTCACTCATGGTGACTAATGGTTCATGATCGGGGACTTGTGGCTAACAACTTAGGCGGTACCAATAATCAAGAAGATCAAGCATTTATGAAAACCTTGTGTTCTAGTTTAGAGCATGTATCTCCTCATGGGTTTATAAAAATAAAGTAAAAGCGAGGCTATGAACTCACCTTGATAATAATGCACACGCACAAATAGATCAAGCACAATGTAGCGGAGGTTCCAACTCGAAACCTAAAATGATGAGATGGCGAGTCTCGATGAATGAGCATTTTGGTTCGCGACCAAAATAATAGAGCATTGAATATTCTTATTCAATAGATCATTGGATTGTCCAATCCAATAGTGTGCGATCGTGATTAACGTTTTAAGTTAATTTATGTGCTACATTGCCTTAATTAATGATCCTCACTTACGCATAAGTGAAATGTTCCCCGTTGTGATCTTAATAGATTTGTTGAGTATTTTAACGTGTTTGAATAAATTCCCGTGTGTTTTATCGGATTTGATATATATATATATTATAATCTTAATAATATATATATATATAAGTAATACATTTACCGTTATCCGAAATAAAATACTCATAAGATCAAAATACTTGTTTTTACGGTTATTATGGGTTTATAAGTTTTCTAAACTTTTCCCGAATTTACACTTTTACCCTCGAGTTACAAAAGTACAAGTTTAGTCCTTATACTATTAGAAAATGACACTTTGTACCCAAAATGTATTTTATATCAAAACTTTCGAAATGACATTTTAGTCCCTTGGTAAAACCGATTTTACGAAAACAGACCCTCTAGGTTCCTTTTATACGCTTTAAACCTTTACTTTTCCAATTGTACACATTTCACCCTAAACTTTATTTATAACTAGTTTAGGCTATTTACACATTCGGTCCTTGTGGTTTTAAGCGTGTTCATGCACGTATATGATTACCCTTTTACTTTCGAAAAGATGCATATTAGTCCCTTAACTTTTCATGCATGTTTATATCGTAATACATTGAACCTTTAACTTTTAAATGTTACACTTTTAACCCGAAATTCATTTGTTTTGCAAATTTGATCCGAAATACTTTTGAAATAAACGAAAACTTTGTGTAACTAGTACAAGCTTATCCCTAGCTTATTTCTTTAGCTTATTAGCTTATTTTGATCACATTGGGCGGGTTAGATCATTAATGGACTCGGATTGGGCTTAATGGGCTCGGTGTTTGGGCTTTAGGCCCGTTTGTCTTAGCGTATGAAATAAAGGTGTCACGAGTGTTTCTTGTAAAGTTGTGATGTGTTCTCAACATGTTAGACTAGTTTTAACGTGTGACTATGCGTCGTGATCAAGCATACCATACGAGTTGTATTGAAATGGTGCGCATAACATATCTAATGTGCGAGAACTAAATGTAAACAAAGAAATGAAATGGAAACGAGTTGGAAGGGACTTACTACACTCAAAATGAGTGGTGATGATACTGAGTGAGGTGTGAGCGAGAAGAAGTGACCAACGAGAACCCTTGTTCTCCTTATAATGTTACCCGTATTCTTTATTTACCCAAGCTACTGTTCACCTATTTTCCTTGCTTCGTTCCTTTTCCTTTTGTTTCTCTTCGATACCACAATGGACGATTTATGCTTAGAGAGTGCAAGTGTTTGAGTGAGTTTGTGATGTTGTGAGTTTGGCCAAGTCTTGTGATGGTTTATAAAGAAGAATGGTAGCATGGCTTCTATATTAGTTTAATCTCTTCCTACAAGTTCCTAGGTTTTTATTTAACATGTGTGAAATTGGTTTCTTGGGCGTGCAAGACATGGCAGCCGATTTCTAGGATCCTTACATGTATGTCGAGTGTGTTTTTGGACTTGGAGCACATTACACATTGGATCTTAAAGTCTTACTAGGTCAAGGGTGGCTATTCATTATTTTAATGGTGTTTAGGAGCTAATGAGACATGTTTTGTCTCCCTTTTATCACACACATACACGCACGTCATTAGAGGTATGAGGGGGGGGGGATGAACTTATTCTAATCTTGTTGGTTGATTTGGTTACTTATTTGGTTTGGTTTCTCCTTTTGATCCTATACACACGCAAGAATACATGTCCCCTTGGAGGTGTTTAGTGTTTAGTTGTCCTAATTTGATTTACATGTTTTAGTTTTGTGTTTTGGTTCTTTTGTTTGCTCGTTTGGTTACAACAGAAGTATTACATGCATGGGCTTGGATTTGGTCTTGCTAGACGAGGCCCAAAAAAGAAAGAAATGAAAAATGGGTGTTGGGCTCCCTTTGTGATGCGTGAGTTAAGCCTAGGCCCAACGAGAATATTGTGTAGCTTTGGGTCCGGTTACGAGGCCCATTAACGAGTCGGGTTGAGTCACGAGGTGGTATAAAGTCCAATGAGTTCCGAGGCCCTATACGAATTTTATATATTTTTATTCGATATTTTTACAAATTTTTACGTATTCATTACGTATTTTAAGGTTATCAAGATAGTGGGGAAATTTATTTAGATCACAACGGTATATTTATGAACGCTCAAGCTGCGTTGATCATGCATATGCCAAATGATATGCAAATGTGGTGCTTAGAAAATTTCATGACGAAATAGATCGTGTTTAATTCTTGATTAAAACGTTAAGTACATTGAAATTTTCCGGGAGCTTACACAATTCAACTTCAGTGTTAAACACTTTAAATTTATCTAATGCTTCATCCTTAGTATGTAACAAATAAACATAACAAAATCTAAAAGCATCATCAATGAATGTTACAAAGTATTTATTATTCCCCAAAGAGGGAGAAGCATGTAAATCACATAGGTCACTATGAATCAACTCCAAAACTTTAGTTTCACGTTTTACATTTTGAAAAGGTTTATTAGTAATTTTGAAGTTTTACACTTATCAGTGTCCATATCAAAGGTTGGGATTAACCCATCTTTAGACATATCTCGCATTCTTTTAAAGTGTACATGGCCAAATCTAGCATGCCATAGGGTTGAATCATTAAGTTTAGAGGTTGACATAAAGGCTGAATTAATAGTATCATTAACAATATTAAGCCTGAACATTTGATTACACAAATAGCCAAAACTAATAAACACACCATGTTTAGACAAAACAAACTTATTAGATTCAATAACTTGTTTGTAACCGCAATTATTCAAAATACTACTAGAAACCAAATTCTTTATAATATTAGTAACATGTAAAACATTAAGCAAATAAACAACTTTTCCAGAACTAAATCTTAAATCCACACATCCTTTTTATGCACCAGGGCTGTTGACTCATTTCCCATATGAAGAATAGAGTCATCATTCAGTGACTCATAGGTCTTGAACCAGCTTTCATCTTTACACACATGGATTATTGCTCCAGAGTCAACCTACCATGCAACATCATCATCCTGCACAAAGTATGCCTCAGATATATATGTAACATAATAAATCTGAAAAGACTTATTAAACACTATCGACCTTTCGGATGGTTGGTTGAACCAGATCCTGAACCACTTGTGCTCGATCCATTGGCTTTATTGCCAATTTTAACACCCTTACAATCCTTCACAAGTGTCCGGGTTTCCACACTTCCAACAAGTTGCTTTTGGCTTCTTGTTAAGATCGGTTGGTGTTATCCACGATGCTTACGTTTGCCCTTGTTGTCATTGTACCGGTGGAGTTGTTATTCTCCACCATATTGACAACTGATGGACCAGTAGCATTGCTACTTTTTGGCTTGTCATTATCATGTGCCCTGAGTGAATCCTCAATGCGTAGATGACTACCCAACTCAACAAGAGTTAACTCTTCTTTATTATGTTTCAAGGTATGCTTGAAATCTTTCCAAGAAGGAGGAAGTTTATCAATGACACAAGAGACTGAAATAGCCTCATCCATGTGCATTTTGTGTTGTGTGAATCGACCAAGTATACTAAGAAGCTTATTGTATTATTCCATGACAGGTCTAGACTCGACCATTTTGTAATTTGTAAAATTACTCACAAGGAACTTCTTGCTAGAGGCATCCTCATCCATATACTTGGTCTCCAAAGAATCCCATAGTTCCTTAGCAGATTCCTCATTTTGATAAATGCCAAACAAAGGATCAGGCATACCATTGAGGATTAAGCCTCTGCAAATGTATTCGTCATTCTCTCACTTGCTCCTTTTCCTTATATCCTCCACATTTGCATCATCCCCATCAACAGGAATAGGTGTGCTCAAGACATACACCACACTCTTGCTTGACAACAAGAAGTGCATCTTCTTTTGCCATTTTCTGAAATCCACCCCTTCAAACTTATCCAGTTTGGAGAAGTTAGGAGCCATTTTCCTCATAGCAGCATCCATTGATTATCACTAAATAGTTTCTATTGATTGTTGGTTTCTTTTATTCAAGAGTGTTCACAGTTGGGTGTAGATAATCAATGAGTACCGGATATCACTGGTTATCACTTTCCAATAGAAACTATTCGACCCTATGCCTGGGTTACACAAATATCTCTATGGGATAAGACCAAGTGATGTTCTTGTTTTTGGCACAAATCAAGAACCTGTTTGCTTTCAAGTGTTTATGTTTTCGTGTGTCTTTCCATGCAGATGTCAATCCTATTTATAGGATAGTTTTACTCTTTAGTCAATGGAATTATGAGAATTAATCGGCCAATTAATCTCCTCATAATGTTCCTCTAGCTATTATAGTCATAGTGGTTACAAGACCAGGTTAATGTGGTCTTAATTACAATATTATAATCGCCAAAGAAGACTAACTTATGTCGATGGTACTAACATAGGCTTAGAAGTACTAACTTAAGCTTAACAGTACTAAATTATGCCCAACAGTACTAACTGTGCACTGACAGTAGTAACATTACTACTAGCAATAGTAACTACTTAACCACTAAGAACTTAATGGGTGTACACTTGTACCTCTAAACCCATTTTCAAATATGATCATATCCCCCAATTTAACTAAATTTCCAACAGGAACGCTGTTGGTTCTTATTTATTTGAACAACGGTTGGAGGATACGCGTGCTTACGGGTCTTTGTATTTAATAGATATGTCCATCCAGGTATCTCTTTTTTTATGTTTCCGAAAAATAAGTAGTTTCTAAATTAGTGTTTGGGGTTGTTGTCTATTTGATAAATTGGTATTGAAGAGATAATTAATTCAACGAAGTCCGTCTAAAGATAATTTTTTTTGATAGTCTGGTATTGGTTTGTTCATGTGTTATTCACTAAATTGGAATGTTAATTTTTACTTAGGTGGTGTTTGTTATTTCACAAATGCCTTTTAACAGCCTCTGAATCTGAACCGTTCAGACGCGGTAAGACATTTTGGCCGTTCAGACCGTTTGTTTTTTTTCCCCCGTTCAGACGTGTCAGAGGCAATAAGATCTTAATGGTCTAGACTTGAGAGGGGGTGTCTTAATGCCTCTTGTTGACACAAAAATAACCAAAAAAAATTTAGTACGAGCAAGCAAATATGCGGTTCAAACATGAGTTTTTTTCCCATTCAGATGCGGTCAGATTCAGACATTTACGTCTCAGATTCAGATTCAGATGTGAGGTTCAGATTCAGAGCCTTGCGGTTCAGATTCAGAGCCTTTTAAAAAACAAACACCCACTATGTGTGTTTGGACAACTTCATCAGAGGTATGAAGGTTATTTTACATTCCCTAAGTAGTTTTTTTTTTTTTTTTTTTTTTTTTTTTTTTTAAGAAAAACAATTGTCACACTTTCCTGTTTGCTTCTGACCATGAATCTTGAAATTTTATATAGCAGGTCTTTAAGAGAGATAGCAAAATACATGTCACCAAGTCTAAATGTTAGCATGAGGAAGGAAGGATGAAGGAAGATATTGTGGCAACGGCAACATAAACATCAATTGTAGCATGAAAAATGAGGTAACAAATGAACAAGTGTGTAGATGGGTGCTTTTGTATATGTGCCTAGGATTTCATAACATAGAGGTTCAGTTCCTTAACGCTAATGTGGTGATTCATAGGTTATTAATTAGTTCAAAAACACGTTGCAAATGAAAGTGTTACAATGTTCTTATGTTGTGTGTAGGTGCAATGATTAAAAGAAAAAACGGTTTAAGAAACTGATAGATGCCTGTTAAATCGCTTTGTTGTCAGTGATGTACAAAGTTTGGGTTCTGATAAAGCTAATTCCAATTTATTCCTTCCTCTGTGTTGCTTCATGTATGTATCCTATTGCTCAAATACCGTTATAAACCTTACAAGTCGATTTCAATTTACTATAACTATATGTTTATATAACTAAATTGTGGCCTTAATTATCTATAAATATAATAGTTTTGAACGGACTTAAAAAGTTTTTGTATATCCTAATAGTAAAAGAATTATGTATCTTGAGAATCTTTATAAGTATGTAATTTACATAATCTTTACAGTTTAAATGGTTTGGCCACACAGGTACTCAGAATGGCCGATTTAACTGGATTGCATTTCAATGATTAAATCAATATGTTGGAAAAGTAGTATCAACAGGTATCTTATATGATCCAAAAAAACTCAGTTGTTCAATCACAAATTTCGTAGTAGATATGTAATAGAACTTATTTGATTTAAAACCTGTGTGAAAGTTGGCATTTGTAGATATTTAGGCAGAAGAGAGCCCAAAAAATCAGTAAGTGCCATGGATATAAGGCCAACCAGGGAGACGGGTATGTAAGCTGTGACACAAATTTCCTTTGAAAAATCTAGAACCAAGATCCAAACAACCACTCTTTATTAGCTTTTAGGCTTTTGTTGATTGTTTGAAATGATTAGCGGCTATTTTAACTGTTTTTTGAAGCGAATGAAATAGGGTCTGTTAGGTATGAACGTTTATGTTAACCCCCCTTTTGGATGGCCAACTTTCTACATGTTGACATAAAGGCCATTTTCTGTATTTATCATTTTGATTCTTATGATAGTGAACCTTAGGGGTTAGTATCATCATTATTAAAAAAACATCCACATCATAAAAACACACCGCGAATCACATGTTGTGTTTGATCAAATACAAGTGCATGGCGGCGTTTATATACTGATGAAGAGAATGCCGCGATAGTTGTCGGTCCATGGGAGTAAGTCCTAAAATATATGGAGTGTTTGGGATTGCTTTTAACATTCTTATTATAAATAATATATGATTATTATGTTGAGTGTTTGGATGGCAAATTGATTTGGTCATGCAATCATTAGATAATCAACTTTAATGTTGCGTATTAAGTATATAATTATTGACATTTAATATTTTATTATTGAGTTCATTAAATGATCATAAAAGGCAGGCATTCTTTTTATGAAATGGGTCAAAACTCAACCTGTATAAATGGTATGCGCCTGAAATTTTTAGTCTATTTAAGTTTGCAATACTCTTTTTTCGAATCTGCCGTGATTATAGCATGTTTGGTAAGTCACTTTTCAGAGGCTGTTAATTCGTTTAGGGATTTCGTAAGTAATTGTGGTTTTCCAATCATCATTGTCGTTATAGGGTATGCGTTATAAAGTTTAGGTTTATGTGGTCCTTTGTTTCACAAACTAGGATATGGTTTTTGCTGCTACACTTTTTAGGATCAAATTTTTTATACTCTGTGAAACCAACAGGCTCTATTCTTGCTACTAGCCTACTACAGTGATAAGTCATAACACATTTTTTTCACTTGGCAAATTTTTTACCCGTTTTGCCAGTTTTCAGTTTAGTTAAAATAATTTTTGCCTTCAGCCATTTAATCAGCAATGTTAACTTCAGATACCTGTGTTCTTAGAATTGTTATCTACATGATCTTAGAAGTTTCTACGTATAAAAATACCAGATTCATTATTTGGTCTATATTTAATCTATGGTTAAATGTTTTTTACTTTGTAGCAATCAAGCAACGTATGGAGAAAGATGTAGACGAAGTTGGAAAAATTGTGCGGTTTATTAAAGAAAAGAAATGGCAACTTAACAAGGAGGTTAGAGCACGAACATCTTACCTTAAACAAGTGTCAAAAGGCAATCTCTTGGCAATGTACCGGTTGGTCATAATCCTGCGGCTGACAAAACTGTAACAACTATTGGTGGAACCGAAGGTAACCAACATATCTTTGCTATGCTCATCTGGGTAATGTCTGGTGTTTAGGTATGCATTTGTAACTCCCAGTAGTCATTTCGGTGTTTGTTGGCCGTTTGTAAATTGTATGAGGCTTAGTATTGCTTCTTTGGTGGAAGTTTTCTAATCCCTACCCTAAACAACCACTAAGTGCAGGCATGGCTTGATCTCCATAGGGGATTAAAAAGGAGGCGGGGTAAAAATCAAGTAAGTGGAGATTAAGACGAGTCATGAACAATCTGTGGGCAAGGAACATGCTAGTTGTAACAACCCGCATCTTCCGGCTATTTTTCATTTTCGAGAAATTACTATTCACTTTTACTATTCACATTTACTATTCATTTTCACTATTCATCAGGTCAAATTTTTATTTCACATTCTCGTAAGATAAATTATTTTAGTAATGACCTGAGAGTTCGACAATCGTTAGATCATTTTTGCAAAAGTTATTAAGAAAACATCGTTTTAGAGTTTCGTTTTAGACGGTCCACCGTTTAAACATCACACGCTTAACGAAAATCAACCCTGATAATTTTCCTCGCATCAGATAAATTTTTAGATCATTCATGATTAATTTGAGAATTTTTAAGATTTATTATTTTTAATATTACCAAATAAGCCCAGCGCAGAACAAAACTAAATTTACGTTTTAAACAATTCCACTTACATCCAGGCTTAACGATTCCTGCACTGTGTTTCTAATATGTTTTTGACACTTTTAGATTTTTAGAAAAGTCAAACATATTTCCTCCTCCTTTGACCATAAAGGAATTAACCTTATCGTTCTACATTTACGCTTAAATCGCGTAACTTTTAAACTTCACAAATAGCGTAAGTTATCCGCGTCTGACGAAAACCACATTTTGACATCTCATATCACTTTTAGACTAATTTTAGTCTACTCTAAATAAATTCACGGTCGTTTCCACGAAATTTCGTTCTTTTCGATAAGCTGCGAATTCTGCGTTTTTACCGTATTTCCGACTTTAAGCGGCGTTTTGCACCAATGAGACTTATCACCTATTTTATATTTTTAAATGGATTATAATGATGAGTTTAATCATTCCTATAAGTTTCGTATTTTTACGATACCGGTTTCGTTTTATGGCTTCGGTTAGCGTTTAACGGAACCAAAACTCACTCGATAATCAAGATAATACCAAAACTAACCACATAAGTCATCCTACCTTATCATGAACGAAATTTGGGAGGAGTCATCACCTTGGTGTCAAAATCCTAAGCATGCTACCTTTAGATCATTTACATGTGTAATTTAACCATGGTTAGTTTTAACCCAATATATAGTTAACCTAAATCTCTAGCCTATAAATACCAAGCTAAATCACTTCATTTCTCTTGCACCACCCTTCTTAACATCTAAAGTCCTAAACCTAAAGGCATTTCTTATAGATCTTGTAAGAACATTCATGTGTTCTTGAAGAAAACTAGCGTTTGATCTTCGTTCTTGGAAGTTTTCAAGAAAGAGTCGTTATAATCTTCAAATAACTTCAAGTCTCCAAAAGACGTTGTTATAATCTTCTATTATACTTTGAGCTTTCAAGAAGGCGTTGTTATAATCTTCTAATAGCCGTGGGTTTTCAAGATTGCAAATTCTCGTCGAAGCTCCGTTAATATTTTATTTTTCCATAATACTCCAAGTATTCTATATTAAGGTAAGTCTTTATAAGACTCAAACTTATTTAAATACTTATAAACTTGTTAGTTTATTTATTGAATTATAAACTCTTAATATATAATATAATCAAGTAATCAAAATACATGTTTTACGTATTGAGCACTACAACACTAGGGAACTTCATGTGAGGGGTTCATTTGAGGAAAACGTTTCGACGAGTTCTTTGGTTCACGATTTAAAGTGTCCTAGCTCCTCGAGCGTTCTTGCATGACCTCGAATTATGATGGCCCGAACGGTAGTCTGAGATATACAAACTAAAACCATTTCTATAAACAAACATACAAATACTACATCATGATGACATATATAGGATGGTTTATGTTTTCCTAAACATTATTCCAAACCTAAGTCGCAACATTCTATTTTAGGTTGCTCGTAGAAGTTCACACGGCACATCCATCATCCTCATTATACATTTGATATCATTTACTCTAAGGTGAGTCATAGCCCTACTCTTTAATACTTGTTTTACAAACCCTTGGGGAGATACATGCTTTATTTTAAATCGAACACATTGCTTTCAAACCGTATGCTTATCCGAATGTATTATTTGCACTAAGTACCACTATTGCCAATCTTAAGTCCCTACTATCATGAACCATTAATCACTTGCAAGTGAACGCGAATATTGTGGATAGGCCTATTGGGATTGATTTAATCCCGTTTGTGTTGACCGGTAGGCAAACAAACGCACTATATTTGAAGATCTATAGGTTAATTGGCAAATTACCTATTAGGCAACGATTACTATTATATATCATCATTTAACGTTTTCGGTATCATGAGCTTAGTGCAATAATAACTCTTTTGGTTGTCAAACCATTGGTGTGATTTATAACTCACACTACAAACATTATGAGTGTATAACAACGTAACCCACACAAACCTTATGTGTTCAACTCGATTTCCTAAACTCTATGAATTTCACTCAACCTTTGTGTTGTGATTTTAAGCATGTATTTCGTGTCCATAATGTCGGGTCGGCACGGAAGAGCAAGGATCTCAAGAAGGCTATAAATTTTATTATCATTCGAAAACCTATTTAATGTATTTTGTAAACAATGGAATCAACTGGGACCTCATTTTGTAAACTCGATATTTATACAAATCGAATGATAAATCTTTTGAAACGACTCCATTAGAGTACGTTTTCTATTATTATAATCTGTTGTGCCATGAAGTAACACCCAGTTTGAATTCCGCTGCGTATCACGAAATTGGGGGTGTTACACTAGTTAGGTAATATATGCTATTTGAGTATGTGTGTAAATCCCAGTAATGATTTCAGTGATTGATTGTATAAAAATTCGTATGTGCTTGCAAAAGAGTTGCTATGAATTTAAGAAACGACAAGATGTTTTTTAATCATAAAGTTTGACACAAAGCCTATTCAAAACACACTCAATCTAAATAAACATTACTGCAATGCTTCTGCAGTAACGCGCGGGTTAACCCATTCCTAAACAGGTCAAATAAATAAAATAAAACAAAAAAACTATTAGGTAAGAAGGGGAAGAGTTTTTTGGGCCAAAACTGATAGAAAATCACCCAAACTGATCTTTTTAGCTGATTAACCATTGTAATACCATTGTTTTCTTATCTATGCATTGGTTATTTATTAATTCTAATTTAAAAAATAGTATAAAAAAAATGTTTGCAGGTCAAACTGATCCATGTTGTGTTGTTACGCGTCCACACACCTGTGTTGGCACCTATGTAGGAAAAGGTGGTGGAATAGTCGATTCCACTCATTACCAGAATGAGTGACTGGGGGGAGTGTCATGAGTTCTAAAAATCTATCGTAAGTTATGTTTTAGCCATAGTGTCTTGGGCATGTTGAAGGACTAGAAAATGAAGATATATTTTTCTTTGCTTGACCCATTATAAGTAATAATAGCCAAATCGACCAATTGCTTCTAAAATTAGTAATGATAGATCAGTATTGAAAAAATATAGTAAGTTTTATTATATTAGACGTACTAACTATCTATAGAGAACTAATCATGTATGGACCAAAGGTTTAAGTTCAACCGACCCCATACCTAAAGGTACCCATATTGACCCGTTAATTGTTATTGATTTGTTTCTGTTTTTCATGTGTATGCCTTTTCTTGATGAAAATGTTTTCTTAAGTTAAGCTTAGTTATGAAGGAACGCAGTTGCGTTTAATGTTTTTACTGCTTTTTCAGAAAGAACTACAGTCATTCAGCATTCCGGAAGGCTAAAAATGTCAAATCGATAGCAAGAAGTTAAGGGGCAATGGAGTGGGATAAAGAGAAGGCAAAAGAAAGAATATGAAGCAAATGAATCTGAAAGCAAGTGAGAGTTTAGAGCACGTGAAAGAGGCAATGAGCAAGAAGTACGATGAGGTTCACTTTTCTTGCATTCTTCATAATTTTACATCATTAAACCTGGATAAAGTCACGCATCCACTTGCTTCTCAGGATTTGTACAATGAGGCAGCTTCAACGTACAAGCATAGTATTAGGTTGTGTGATGGGTTCTTGCACAATCTTCTGTTTGAACCTGAGTGTGAAGAGATTGCGCAAGATATTATTGATTGGATGGTGAGGAAGCTAAGTTACCATCATACCTGAAAGGTGAAATATTAGTTAATGATTTTAGTAGGTTGCTATAAAAGAAAATATGTATGTATGGATTGGATTTAAACGTTTGGATTTTCAATATTTGGTAATAATCGTATATTAAGGCAGAGCCTTGAAGCTCATTTCTACATTTTTTTGGGGGTAAAAAACAGTGGATAATCCTTGCAATTTTGAATCATTTTCCATCCAACCCGACTGATTTAACATTTCGATATGGCAAAGAAAGTTTTCTTTCAGTGATGGACACGGTATGTGTTAAGTCACCGATATAGTGACCCAAGAAATTACGAGAATAATCCTTGCAATTTTCTAATGGTTTCAAAATTAGTCCATAAGGACTAACTTTGCAACAGTCCGAGAATTTTAGAGACTTTTTCCGTAAAAAGACATTATTTCCAAAACTAATTTTTGAAAATAGTCTTTAGGGTTATCGGGTTTTTTCACATTTAGTCCTTAATTACTAACTTTGAAAGAAAATTTAGCACGGCATTCCTGCAGCAACGCGTGGGTTTTCACGCTCGTGTATACTAAAAGTTGGGTAATACTATTCATAGCAGTGTAGCCACAATGCTTTGAATAGTAAAATTAAGGATGGCCAAGTTTGCAAAGAAGTTAAACCTTAGGGAATAGTTTGTAACTATTCTCTAAGGTTTAAATGCGTTTGCAAACTTGATTTTTCGGAGACTAACGATGTAATAGAATTGAACTTTTAAGGACCAATACATTTATATATATATAAATTGAGTAGAGTTATTTTTAGGGCTGTAAACGAACTGAACGTTCAGTGAACATTTCATGAACGGTTCGGTAAAAAGTTCGTTTATGTTCGTTTATTTATTAAATGAACGAACATGAACAATATTTTACGATCGTTTAGTTAAATGAACGAACATGAACAAAAGTCACGTCCGTTTATTTATGTTCGTGAACGTCCGATTATGCGTTCGTTAACGTTCGTTTATATTCATTTATTTATTTATGTTCGTATATCAAATCTTTTAATTGTATAATTTTTAAATTAGTTTTTTTTAAACAAAACGACACTTATTAAACAATATTAGATGCATACTTTAATAAAGTTTATGATTGTTTGTCTATGTTCATTTATGTTCGATCGTTTATGTTCGTTTAACGTTCGTATAGTGTCTTAATAAACGAACATAAACGAACATGAACAACTCATTTTCTTAATAAACGAACATGAACAAGAAATTTCGTCCGTTTAAGCGTTCGTGTTCGTTTATTTGTCCGGTTAAAATTAAATGAACGAACATGAACAAGGCTCCGTTCGTGTTCGTCCGGTTCGTTTACAGCTCTAGTTATTTTACATACCAAACTTTTCTTACATACCAAGGGACTCATCTCCACCATCCATCTAAAAAGAAATCAATGGCTAAGATTAAAAGCATTTTATTATTTCACCTATTTTTTATAATTTAAATATCTCTTAAACCGTTAATCGTTAAATGCAAATATTTACACCGTCGCGAAGAGCATTTAATTATCTTTCTATAAACGGGCACTTTGATATACTTTTGAAAAAAAAAAAAAAAAACGTTTTTTTCGTCTTTTTTTACGTTACTTGAAATTTGCATGAAAAAAATCATATATGATTAAACACTAGTTTGAATATCAAATGTGATATTAGTGTTAAATCATATATGATATGTGATATCACATGTGATATGATATGTATATCATATGTGATTTTACACTAATATCACATATAATATTACACTAATATCACATGTGATATTACATATCATATATGATATAACACTAATATCATATATGATATAACAATAATATCACATGTGATATTAAAATTAGTGTTTAATCATATATGATATTTAATGCAAATTTCAGTAACGTAAAAAAACTTAAAAAAAAACGTGAAAATACGATTTTTTTGTCGAAAGATATCAAAGTGTCATCATGAAAGATAATTAAATCTTCGTCGCAATATATTTTTATTTCGCTTAACGATTAACGGTTTGAAAGTTATTAATATTTGAAAAAAGAGGATGAAAGTGGGTTTTTTAAATTGTTAGGATTAATCTCATCCATTAGATCAAATAAAAATGGATGGTGGAGATTGATCCCTTGGTATGTAAATTATCTTTTGTCCTCAAATGATCTTAAATCATATAAATTTATGAAAAATATAACGGGATCACAGTACTCCCGCAGCAACGCGCAGGATCACCCGCTAGTTTAGTCTATTTGAGCATGATAATTGATCCGCAATTTTCTCCATTCAAGACTAAATGCTCTAACCCAAAACATAAGGTAGATGGCAACTAATTGGTCAAAGTCAAGTCAACCAAAAAGTGACTCATTTTATCAACCAAAGAGGCCGGCACTCATGCCTCAATCTTACATTTGTCACTATATAATATATTCATAACAAGGTTTCAGATTTACAAAACTAAAAACTACAAAAATGAAACTATGGAAGAGGGCTTCTGGAGCTCTAAAAGATCGGAAAAGTATTCTCAAAGCGAGTCTGACTTCTCGATCTGGGCTCCGAAATATAAATATAGAAACCACGGTCATAAAGGCCACCACCCATGACGAATCTCGAGTTGATTACCATAGTATACAACGCGTATTTGCATGGGTGAGAATATCTGATGACTCTTTACACCATGTGTTGTGGGTCCTCTTTCGCAGAATGAAGAATACCTGCAACTGGGTTGTGACCTTAAAGGGACTCATGCTTTTGCATGGAGTTTTTTGTTGTAAGGTTCCCGGGATTCAAGAGATTGGACGGTTACCGTTTAATCTAATTAATCTCAAAGATAAGCATACTAAGCACGGAAAAATGTTGGGTTTGAACAACTTTATCCGTGCTTATTATGCTTTTTTGGACGAGAAATCATCATTTATATTTCTTCATTCACGTGAACAAACAAAACGAATGGAGACTTTGTCCCATGATGAAACGAATGACGAACAGAAAGAGAAGTTTATGATACAAGATTTTTTTTGGTTACAAAAGCTCCAACGCTTGCTTGATGCCTTGCTCGAGATACAGCTGAAGTCGAGTCAACCAGTTAACATGCTTGTTCTTGAAGCCATGGACTGCATTGTGATCGAGGTTTATGATATCTATGGTCGAATTAGCAATGGAATTGAAACGGTTATTGGAAGGATAAACTCTGCAGGGATTGGTGAGGCTAGAATAGCATTGTTGATTCTGCATAAAGCAAAAGTTCAGAATGAAGAACTATCAGTTTTTTTGGACTTTTGTAAGGATATCGGAGTTGGTAATGCCTATCACAGTCCCAAGATAGAACAAGTGCCAGAAGAAAGCATAAGACAACTTGAGGATATTATTAGTGAAGTTTCAGAAATCGAGCAATTTCCAAAAGAAGAGGAGAAACGGATTGTAGCTGTAGAAAAACACACATTGAAGAAAACACATGATGACAACAATAGTTTAAAGACTGTGATAAGCAATGAATGGGAAGCTTTTGAAGTACTCAAGAAACCGGATCTTATCGACATGTCTTCCCCTCCTGTGAATAACAATGCCAGATTCGACCCTTTCGTTCAACAAAACATCCTTCAAGTGCCTGATCTGATTAATCTATGACTAGTTGAAATATAGTGGTATAAATACCTTTTGATGTCTATGACACAAAGTATATCAAAGTGTACTAAAGTTCATCTATTGATAATAAGTAACTTACATTCTATCTTTCTAATACCCGTTATTAGTAGATCATTCATGATTATTATAATCAAGTAAGTTTTAAAAAAAATTATATGTAAACATTTCCTAAAGTTAGGATGTCAACAATTCGTTACACAAGTTATAACATGTGTACACTTTTATTAAATCTTAAAAGATTAGTGACAACTATTATAATTTACAACATAAAATTTTATTTCTAACATGTTGCACGATTTCTTAATGAAGATCTTGAGACTGACTAATAATAACTTTTATCTTATTCTTATACTAAATGATATTGTTATCTTATTACCTTTTATTAATGTAACTAATTTTCATTTATGTCTTAATTATTATTTATTTACGTACACTAATTTTTGTCATCGTATATATTAATCATTTTATTATGTATCTAATATAATGTGTTAATTGAGTTTATTTCTTATTTATTCTTCTCATCGATTTTTATTTTTTTATTACTTTTTTACGTTTATAGAATTTATATACACAACGACTGTGTAACGGTTGCAAACGGAAATAAACAGCTTTACAATGTCTATATATTTTCGCAATAAAACCAGAGCCAGCAATCCACAATCTTTCACAAAACAAATCTTCCACTTTCTTAAAATAAGTTTTTGTTCATAGAGTTTCTGTGTGACGGTGGGTTCAAACCATGTGGATTAGTCGGCTAAAAGGTCGGAAACCATGGTTACCAAAACAAAGATGGTTAGCCCGTTTCTAGTTACTATCATCATCATTCTCATACTACTTATTTACCCTTTGGTTAATCTCTCACCTGGAGAATTGTACTTTTTTCTTGAGCTTGTTTGTATTGATTTTTCGATTACTCTGTATTGCATTATGCATTGATATTAATGGATTCTAATAATATGTTATTTGTTGAAATTTTGTTATTTTGAGAAATGTCAAACATATCAAAGCTTGAATTTGTTGCTCTTAATCTTGACGTTAAAATGCATATTAAATCTATGGGAATTGCAAAAACTATTATTAAAAACAACGATAGCCCATCACAAGATAAAGCAAAGACCACCATTTTTCTTCGTAAACATATTGATGATTATTTGGAAAGATCTAAAGGATCACTTTGATAATCAAAAGGAAGTTTTACTTCGTGTTGTTCGAGAAGAATTGAGATCTTTACGATTCCAAGACTTTAAAAAAGTCAATGAGTACAGCTCTATTTTGTTCAGAAAATGTTCACAACTTAAATTTTGTGGACAAAGCAAATAACGAGGAAATTCAAATAAAAAAAGGATAAAATTTTTTATTTTTGAATATTAATAATGAATATTATAAGGCCCCATAGCTAGTTAGGGCCGCAACGCAATAAGGCTTTTCGTTCTAGTTGGGCAATGCAAGGAGGCCTCTTTCGCCATTAGCCTTCCCTAACCAGGATCGCTCCCACACCTATAGCGTTCGTGATCGGCCTCCTCAACTTTGTATCGATCAAATGGCGGGGCGGCACAGCCCCCAACCAAGGGAGTGGTTACGTCTAGTATGTCCCCCTTATTCCCGACATGCTATGGTGCCCCGGGGTGGGTATTGATGCAGATATGTTGGAGAAAACGTACTCCACATTTCATGCATCAAACATGACTTTGCATCAACAATACCGTCTGCAAAAATTCAAAAGGTATTCTGAGCTAAATACTTATCTCTTTGTTGCTGAGCAGTTTAATGAGATTTTGATGAGAAATCATTAGTCTTGTCCCACCGGATCATTAGAATATCTTGAAGTGAATGCTACTAAAAATTATCCCAAAAGCTTTATACGTTGGCAAGGCCATATTCATGGAAAAGAACGTGGTCAGTTTGGTAAAAAAAACATTTCTCATGGCCATAACCATTCTTTTGATCGGAATAAGAAAAATGGCCGAGTTTACACTCATGGTCGTTGATTCACCTGTGGTCGTGGTCAAAGAACCAACAATTATGCTCCACGAAATAATAAGGCCGAAAATGTGGGCATACCTAAATATAATGGTGAATCTGGTACATCGCATAACACTGATGGTTCTTGCTTTTGATTTGGTAGCTCAAACCATTGGAAAAGTCTTGCCAAACAGCCCCTCACCTCTGTGAGTTATATCAAGTATCTCTCAAAGAAAATAGAAAGAGACGTGTTAATCTTGTGGACCAAGTTGATTTTGGAAACAATGACTTGAATACCTCAGACTTCTTCAGTAGAGACACTGAATTGAACACCCAATATTTTTTCAGTGATCTGGATATTTGAGATGAACTATGCTTACTTATCATAACTATGTCTTTTGCTTTGATGTATTTCCCTTTTCATGCGTGTTTTTCATTCAATAACTAGGATTTCATTTTCATGTAAAATATCTTTTAAATAATATGACCTTCTAGTTATATTTCTAATACCTACGATCTAAATTTTTGTTTGAAGTCTAAAAAGAACACCACTGGAGTACGAGATTCACATTAAGAATCTTCAACCATCTCTTGACCGTAAGATATGGTAATCAGATTCATACGTAATACTTAATGAAACAAACAACACCTTATTCTTTTGTGAGACTTTGAAAACATCGTACCACTAGTCTACTTTGAAGATGGTTGATCCTTGTGATTATCGGTGTTTCCGTGAGAGATATAGGGATGGTATATATTGGTTAGGTTTAATGTCGATGTACTTACAAAAACCTTGATCCTTTTGGTGTTGGCTAGGAGTCGCTTATGATCATATAAACCATCACTTGTTATCGTCACTTTTATGCTTATTTATTGGTTTTTTATATGAACGTTTTGTACTTAATAGATTATATTTGTGATTTTAGGTTCTATGGATGCATTTGAGGAAATTATGGAAGAAGAGTTGAGGAAATGTTGTGAAACAAAGAAAAATATATCAACTAATGATCAAGGCGAAATGGATCGAGGAAATCAAGTCCATTGTATGTTATATACGAATGAATACTTATGAAGTGGTGAATTAACAGTTATAAGTTGATAAAGGAGGGCTCGCGAAAGAATCAAATGAAGCACGAATAACGAATTTATGTTAATGTGTCGTGTGATAGAGTCGTGGTATATTTTCTTGTTAACGAAGAATGTTTGTAAAATTAGTTATTTTTGTTATTTGCCTTTTTTAGTCATGTATGTTAATCACTTTACAAATTTAATTTTTTTGAATCATGTGCACTAATCGCTTTTTAGATTCAATATTTCAACCATATATTTATCAATTTTGATCAATGTTCTAAAAGGCGTAAGGCGTGGCATGGCGGCATAGCCACGCCTCAAGCCTTACGAGCCTTTGCGAGGCCTTTGCATTTCTTAAGGCGTGCATAAGGCGGCAAAAAAATATTTATAGATTTATGTATTTATAATTTTATATCATTTTGTAAGAGCAATTTCAAATACTAAAGCGCAAATCCCAGATAGCCAGGCCAAAATACGAGGCCCAGGTAGGAATTAAGTTTTGAAATTACGAGGCCCAAGAAGGAAATAGCCTAAATACTAAAAATTCAAGCCCAAATCCGTAAATCCACTAAATGATTCTAAAAATGGCGCCACACCTTACCAAAAGGCGCGCCTTTTCATGCCTTGTCGCGCCTTATCCCACGCCTTTTCACACGACGCCTTGACCTCGCGCCTTGGTCCATTTCTTGGCGTCGAGGCCACGCCTCGCGCCTTGGCGCGCCTTTTAGAACACTGATTTTGATATACATATGAGTAATATTGAAATAATTCAAAAATTCACAAAAAAATATAGAATTAAATCACACAAAACTTATAGCTTTCTTTGTTACGTCTTATATTAGGCTACAGTAACAATATATTAATTCAAATTAGTTGTTTTTTGGTGGGGATAATCATTAATAGAATTATCGATAATACCTCGGTAAACCTTTATAGATATCAAAACAACAAGCCAAATGTTTACGAGAATGAGGTTTGATATATAATAGCGTATCAATATCAGTGGCCCAAGCCAACTAAATATGTGCACAAATCAAGCCCATTATTAGGGCCCATCAATAAACACTTAATAGTGGTCTGCCTATAATCTCACGCCACACCTGGCCTAACGGAACTCATCATGTTGGGTTCTGCCATTCTGCTGCTCAGGAATGATACAACTGCTCAAGTGTTCAATATGAAATACTCAAAGTCATTACTACTGCTAGTGTAATGGTTACTACTGCTAGTGATACATTACTGCTGCTGGAGGATTACTACTGCTAGAGTATATTACAACTGCTACTTAGTTTTGTTTCTACTGCTTATGTGATAATGATGTATAGTCTGTTAGATAATTATAGAATAGATTCTAAAAGATTTATCTTGTATAGAAAGCCATTGTAAACCGACTAGGACTCCTTAGACTATAAAAGGAGGTCCTAGGGTTAGAGATAAAAAATGTATCAATTATAAAGTCGATCATTTCAAGGTTGTAAACCCTAATACTTTAAGTGTATTCGTATATTAATATATTGAAGTGTTTTGTAAGAAAAAATTGTGTCATTCATTGTTCTTCCTAAGATTAAATACAATATTCCGCATTGTGTTTGGTAAGTGTTTCAAGTCAGGTTCTATACGTAATTGCTTTAGGTTCTTCTAAAACAACTAAATCTTTACAAGCTAGAGAATTCGATCAAGTGTTTAACTGAGATCAAAAAGTGGTATCAGATCTTGTGATACAGAAGTTGTGATCAAGAAGAACCTGTTTTTAAAACTCAAGGTTGTTCTACATCTACTGAAGACATGGAGTCAGAATCAATCAACATGGTTCCTACTTTAAAGGTACCTATGCTCAAGTCTGGTGAGTATGAGCAATGGAGGATGAGAATTGAGCAATACATTAAGATGCTTGACTACTTTATGTGGGAAGTCATTCAGTTTGGTGATACTTTACCAGAGAAGACTGTTGATGATAAAGGTGTGGAGACGATAGTACCCATTAAATCTGCTGCAGACAAGGCTCAAAGAAGATTGGAGATAAATACTCATAGTATTCTCATGATGGGGATACCTAATGAGTATCAGTTGAGCTGTAATCATATCCAGGGTGCTAAGTCTCTAATGAAAGCTATTGATCAAAGATTTGGTGGGAATGAAGCTACCAAAAAGTCAAGAAAAAATCTTCTTAAGCGTCAATTTGAGAATTTTGCTGCCTCAAGTTTTGAAAATTTTGATGCTACTTATGACAGACTTCAGAAGCTTATAAGTCAACTAGCACTTATGAAGGTTTCAGTTCCTCAAGAAGATATCAATCTTAAGTTTCTAAGGAGCCTGTCATCAGAATGGAGCATGCACACTATGGTTTGGAGAAACAAAGTTTTGGAAAAGATAAGTTTAGATGATCTATACAACAACCTGAAAGTGTATGAATCTGAAGTCAAAGGGTCATCTAGTTCATCTTCAAGTGCACAAAACCTAGCTTTTGTGTCCTCTAATAACAAAAGTTCTAGCAGTACTCAGGAAACATTTTCTACTGCTCATGGAGTTTCTGCTGCTAGCACTCAAGTTTCTGCTGCTGGTTCATCAAACCCTGACAACATTAGTGATGCTATTATTTGTGCCTTCTTGGTTGATCTTTCTACTAGTTCTCAAGTTATGCATCATGACTTGGAGAAAATTGATCCTGATGATCTTGAAGAAATTAATTTAAAGTGGCATATGGCTATGTTGACAATGAGGGCAAGAAGATTCTTGAAGAAAACTGGAAGGCAACTCAAGATGAATGGACAGAATAATATAGGGTTTGATAAGTCCAAGATTGAATGCTAAAATTGTCACAGGAAGGGCCACTTTGCAAGAGAATGCAGAGCACCAAGGACTCAAGAATACAAGAGTGGAGGTAGCTTAAAGAAAGCTTGTGAGGATTCTAAGACCTCTACATCTATGGTGTCTTGTGATGGTTTGGGTGATTATGTTGGAGTGATCAAGCAGTAGAAGGACCAAACTTTGCTCTCACGGCTTATTATTCTTCATCATCCAGTTCTGATTCTGAGGTATCTAATGATTCTGGTTGTTCATATAAATCTTCGTTTATATACATTAGAGGAACTTAAATCTAGGAATGAAAGTTTAGGAGAAGAAGTTAAAAAGTTAAAGTTAGACAAATTAGGTTATAAAGTTTGTTACTACAAATAAGCCCTAAAAGCGTTTATTTATATTTTACGATCTTCTATTGCTTTGTCAATAACAAACGTAAAATCATTTTAACAAAACAAATAAAATACATAAATGGGTTGAGCCAATAGTTTACTAACACACTTACGTTTTCATATAAAACACTAAACAAGTAATAGTGTTTTCATGTTATAGTAATGCATATGTATAACAACTAGTGTTTACATAATGGGTATATATATACATACTTAGTATGTATTGTAATGGGTAATGTAATGGGTAAGAATCTAAGTACATGACCCATTAACTAAACACATTGAATGTAGTTGGGTAAAACCCAAAGTACATGACCCATACCCATGGAGCTTAATCCATAACCCATGACCCATTGTATGACATCTTGCATGAAATCATAATGGGTATTATCCATAACCCATGGAGCTAACCCATGACCCATTGACTAGATGCATTGCATCTTCTAGATACATTGTATCTATGTGGATACCCATGATCCAAAGTCCATAACCCATGACCCATGATCCATGACCCACAACCCATTTAGGAGGAGCGTCCTACGGATCCCCAGGAATACACTTGACGGATCCCTCAAGCAAGGGATCCGTGGAACAGTAGTGATTTTTTGTCTATAAATAGTGAGTCATTTCTTCATTGTAACTCACCCCTTTATTCTCTCTTAGTGTTGTAAACTCTCTAACCTCAGATCCAAAGGATCTTTCTATGTAGTTTTGTGTTTGTGTGATTCTCTAGGTTCCTCTTAAAGGAAATATTACCACCTCTTGAAGTTGAGAAAGCTCAAGTCCATGGGTTGCCAAGTTTCGTCATCATCAAGACTACTGATGTTATCTTGTTGATAGTTCTTTCCTCTCTCATTAGAAGTGTTGTGTTGAAGACATAGGTGAAAGATGTCTAAAGGGTCAAGTTGAGGCATTAGTGAAAGGTGCCAAAGTTTTGGGTCACTAAGTTTACAACACAAGCACAATAGAAAGAGATAGAGAAGATATCGGATGAACAACTACACAAACATTACGCGTAGGAATCTAAGAAGAGTTATGCGTGAGTAATGAAAGAGTAAATTGAACAACCAACCCTCAAGTGAGGGTTATTACATAGTATTTATAGGAGAGGGAGCTAGGGCAACACTCCTAGTCCCTTCCTTTCCTTAGTGGACTTGGGCCTAGGCTTATGGGCATTCTACATAAGCCTAAGATAATAACAAACATAAAGGCCATAATTAAGCTAACTATTACATATTAATTACTAACACTTGAATTATGGTTTAGGAGTGATTCCAACAATCTCCCCCTCAAGTGCTAGTGATGAATGATAGAGTGATAAACGTTGTAGGTGCTGATGTAATAGTAGCTTTGACGTCTTCTGACATTCTTCTTTCTTGTGAGAAGAAGTGCTTTGATTCGAACAATCTCCCCAGTGTAGAGAAATTGTTTCCTTTGAAAGATTCTGCTTTGACGTCTTTTGATTTTCTTTGTTCTTTAGTTCTTTGTTCTTTGGGGTGAAAGTGATAGTATGGTGTGGTAGTGCGCATCGTGCCTTGTTGCTCCGGTGTCTCCACGTCTTTCTCCAACATGCTCATACGCTCTTTAACGTTGGATTATAGTTGATGAAGTTCTTAAGTCTTTAAACTTTGTAGATTCTTTGTTGATGAAGAATCATTCTGACTTTGTGTTGCCTTTGATTATGAGAGAACTTCCATAATTGATGTTGTTGGTATGAGCATGTGGAGAATCTGCACGATCGATCACTCCGTAGCTTCCATAAGAAGTAAACATAAGAAAGGTTAGTAATAAGCGGATTCCGCACTTACAAGTTTGAACTTGAGAGTGTTAACGACATAGTGTGAAAACACAACTCTAATTCTCACTAAGGCCGTTCTGAACCGGAGTCCCACAAGTGAGATAACACGATGTCAAAGTACACATACGATTCGGATGAGTCGTGAGGTATACCAAGCATCACCTCACGATCAGACCGTTTGAGACCACTAAGCGTAATCCATGGGAGTTACCAAGCGACTGCTTTGTCGTGGTCTGTTTGATGTTGACCACGGCGGGAGTTTCCATTCAATCACCGTGGATCATGATGTGAACCCCTCATAAATGTTCTCGACAGATTGCTAAGATCGTGTAGGACTCGATAACTTACCACCGATGTTCTTATTTTTGAACAACAAGTGATGAAATGTCAAGTGTACCTAAGAGATCTTTGATGAATCTCATGGCTCTAGACTCAATAGTGCGTTTTGGTTTTCCCGAGCGGAGACTAGGGAGAGGTCTCCTTCTTCAATATCCGCAATCTTTAAGAGAAAGCCGATAGATTATGTAGGGTTCCTGTGAGAATGAAACAAGCTTCGATGAGAGAAACTTGGGTGGCTAATAAGGTTTAGTGCATGCGTCCACCGGGTCCATGACGACTTTTAATCTTCAATACCGGCGTCATCAAGTGACAACCAATAGCATATGAATTGAACCCGTGTCCGCCATAAGTTGAATAACTGGAGGGCTATTTCTTTTCACCCTTTTCTTTGCTTTTCTTTTAATTCTTCAACTCCTTCTTTCTCCGATTCTCATTTTCTCCTTTTATAATCATACCTAAGGACTTCTAATTCTAACTATTGGTAGTGTCCTTGGGTAGATCCTTCGACTCTGGCGGATCATTGAATGATTATTCCTAACCTTAATCACCTTATAACTCCATTGCCATAAAACCATTTTTCATGAAAATCTCTCGAAGTGTTTGTGAATGAAAAACATGTTTGAACACTTCAAGAGTTTTAGATTTTCCGAAATACTCCCCCTCAACATGTGCTTAAGAGTTTTAACGGAAATCTGCACAGTGAGGAAAGAGTGCGCACTTTTGAATTGATCGACTCAAGATAGACAATTCCTTGCGAGACACGATTACGTTGCATAGTTAAAGAGATACATTGTCAGCTTTTAGGTGACAACTAGCTCTAATAACTACCTTGAAGATGTGGACAACCCCTAAAGGTTGTCAAACCCGTCAAAGTTCATGTCTATCAAGAGCTTCTCGAATGGGTAAAATTTACTTGGATAAGTTTTGGAAGACAAGTCTTTTCAATGTATGACTGTTCAGATCCCGTCAATTCATGGGTTGAAGTCTTTTTCACACGAGAATTCATATAGCAAAACACAACATGTTTCTTATCACGTATTTTTCTCCCCCTCAAAAATGGCATATAAATGTTATTTTTGAAGAAATGTTGATATCAAATATGACCATTTTGAGTTTTGTGGGAAAAGTACCACTGAGAACAATTTTGTGAACAAAGATTTTAGTCAAATCGCCCTCAACAAGTGATATAAACGGTTGAGGTTTTGAAAATCATAAGGAGAAGTACTTGTTTTTGAGCAAAACCTTTGAAAATGATAGGTTTGATAGGTTTTACTCAAAAGTAAGAAGCTCGCTCCTTTTATAAGGATTGTGGCACCGACGATACCACGTGGTGTCATTACAGAACGGGTTGTCTGTCGTTATGTGTGCACAAGCCATTGTCATAAAATAATCACACATCCAAAATAATGAATTGAAGTAGTTTAAGGGGTACCAGGAATATCAGGTAGGTCAGCAAGAACTCTAGGAATGCGAACTGGTCGTTGATAGCCTATGAGATTGATACGTTGACGACCGCCTACGAAGCTTTCCAATGTTCTGAACTGGTCCCGTCGAAACAACCTTTCATCAATCATCTTGATGATTCTCTGTACATCCCGTCTTTCCTTAGAATCCCATCTCTTTTGTGACCCAATGCCTTGTTGAATCGCCTTTAACCGATAAGCTAGTCCATCTCGAACCTTCTTCAATGTATGTTCCCCAAACTTTTGAAGATCTCTACACGCCATCAAGCAGTTTCGTTGTATCTCACTACGGTAAATTACTCCGAATGGTTTCTTTGAAGAGAGTGTGTTGTGGAAGCGGTTGATGTCGGAAGTTCTAGGCGAGGTCTCGTGAAGTTGACACGGGTCTGTCGACTCAACAACAAGTTTTAGATCTTCTACACGTTCTTGTATCACTATGCTTCGATGAATATGAGCAAGGACTTGATGTATTCGCGTTGAATTTCGGTGAGAGAATTGTCTCATGCGTCCACCCAGTACTTTGGCAAGATACGGATCTTCAATGTCGTTGAGAGACAAGTTCGAAAGTCCGATTCACGAATTCATAGTCTCTTTCGTCTTGTCTTTTGACCACAATTTTCTTGAGGAAAGTGTAGTCCCATTTAGACGAAGAGCTACATGCTTAACAAAGAACGATTACTTTAGTCTTGAACACTTCATGTTGAGACTTCGAACTGGCGACACGTAGTAGATTCGTCGGTGTTCCGACCAATGGTGAATCCCATACATTGCATCACGGTCATACAATTCCACATTGTTGGAAAACATGTGGGTAGCCTTTTCCTCGATGGCTATTCGGTTAGAGTATATGGTCACGGAATGGAAGTGTTAGTGATGTAGCATATTTCCTTGAATCATCACTTGCCGTGTAGAAGAAATTCCAAGTCGTTGTTGAAGAAGTAGCGAAATGGAATCTTAGGTCGATCCGTTGTGAATCGTTGGTAGAGGTTTAGACCGATCGGTGTAGTAAGGAGCATTGTCTTTCTGGAGAAGTCGATGTTTGCTTGAGGTTGAGCCAATCAATGTTGTTGGACATGGCTCGTGCTATGTTTTCAAGATGGTATTGAACCTCGATGGCACTTTCCGAAATGTCTTTTAGCAGTTGAAAGGCTTCATTCTTGATTCGTTTCAACTCGATTTCGCCATCTTCTTCACTCGAATTTTCTTGCGATAACTTTGCATGCTCCAATGTACTACCGTCTTCCGATCTTGACCTTCGTGGGTAGGGAGTAGAATTAACAAGTGTAGAAAACCGTTGTATTCATCGATGTCATCTTCATCTAGCCATGATACTGACGTCGCCCTTGGGCGCCTTCTTTTCTTTTCTTAGGCCTAGATGAGGATTCGGTTTCTTAACTTTGTCGAGAGAGGTGGGTTGTTGTTGAGGCTCATAGAATTCCTCATCGTCACCACCCGTATACTCAAAGTGATCACCAGTTTTTTGAGTCTGGGGTGGTAACTCAGAATCCTAAGGTTTTTCAGTTGAAGAGCGAGGAGGAGATTGTCTAGGTGGTGAAGTCCTTCAGGGTGGAGGTGGCATTGAGGAAGATTCTCCAGACTTCTTTGGACGTTTTGGTGCAGAATCCTTGTCCTTATCATCGTCATCTCTTGTTCGTTTTGGTTGACTTGCTGATTCTTTGCATGAAGACCTGAGTTGATAGTCTAATAGAGTCTCAAAAAATTTAGCTTCATCCGAAGTGAAGGTTCCAGCTCTTTTTGACATTTTCATCACCAATTTAGCGATTAACTCAGTTTCAGAAAGGTCAGATTCTTTGGCCATTATATTTTTAACCAATGCGACGATGTTTGGAGTAAGTTGTTTGGAGAATACTTCTCTAGTCACACCGGGGACAGTATCGAGAAGAAACTTGTGAGTATATTCTCTTGCCGTCTTCTCCAATTCCTTTTGGAAACCTCCTTTGATAAACTTCTGGATTTGTTCCCTTTCTTTCAACAACTCGTTTATCCCGTCTTGAAGAAAGTTGATTCTGTCAGCGAGTTGATTCAACTTTTTGTTGGTAACATCCTTCTTCCGTACTTGCTTGACAGCTTTAACAATCCTTGTTTTAGCCCGGGATAACCAAGAGTCTGTTGGCTTCTTCACTGATTTGGATGTGGATCTGGTTGATCTTTTGGATGGTGGTGGTGAAGAATGAGAGGATGAATCTGATGATGAAGAGTCGTGAGGAGGTTCAGGGTCCTTAGGAGGTTCAGAAGTTTTCTCCTTGGAATGAGTTGGACTGTTGAGAAGATAATCATCGTAGTTTACTTCGTCATCTTTATCAGTTTTAGTCTGTTCTTCAGCCTGAATCCTATCATCTTCATATGCTTTTTCTTTCTCAGACTTCTCTTTTTCTGGTTCCTCCGGGGGTTTTTGTTGTTGCACAAAAGTGGTGGCACCAGTTCCCTTATCGGGTTGATTAACCGCATCAGGAATTGGTGTAGATTGAACTCCACCACTCGACCCTCCGGGGCCACCCATTTGATCCTTTGCAAATGCTTCGGCAAGATGTTTATGTCTGAGTTCCTTCAACTTCCTTTGATATTCCTTTTGCTCATCTATTGGTTCTTCTTCAGAGCTCTCCTTATCATGTTCAATCACAGGAGTTTTCCCTTTACCTTTGTCAGCTGGTGGACTGGGAGGTTTAGCTACTGATGGAGTAATATCGATTGCAGTTTGAGTAGAAAACCTCTTCGTCGGATTCGTATCTTGAGCTTTCGTCCACTAGCTTTCTTGGCGGTTCGAGCTTAGGTATGGGAATAGGAACAACTTCCTTAGAAGGACTTTCCTTTTGTGTGGAGGTTTCCTCTTGGGAACTTCCTTTACTCTCGTGCTTGCGACTTCCTGCACTTCCTCTTCCGGTTTTCCTTGTGGGGTGCCGAAGACTTGTCATCGAGCCGACTTTGTTTTCTTCAACCGCCACCAGATACCTTTTGTATGTGTAGAGCTTTTGATTTCATCGCATGAAGGTGATCCGCAACACATCACCTGTTTCTTCGTTGTTGATTCCTTGAATCGGCGGTTAGGGTAGGTTCGCACAACATGTCGTGATTGTTGGGGTCATTGAGTCTCTTAGGGATATCGAGGATTGAGTCCAAGTGCTCTTTGGATCAATAGTTTTGTATATCGATATATGGAATCTTTGAGCCAAGCTTTTTGAGGAATGACATCATGTCGTCCCATATCGAGCTTCAATTTCGATGTGCTTCATGTTGATCAAAGCCCAAAGATTTGCAGTTCCACGAGCTTGGGATGCTCATAGCCACCGTCACGACCGAAGCATGATTTAGTGATGATGATGTAAAGGGTTCTCCAAGGTGAGGAATATTCTTGAGATCCACGTGTGAATGCTTAGTAATTACTCCACAGCTTTGTCGTACCCAATATCAATCAAAAATTGCAAAATGTCTCTTCAAGAGGGTGCAGAGTATTCATTGGTATGATGTCGAAATGAGGAGGATGACCTTAAATCAGCAGGAGTGATGGTGACTTGCTTGTGATTGAGCGTCACCGTTACAACATTTTGACCTTTGATCATTTGCATTGTATTCTAGAACTGCGAATGTAGATCTCTGATCAGTAGCGTAATTGGAGAGCATATTCGATAAGGATGATTCTTGAGAATATCCACGAGAATCAAGCAAGAAGATTACGGCGGTGAGGGTTTCAAAGTCAACACGAAGGTTGTTCTTTCCAATCTTCATCGGATAGCCATTTGGGAAGATATCAGCAATGGTGAGAACATTTGGTGCATCCACATTCATTTGAGCGTCCATGTCGTGATCTGAAAGATATTTAGCCAACAGAACCAACGTATCGAAAGACATTATGTTAGTCAACAGATGGTTTTATCGTCTACTTATTGAATGTGATATGTCAATGATTGTTACGAGTCCAAAGTCACTTGTTTGTCCAATAGTCTAATTAATTCGTGATAAGTTTCGTGAGTTAGTTAACTTTAAGTTTTAAAGTTTATGTTATCACTTATTTTTCACAGTATATCAAACGTTTAAGCTTATTAGTGACATTATTGGTTTCGTGACGTTATGATTTATTTATTTACAAGTTTACACGCGTAACAATTCATAATGAAGGTTTGATCAAGGCTTAGGCGTAGAAATGGTAGCTTATGCGTAAACATGAGAGGTATACGCGTAAACACAAGCTTATGCGTAGGATCCTAGCTTACGCGTAAGAAATATTACGCGTAGGAAAAGGGGACCTTATGCGTAGAGCTTACGCGTAAGCGCATATAAAACCTTATGCGTAAGGCTTACTCGTGAAGAGTCAACCTTATGCGTGAGGTCATTTGTTCGCATATCCTTACGGGATACGCGTAGTCCCTTATGTAGAACCACGCGTAAATGCTACGCGTAAGATTTCTCTTCGCGATAACTTGCTACGGCGTAAGGTGATCCTTATGCGTAGATGTCTAACAACCTTGATTCTGATTTTTACGTGTAGCAAACCTGAAATAAGATCATCATAGCATCAATATTAACATTAACATTCATTATATAACAGATTTAATCACAAACACTCATTCAAACAGTTACGTGTAAGATTACTTATGCGTAGACTTAAACCCTAAAGTTCAATAATTACGCGTATGAAATCTAGCCATAGGAAATGCACCAAAGTTTTTCTGGTAGTTCTAAATAGTCATGTGAGTGATATGATTAAGTTTTAACATCAAGTTCGCAGTGAATCAAAAGTACCCAAATATCAAGAACATTAAACCCTAATTTCTAATTCTCAATCAATTAGTGTTTCTGGGTTGTTTCAGAGCCTAGATAACATCAATTCACTATAATAACAACATCACGCAACTATATTTTTGACCAAAAACATTCACATTTGAAAATACCCAAACCCACGCATAAACCCTAATTTTCAATCTCATTTAATTAGCGTGTCTGGGTGTGTTTTAATGATAGAAATAGTTTCAAGATGATAAAATAAACATTTTGACACTATCAGTTTAACCAAAAACACCCACACTTGATTAGGTGTTCATACGCTTATGCGTAGAACACCAAATCGTTTATAAGTGAAAATTTAACCGTTGGATTTGCATAAAATTCACAACCATTGTTTGTAATCTTGTTAAGAACAGAAAAACACTTACAGATTGTTGATCCAAAACACGGATTTGAAGATCAAATTATAGGCGTAGGATTAGTTTGGTGTGAGTAATAAATGTGAAGTATTAAAGTTAGGTGGGATGTTTTATTAGAAATAACTTTCAGATTTTGACAGTTTTAGTCCCTCCACCTTTTCCATTTTCATCCAAAGCCTTTAACTTCCATTTTGGTTACCAAACGAAGAATATTTGGAAATATCTTTGACGACACTCCCCCTTGACTTAAGAAATAATGAAAGTTTATAAATTTTAGTCCGAGGAGTGTCAGAAACCAGAAATGTTACCACCATTATTAATAGAAACAACCGGATAAGATAACATGCAAGTACAAGGTTTTATGAACGGAAAAATATTTGCTTTCTCCCTCAACACTTGATCGGAAAATCTTGAATTTTGAAATATTTGAGTGTTGACGGAAGATTTGTACTTGCCATGTTAAAAGAAATATATATAAGAATATTTTTGTTGTTTTAACTGATTTTATATTTTTGTATTTTGTTTTGAAAATTATTTACAAAAGGGATTTTGGTGTTTGACCCGTTTTAAGAATGTTTTAAGAGTTCATCCAGTTCTTCTTGAGTCAAACACCGATACCAATCCGGTAGACCAACTCATTAAACCTAGCGGGAGCTAAGGCTTTGGTGAGAAGATCCGCCAGTTGGTATTTTGTACCCATAAAGTATAATTCAACAGCACTGCTCCACATGGTCCTTGATGAAGTGATATCGAAGATCGATGTGCTTTGATTTGAATCTTTGAATCGAGGTTGCGAGATCGCAATGGCACTCGATTGTCGCAAAGACATCGGATTACATCAAACACGTAACCATAGTCTTTGAGTTGTGTTCTCATCCAAATGACTTGAGCACAACACGACACGGCTACATATTCGCTTCGTTGAGGACAACATGTACGGCCCTCGCTTCTTCGATTGCCAAGACACCGCTTTGTCACCAAGAAATTATAGTGCTCTTGAAGTACTTTTCGAGTCTAAGCATCTGCGTGATCGATTCTCGAAAAAGCTATTAGTTCAAAACCGTAATCCTTCGGATACCGGATCCCCGAATTAATGGTTCGCTTGATGTATCGGAGGATTCTTTTAGCCTGAGAGGTGGGTTCGGTTGGTCGCGATCGATAACGGGAGCAAAGATATACTGGCAAAGACAATATCAGCTGCTTGGTCGTTAGATACATGAGAGACCCAATAATACTACGGTATTTGGTAGGGTCAACCAGCTTCCCATGCAAATCAAAGATCTAACTTCTTGGTATGAGCCATTGGTGTGGCATAGGTGTCACAGCCAGATTCCAAATTTGTTTAACAATTCAAGGGCATATTTGACCGACTCAAGAAAATACCACGGGTGATTGATGAACTTGCATCCCTAGAAAGAATGCGAGTTCACCCATCATTGACATTTCAAAATATTTTGTCATTAATTTTGCAAAAGCATTTGAGTATTTTAAATGTGTTGACCAAAAATGATGTCATCCACATAGATTTGAACGATTAAATATCGCCACCGAATGAGAGGAGCAAATAGTCACCGAACAGAGGAGCAAATAGTCTTTCCATTTGTTGACGAGTAGTCGAGGGCTTGTTTCACCGATGATGGGGATTGAGGAAGTTTAGCGGTTGTGACCGGGTTCCAAGTCGTTATGCTCGTAAGCCATTTCATGAGTTCATCGAATGAGCATGAATCGCTTCCATAACTTGCTTTGTACGACGATTCCGATCCCAGAACCTTTAGAATTCTCACAATATCCAATAAAGACTCCAATGTCGACTTTGGCTTTGAGCTTTCAAAGTCATCACGATCATTATTCGGATAGCAACGGATCCAAATACATGAAAGTGTTTAAGATTCGGTTTTCGGTTGTGGAGAAGCTCAAATGGTGTTTTGTTGTATGCTTTGTAATCATTGAGCGATTCGAGTGTAGCATGTAGTTGAGACGACTTTCACACAAGTAATCTGAAGTTTAGCATTGATTAACATCGCTCGCGACTTCCACTAACATACGGTTTCGCTCTTTCAACAACTCCGCTTTGTTCGTGTGCGGGCAATAGATGTTTGATGCTCAATTCCAACTTTCTCATAATATTCCCGAAGAGTTTGATTCACAAATTCAGTTCCTTTGTTTGTTCGAATCTGTCTGACTGTGTTTCCTTTGTCTATTCCCGAAGAGAGAGAGGGAGATCGTGGGTTTGACCAAGTCAGGAAGTTCTCCTATCCAATGCTTCTTCGTCAGCCATACCCCGAAGGGCTTAGGACTTCGAATGACGAATTCCCCTAAGGTAACCTTCGTGACAACGAATGGTTTGACGCCTATGGATATTCTGGAATCCTAACTTGGACCTTCGAATAGAAGGGTTTCGACACATCTCGGAGGAGTGTCCTTCGAGCTACTCGGTGGGTAAATCATCAAGTATAATGAGCAACTAACAGGCCTAGAGGTAACCAAAGAAATTGGAACAACCTAATATCTCAAAAGTTAGGTAGTGCTTTTTGAATTGGTCAATAAAGCTTGTTATAATTGTGGTACTTTTGAGCATTTACAAGAAGATTGTTTTTACTATCAAAAACCAGTTTGGAAGCATGCCAAAAGCCCAAAAGGGTGAATCACCAAAAAAATTCAAGAAAACTCACCCACATGTTAAAAGAAATATGATTCCAAGAGCAGTATTGATGAAATCTGGTGTTACTAGATTAGTTAATATTGTTCAAACAAAAGAAAAGGTGAATGATGTTAATCAAAATTCATATTTTTCTAAAAGAGATCATTCAACCAAAAGAAGGCCTTTTCAAAAGAAAACAGAGGTTAGTACTGCTAAGGCAAAAGCAGTGGTTTATGCTACTGAGCCAAAAGTGATTATTGACACTGTTTTGGGCAATCATTTTTATGTTGTAAAGGCCTCAGCTTGTTGCGTCTGGAAACCAAAAATTAAAATTTTAGATCATGTTTCCAGAAACAGCAGTGCATCAATGGACTTAAAGATATTTGACTATGTTGTTGCACAAGGCAGATCCAAGTCAGTGATGGCTTGGGTCCCCAAGAGAAACTGATTTTCTTACTTTATGTGTAGGGCAACTTACATGTGGAGCTAAAGGATAAAGTTATATTTGATAGTGGCTGCTAAGGGACATGACAGGAAACATGTCCTACCTTGAAGATTTTGAAGAAATTGATGGTGGATATGTTGCCTTTGAGTGTGATCCCAAAGGAGGGAGAATCACAGGCAGAGGTACAATTAGAACTGGTAAAATAGATTTTGAAAATGTGTACTTTGTAAAAGAGCTTAAGTTTAATCTCCATAGTGTCTCACAAATGTGTAACAAAAAGAACAATGTTCGTTTTACTGACACTGAATGTCTGATATTATCTTCTAATTTTAAGTTGTCTGATGATAAATTTGTGCTACTTAGAATTCCTAGAACAGACAACATATACAGTGTTGAGATAAAAAAAATGGTTCCCAAAAGAGATTTAACTTGCCTTTTTTCCAAGGCCACATATGATGAATCTAAGCTTTGGCATAGAAGGCTTGGACATTTAAATTTCGAAACAATAAACAAGTTGGTAAAGGGAAACCTTGTGAGAGGATTACCTTCAAAATTTTTTGAAATAATGAAATCTATGTGGCTTGTCAAAAAGGAAAACAACATAGAGCATCTTGTAAGTCCAAAGCAGTGAACTCAATAAGTCAGCCATTACATATGTTGCACATGGATTTATTTGGGCCAACATATGTGAAAAGTTTGAATAAAAAGATGTATTGCTTAGTTGTCACAAATGATTTTAGTAGGTTCACTTAGGTTTTCTTTTTAGCAAATAAGGATGAAACTAGTGGCATTCTTAAGGCTTTTATAACCAGAGTAAAAAACCTAGTTAATCATAAAGTTAAAGTGATAAGATGTGAAAATGGAACTGAGTTTAAGAATAGGGATTTGAACCAGTTTTGTGAGCAAAAAGGTATCTTAAGATAGTTTAGTATTGCTATAACTCCTCAGAAAAATGGTGTGACTGAGAGGAGAAATAGGACATTAATTGAGGTTGCAAGAACAATGTTGTCTGATTCTAAATTACCTACTACTTTTTGGGCTGAAGCAGTCAATATTGCTTGTTTTGTGCAAAATAGGAGTAAAGTAGTTAAGCCTCATAACAAGACCCCTTATGAATTGTTACATGGTAGGAAACCTATGATAGATTTCTTAAGACCATTTGGGTGTCCTGTTACTATCCTAAATACCATTGATCACCTTGGAAAGTTTGATGAGAAGGCTGATGAAGGTTTCTTTGTTGGATACTCCATAAATAGTAAAGCTTTTTGAGTGTTCAATAGAAGGACTAGGCATGTGGAAGAGAACTTGCATGTTAGGTTTAGTGAGAGTACATCTAATGTTGCAGGAAGTGGACCAGACTGGCTATTTGATGTTGATGCACTAACCAAAACTATGAATTATGAGCCAGTTGTTGCAGGTACAAAAACTAATGAATATGCATGTACAAAAGCTGATTTTAATGCAGGTACACAAGGTAATAAGGTGAATGAACCTGTAAAGGATTATATTTTGCTACCTCATTGGAAACCTGATCCACCTTTCACAACCCCAGAGAAGAAAAAAAGGAGTTCACAAGATGAAGACGTTGTTCATGAAGTTCCAAATGATGCTACAGAAGATGGTGTACATCCTTCTAATGTTGATAAAGTGGTTACTGAAGATTCAGAGAAGATCAATACCACTAATGAAGATGAAGTTCCAAGCCCTGATCTTGGAAATCACACTAGCAGCACATACACAATTAATGCTGTTGGGCAAAAAGTTTCTGTTGCTGCAGAAAATAACACTAGCAGTAGTAACTCTGTTTCTACTGCTGACCATAATGTTTCTGATTCCAGAGGACTTTTTGATGATTTTGATTATCCTGATGATCCTAATATGCCTCATTTGGAAAACATCTATCGTGCTACTGATGATGAATATGTTGAAGATGAAGTATTTGGTGCAGAGGCTGACCTTGGCAACATGGATACTATTATTTCTGTCAGTCATATTCTAAATACTAGAGTTCACAAGGATCATCCTAAGGAACAAATAATTGAAGAGCCACAATCATCTGTTCAAATAAGAAGTCAAACAAGAGGGCTAAAAGATCTGACGAATCAAGGTTTCTTTTCAAGAACTCTTCAGAAAAGAAACAGTCATAAAGATCTTCAAAATTGCATGTTCGCTTGTTTTCTGTCACAAATAGAACCCAAGAATGCTTACAAAGCTCTACAAGATCCAAGCGGGGTGGAAGCTATGCAGGAAGAGCTTCTGCAATTCAAGCTACAAGAAGTATGGACCTTGGTAGATTTGCCTAATGGAAAGAAGGCCATTTGTACAAAATAGGTGTTTAGATGCAAAAAGGATGAAAGAGTTATAGTGATCAGAAACAAGGCAAGGTTAGTGGCTCAAGGATACACTCAAGAAGAAGGGATTGATTATGATGAAGTATTATCTCATGTCGCAAGAATATAAGCCATCGGATTGTTCTTGGCTTATGCTTCATACAAGGATTTTATAATGTATCAAATGGATGTTAAGAGTGCTTTTTTATATGGAACAATTGAAGAAGAAGTTTATGTTTCACAACCACCTGGTTTTTAAGATCCTAACTTTCTTGACAAGGTTTACAAGGTGGAAAAAGCACTTTATGGTTTGCATCAAGCTCCAAGGGCATGGTATGAAACTTTGTCAACTTATTTGTTGAGCAATGGGTTTCACAGAGGTAAAATTGATAAAACTTTATTTATCAAAAGGCACAAGGATGATATTCTACTAGTTCAGGTGTATGTAGATGATATTATCTTTGGTTCTACAAAGAAGGAGCTATGTGATGATTTTGAGAAACTTATTCATGAAAGGTTTCAACTGAGTTCTATGGGAGAACTCACATTCTTTTTGGGATTACAAGTCAGACAGGAGACATATGGTATATTTATCCATCAAGATAAATATGTAGCTGATATTTTGAGGAAGTTTGGGTTTACTGATGTGAAGCCTGCAAAGACAACCATGGAATCTAACAAGCCATTACTTAAAGATGAAGATGGTGAAGAAGTTGATGTACATTTATATAGATCAATGATTGGCTCATTGATGTATCTTACAGCTTCAAGACTTGAAATTATGTTTGCAGTATGTGCTTGTGCAAGATATCAAGTCTCACCAAAAGTTTCACATCTTAATGTTGTGAAGCAAATTTTTAGATATTTAAGATAACAACCTAAATTGGGTCTCTGGTATCCAAAAGATTCACCTTTTGACTTGATAGCATACACTGATAGTGATTATGCTGGAACATGCTTGGATAGGAAATCCACAACTGGTGGTTGTCAATTTCTTAGAAGCAGGTTGATTTCATGGCAATGCAAGAAACAAACAGTGGTTGCTAATTCCATAACTGAGGTTGAGTATGTTGCTGCTTCAAGTTGTTGTGGTCAAGTACTTTGGATTCAAAATCAACTTCTTGATTATGGGTACAATTTTAATTTTTAAGCATACCAAAATTTACATTGACAACAACAGTACTATGTGCATAATAAGAAATCCTATTTATCATTCAAAAACAAAACATATTGAGATAAGACACCATTTTATAAGATATTGTTATGAAAAGAAGTTTATTCAAATTGTTAAAATCCATACTGAAAACAATGTTGCAAATTTGCTCACAAAAGGTTTTTATGTGAGTAGATTTCAATTTTTTATTGCAAATATTGGAATGCTAAATCTTTGAAAATCTTATCTCTTTGTGTTTTTGTAAAGTTTTGTAAGGATTAGTACTGCTGAAAATGTCAAAAAGTTGTTTCTGTTGCTAGTTATATTTAGTGTTGCTGGTTGTTGTTGTCAATAACTTTACAAGTGCTAAGTATAATTATGTGTTGTGATTATTGTGCAATATTGGTTCTTGTGTTTTGTGGTTTTTGGACTCACCTTTTGCAGGTTAAATAAAGTGGAATGATATTTGATGTAGAGAAAGTGTTTAGAGATTACAATAAAGTTTCTACTACCAAGCAAAAGTTTCTGCTGCTAAGCTAAAGTTACTACTGTTGGGTTTGTATTGTTATGTCTGAGAGTGCAGGGGTGGATTGGTAACATTTACACTTAAGGGTTTAAATCCCCAATTCAATCGATAATTTAGTTTCTCACACTTGTAATTTCTCTCTAATCACAAACCCTAACATCTTTTATCAATCAATTTCAAAAATCCCCAAATCACGATGGCAAGGGCAATTGAATCAACACGCACATTTGCCAAAAGTCACAACATGGCCGCCTTTTTGGAGAAACCTAATTGTTCTGAAGGATTCACTCAGATAATCGATTTCTTGAATGCTACCCCTATTAGGTATGCATTAACTGTGAATCCTCCTATATGCATTTCTTTTATTAAGCAGTTTTGGTCTACTGCTAAGGCCATAACTTTTAATGAAGAAAAACAGATTAAGGCCAAGGTAGATGGTCAAGACATACTCATAACTGAGTCATCTATTAGGGAATCACTTCACCTAGCAGATGACGAAGTGATTGAGGTCTCTCAAATGCTGCTTTTTTCAAAGGTTTAAATAAAATGGGGTATGAGAAGAGGAATGAAAACTTAAAATTTTACAAAGGTTTCTTCTCACCTCATTGGAAATTCTTAATTCATACTCTCTTACATTGTTTAAGTCCTAAAACTACAGGCTGGAATGAGTTTGGTACTTATATAGTATCAGTTGTGACTTGCCTTACAAAAGGAAAGCCTTTTAATTTTTCAAAAATGATTTTAGAGGGTATGATTAAGAACTTAGATGATGGAAATTCTTTACTATATCCAATATTTTTGCAACTAATCATTGAAAACCAAATTACTTCCATCAAAGTTCATAAAGGAAATTATTCTGACCTCTTACTTAAGTATAAACTATTTGGTAATATGAAAAGGGATGGCAAGGATTTTTCAGGAAAGGTTACACCACTTTTTCCATATATGGTGAACCTTCCACAAAAACAGGGTGAAGGTGCAGAAAACATAGCTGCTACCCAACACACACCCGCTTTTGATGCATCTAGCTCACAACCCCAAAAGACCTACACCTGTAGGAAATCAAAAAATAAAGATACTGAGATACCTTAGGCTGGTGTCAGGATGGTTGAAGTTGAGGCTGTCATGGGTGTGGATCATGACATGTTGGTGAGGCCTACCACTACTGGTGCTAGCTTAGAAGTAGAGCATGTCAGTGGTAACATAAATAAGACCCAACCCAATACAACATCTGATGTGTTGAGTTCACATAAACTTAATGCAGATGATGGTAACCCCAACCAAGTGGCTCATATAGGGGGCTCAGATGCTCAAACTAGGTTTGAGACTGAGTTTACACCCATTGATTCACCTCTCAGAGAAGGTAACACATCCAAAGTGATGAGGGTAGATCTGAAACAAATGAATTGATGGATACTCATGTACACAATGTTAATTCCATTGATCCACCTTTTGGGCTAGGTAACACAAGCCGAAGTGGTGAGGATAGCATAAAACTTATAAAGGAATTGATGGACACATGTACCAAATTGACAAAGACTATTTTTGGCCTCCAAAAGCTCACAACTTCACAATGTGCAGAGATCAAAAATTTGATGCTGAGGGTTAAATATTTGGAAGGTCAAAAGAGGTCAAGAACAACTCAGTTTAGAAGGTTGAAGAAGGTGGGCACAACATAGAGGGTTAGTTCCTATAAGAATACAAGTTTGGGTGAGGATGCTCCCAAACAGGGGAGGAATGATAGCAAAGTCTCAGGGGAGGATACAAATGTTGAATGTGCTGGTGCAGAGAATGTGGATGTTGGTGTGGATATGGGTATAGATGTTGATAGTGGTGACAATTTGGCTAATGAATTTGTGGTTGCTGATAAGGAAGGTAATGAGGTTGTGTTGGAAGAAGTAAACAAAGATCAAGTAGTGAAATATCAAGGTGAACAGCTTGTACAAGCTTCAAAGATCATGTTGGAGACAGTTCAAAGTTTAGGAAATGTTGTTGTTGCTAGTGATGGTGAAAATATTAAAGAAATGGCTAAGGTGGATAGTGCTGCTGATGTAAATATTTTTGCTGCTAGTGAGCAAGTTCCTACTGCTAGTACAAAAGTTTCTACTGATGCATCAGAAGTTTCTACCGCTAAGGAGAAAACTGTCTCAACTGCTGAGCTTTTGGATGATGAAACAAGTATAGGTCAAGTCATGATTCAACTGAAAACATCACAACCATCATCTAAAACAACAAAGACACCTGTCAAAGGTGTAATCATCAAAGAACCTTCCTCTACACCCAAGAAGATTGCTCAACAACCTCCACAGTATAAAGGCAAAGGAAAAGGAATAGTTATTGAAGAGTCTAAGCCTGAAATACCTGTGGAATTCTGGCCAAGAGATAAAATAATGGAGTATGATGCCAAAGTTGTTGTTGATTTGGCTGCTGAGTTTGAACCAGATAACCAAAAGGTTCTTGAACAATAGAGAAAAGTTGTTGAAGATGAAGCTAAGACCTTAATATTGTTAGCTTCTTGGGATGAAGAAAGGGTTATGTGTGATGCTGATATAGAACTAGCCAAGAAGCTTACTCAGGGAGAGCAAGAGTTGTACACCATTGAAGAAAGAGCTCAATGGTTCAAGGAGTACATGGATAAAAGGAGAAAATTTTATGCTGCTAAGAGGTTAAAAAAGAAAATGCTCAGACCACCCACTGTAAAGCAAAGAAGAAAAGTTTATGAAAAGTATCTGAAGAATATGAAGGGTTACAAGAAGAATCGGTTAGCTCATATATTTGATGGTGAGATTGAAAAGATGTATGAGAGAGCTAAAAGAGAACTAGAATGTTTTGTGCCCATAAAGACTGAGGAACAGATAAAAGAGAAAGTGGTGGAGAAGGTGAAGGTAAAGAAAGAAAGTTCTAACTCAGGAGTGAAGAGAGCTGGGAGTGTTTTGAAGAGGGTTGATAGAAAGAAAAGAAAGGCTGATAAATCTAAAGCAGTTGAGCACAGAGAATGTTGATGAAAAACTTGAAGAGCAAGTATCTGATGCAGAAGACAGAGAAAAGATGCATGCTCTTACAGTTATTTAAAAAAGAAGAGAACCTGAAGTTGTTGATGCTGTTGGGATTTAAGATCTAGTTAACCAAGTAACGCAACGAGTACGTAGCGGAATTGGATCTAGTTTATGCAATTAGGTTAACACATAAATAATAAACAATAATAAATAAAATTTGAACAAGAAAAACTAACCCTCGTAGTCACCTGCAAGTAATTAACGAACTAGGAAACCAAGTATTCAAAACGAATACCTCTACGAGTCCACACACAAACACTTAACCACGAATACGTCCAATAAATCTAGTCGTGAACGTTTACCCAATCAACCCTTGAATACTTGAACAAACCACGAACAAAGAAAACCCAAGAAACTTATCTTTGACTTCTGTCTGAGATCCACAGTTCTACCCGATAACCAAAGGACAGATTTGTCCGATATCAGACAACACTTGTCCGATAAATTCTGTGAATACATTCTGCCTGAGAAAACATAGAAAAAAGACCACTCTTGACAGCAACTAATCAACTTATGAAGCTTAGAACCAAGAACTTTGAAACCTCAATAAAACCTTGAATAATTGTGAATCAAGTTTAGGTTTTCAAATAGAAAATCAAGAACCCTAATCGGATGTACACAAGATCCGATTTATCTTATTTATCTGAGATGTTATATAGATTATAATCTAGAGTTTTAGGGATATATAGAGTCGTGTATTAGGGATAGAAAACGTAGGGAGTTTTAGAGATATATATCGAGTATATATAGCTCACGAACTAATCATCACTTGGGCTCAAACTTGAGCTCCAAGTTTTCCCACTTTCTTAATCCAAACACAAGTCCAACACCTAATCCAAAAAACCCTATGAAAGCCGGTCACTGGGCCTTGGATCACACTCAAATCGGATCAAATATAACGGTTCAAGTAATATACAAATGGGTCGTATATTAGTTCAAGTATAAACGTACATAACGTACTCTTGTGTTTAACGTGTGTGCCCCATAGGCTCACACACTTCTAGTCGTTTTCGTACGTATCAACTCCCATAATCCAATAGATGCAGTTCCTTTAGGTATCAAATATCCTATCATTGAAGTTACTTCTGGAATTCAAGATGGAAGTGAAGCTTATCGTAATATAAAAATAACCAATGGTAAGAACTATAGATTTCTTAGATTTCTGAAAATGGTTCAAAACTTTGATAGGTATGACATTGTGACTCTCTGGAGATTAATAAAGGAAAATTTTGGTGGTGCTTATCCAGATAAAGTTTATGACAGAGTAATCTTGAATTATTTAAAAATAATTTTTGAACCAAGTCATGAAGACGAGGAGTGGAGAAAACTTAAACACAACACAATTCAACAATGGAGGTTGTATCAATCTTGTGGTGTTCATATTTTGTTTACTCATGGTCTCACCATTTACATGCTTGTGGAAAAAGATTACCCTGCTCTTAGTCACAACAAATAAATTGTACGACAGATGCTGAAAGAAACAAGGTTGCAAGTTCAACATGATTACTTCTCTGATGATCAAGCATATCAGTTGTTGAAGAAGTATGAAAGAATTCTCAACCCTAAGCCACCAAAACAGAAGTAATATGTTTGGAAGCATCCTCTTGGTGATTATTCAAGCTAAACATGAAACTTGATGATTTTGGGAAGAAATATCAAGTTTAGGGGATGATTGTTGGGTTTTGAGATTCTGCTGCTCAAGAATGATACAACTGCTCAAGTGTTCAATATGAAAAATAATCTAAGTCATTACTACTGCTAGTGTAATGGTTACTACTACTAGTGATACATTACTGTTGCTGGAGGATTACTACTGTTGGAGTATATTACAACTGCTGCTTAGTCTTGTTTTTACTGTGATGCAGGTTTTCCGACCAGGATTTAATATTTATAAGTCTCGTCTACCTAAGGTCTACCTATTGCACTAACGAGCAGTGAACCCGATCGTGCGTAGTATAGAAGGTGGTAAAGCCGAGGTCGTTCCCAAGAGCTATGTAGATGAGGATCCTATTAAGTATAAGTGTCACGGTTTTAAATGGTTTTAAGATTAAAATGATTAATTAAACTAAAGACAAGAAATAAATAACGAAAATCAAATTGAGGTTGTGAACAATGGTGAGAAAGTATGCTAACCTAATTATTCATCTTATCATGTAATGTCTATGTTTTCGAATTACTTCCTATTGATTCAAGTGTGGGTTCAAGTCGCTATGACAACATTTGGTTAATTCGTCATAACCTATCAACAAAGGTTCCTTGCCGACGTCAAAGGTCTACCCTTTGGGGAGTCAAGGGTCTTAAGCAACCTAAGCCAAGTTATTAAGTACCCTACATGCAAGATTCGAAACAATGTGTGCCCGAGTGCTAGCATCTTAGACACATATCCCTAACTTCTTAAGTTCATCCATCTGAACGGTGATCCTTTGGTCAATTCGCACAAGAGGGATTTGATAGTCTTTTGGTCAATTCTTACCAAGCCTCTCTACCTACTTACTTAGGGTCAGTTGGTCAATTCTCCTAAGCAATTAGATACAACCGCACTTCAAAACTACCGAAGCTAGGGTAACTACCATCGAACTATGCATGCATACACTAGAAACAATTATAGAAGCATGAAAACACAAACAATACAATCAAGGAATCATAACTAGGCTAGCACCAAAGGTTCTTAGCCGATCATATTAAAAGACACAATGAATTCAATGTTTAACATGATTAAAGACATGAATTAAGGTGAAAGATAGTAGTGATCGCTAAAGCTTATCGATATGGTGTGATTCCTCCCTTGGATATGGCTCCGTATGCTTGGTATGATCTGCCCTTGAAACCCTCTTCACGTTCTCTGCTTTTGTGTTGTGGGTGAATGATGTAAAATGCATATTTTAAGGTTTGTATTTATAGGCCCGATCATAGTTACGGCGTAACCTAAGTTGAGAGTTAAGCCGTAACTTAAGTATCTTCTAAACGAAAAGCACGTAGTAGTGATTACGACGTAACATAAGGAATAGTTACGCCCGTAATTGTAGCTCGCCATAATTTTGTAGATAGTTACGTCAGATCTTGAATGCCTTCTAAATGTAAAGGTGGTTACGCCGTAATTCATGTGAAGAGGTTACTGGCGTAGGTGACGGAGGCGCGAAATTCTTCATGACCTAGATGGCTACTGGCGAACTTAAGTTGAAAGTTACGCCAGAATCGCAGCTTGAGTTGGTTGCTGTGATAAAATCCCTGCTACGGCGTAATTGAGAATATGAGTTACGCTGTAGCTTCTTCAAAGCTAGCATACTAAGGTAAAACCGTTAAGAAAATATCCAAATCCGTGTCTCTAAGCTCCAATGCTCATATTTTACCTGAAAACAAAATATAAAAGAATAAGAGTATAAATCCATATAAATGACATAAAGTATAAGCATAAACGGGGCAAATTAACACTTAAAAGTCAGGATTATTTGACGTTATCATATTGCTTATGTGATAATGATGTATAGTCAGTTAGATAATTATAGAATAGATTCTAAAAGATTTATCTTATATAGAAAGTCATTGTAAACCGACTAGGACTCCTTAGACTATAACAGGAGGTCCTAGGGTTAAGATAAAAAACGTATCAGTTATAGAGTCCATCACTTCAAGGTTGTAAACCCTAATACTTTAAGAGTATTCGTATATTAATATATTGAAGTGTTTTGTGAGAAACAACTGTGTCATTCATTGTTTTTCTTAAGATTAAATATAATATTCCGCATTGTGTTTAATAAGTGTTTCAAGTCAGTTTCTATACATAGTTGCTTTAGATTCATCTAAAACAACTAACTCTTTACAAGCTAGAGAATTCGATCAAGTACTTAACTGGGAACGATGAATGCATAGTACTACTGCTCCCCAACTATCACTAACAGTTAAGATGTACCATTTGACATCGTACAGTGGGACGCACAACAGGCACTACTTTTGATGAGCCAATGAAGAGAGTCCACATGTCTCCCTTGTCTGTTCTCCAGATGATCAATACATGGATCCCTCGTAGCCATTGATCATCCCTCAAGGGTTTATCTCTAAACCCTACTCGCCTCTTTATAAATAGAATGCCTCATACATGACTTTATAAGTCTCATACACTTGGGAAAATACTGCCTCACACGCAGTCTTAAATGGTCTTTGTTTAAGTGTTACATGAGCTTCTTGATGTCAATCATCCTCATCGGGTCCTTACTGTTCAACACGGGAAACCAAACAATAAAACCATCCCAACCCATCTCTTATTACTGATTTACATACCATACGTAAATATGGTGCTATCCGTGGAGATATGATACGAAACTACCACTAATTTCTCGCAAATTTTCACCTATTTTCATTCATTTCTCACTTACAAACCGCAAAATGTTTTCCTTCTTACACTAGTTTCTCAATCAAACATGTCTGGCGAACAACCCCCTCAAATTTCAAACATAACCAATGAACACCTCGGACCTGTCCAGGTGGATGACCTCACTCACACAAAGAAGGGTCAGCAAAAACCAAAAAAAAGGTTCACCAGCCATCTAGAAACCTCACAAGAAGGTCATCAAGGGAAGTGCATGTTAGCTTGCATACGACACTCTCCCAAGAAGGACATACAATACACAACCTCATGATGAACATCAAGTTCTCAGGCCACCTCCTCAAGTAAGAACAAATAAGAAGATCATAGTTCAGGGCAAGGCAGAGTGCACTAAAGAGTGTTGGGGAAAGGAGCCGCATAACATCCATGTCGCGTCATAACGCGTCAAATTACCTGAAACATCTCGCAAAGCAAGATAGTTGGCTAGCTCTCATGTAAACGCATTACAACCTACTTACCATTTTGCACATTACTTTACACTTAGCAAACAGGCCACAATATCACTTAGTAACAACCCTGAGTATAGCATAACTATGAGCCTAATTCAAAAAGACACCCTGACACCACTACCTAGTCCCTCCCCTCAAACCAGCACGCACCTTACTTTACGCCTAACTCAAACTCCAACTACAAATGCACACCTAGTTAGGTCATATACCAGGGCAATTACAGAGAGAAGGAGAAATCATTTTCCTAGTATACCTAAGCTTGGATAAATAAAAACAAATGCCCCTAGGGATAACTCCATCATATGGACAAAAAAACCTTCTCACCGTGGTAAACACCTCATGGTAAGCAACACCAATCAACTAAGACAAGAAAGCCTTATGGAATAAGTAGGAAGTGTCCACATGATCCAATCATAGCACTCAGGTACAAAAAGAGGCATCAAGGTTATGGAAAACTGGCAGCGTATCCCATCACGAAGAATTCCATGGGATATCATTATACCATCATCTGACCCCGTTGTTATTACAAAAATGATGACCTCGTTAGGGTTAGTAGAATATATATAGATGGAAGGAGCTCAGTCATTATAATGTATGAATACTGCTTCAACAACCTCCCAAAGCACAACATATCTAGCCTGGAACCACCAACCACGCCAATGATTTTCTTTTTAGGAAAAATGTCTTATCCTAAGGGCGTAGTTACTATAGAACTTACATTATGAGCACACCTGCTGTCGAGAACAATCATGTTATAGTTCCACATTGTCAAATCCACATCCAAGTATCATGTAATACTAGGAAGGACAACACTTCAAAAGTTCATCATGGAAGTTTCTACCATCAGGTCATTAGTAGAATTTCTAACATGGGTTGGAGTCGCTATAGTCAAAAGTGACTACCCTGATAGAGATGCAAGCCTAGCCACTGCAGTAGAAGAAAGCAACATCAGGGAGATCGCATTGGAACCTATTCTAGGTAGGGGTGAGCATCGGTCCCGGACCGAACCGAACAAGACCGAGACCGAATTAGTCCAAAAGCCGAGACCGAGGACCGGACCGTATGTGGTCGGTCCGGTCCGGTCTCGGACGAACCGTCGGTAGGTCCGATCTAACAAGGAAAAATAGTTGTTTTCTGGTCCTAACCGGATCGGATCGACCACCAAGACCGAATTAGCCTAAAAGCCAAGACCGAGGACCAGACCGAATGTGGTCGGTCCAGTCTAGTTTGGTCCGGTCTCAGTCGGTCCATCGGTTGGTCCGGTCCATTCGAGTGGTTTGCTCAGCCCTAATTCTGGGAGACAACCCCAAATAGGTAAAGGTCATCACTAACTTCGAATACCCAGATCAACCTATCACAATCTGAACCAACCTCCCACCTCATGTACAAAACCAACCAGTACAGTTGCTAGCAAATAGCCTAGATGTATTTGCGTGGAAACCATCAGACATGATTGGTGATAAGGATTTAAAACGTACACTTTTAAGGGGTCATTTAAGCCCTTAATTGCCCCTTTATATCCGCATTGCTTAATTTCGCTTTTCACTTTTAGGTCTCTTGAAGGCAAAATCTTGGAATGATGCTTATTTGGATGAAAAGGATGAATATGTGAAGAAAATGGCTAAAGTCAATATCAAGACACTCAAGTCTGCTGGAAGTGCACCCGGCGTCACAAACAAAGAGCGACGCCACTTATTTTTGTGACTCGGAGTGAAATTGTTATTTTACACCGACAGTCGAGCTTTGAAAAGTAGGGCATCACGAGATTTTTCCTCGGACGACCTAGATCCGTTCGACGACGCCGAAGTTGAAGTTGACAGCGTCACAACTACAACGTGATGCCGTCCCAAATTTGACTTGCCAAGACGAAACCCTAATGACGGCGATCGATCGGCGTCACAATTAAAAGGTGACATCGTCGCGGTTGTAACTCTATATATAGAATTCGATTTTCAGACTTTTAGAGAGGTAGACTTGTGGAGTAAAAACCTAAAATGATTGTAGTCCGTCTAGGACAGTATTTTTGGATTCTAATACCCTATTTTACATCGAGATAAGTTATTTATTCCCTTGATTTCATTATGTCTTCAATTGAATGTGTGTTTGCTTGCATGTTTAACACGTCCGACTAATTTACTTGTGTGTTTGCTTAGATATATGAAACCTAGTTATTGAATATTGATTGGTTGTCTCTTATCTTAATAGTAATTGGCTTAGGAGTGCTTTAAGCTATCGTTGTGTTTAATGCTTGATAAATCTTTGATAGTTTATGAATGACTTAGTGGATTTCGTTTACTAAACCCAAAGATAACCTCAAAGTTAGTTTATGAATGACTTAGTGGATTTCGTTTACTACACTTAAGGGTGACCTCAAAGAGTTAGGGAATGCACACCCTACGACCTTAGAAAATACAACGCGTTAAGAATAAGGACGTGACAATTCAACCACCAATAAAAGATAACTAGGGAGTAATAGTATCTAGGTAAACACATCTTTAATCATCATACGAGCACACTTCAATAGACATAGACTACCCTTAGATTAGATAATTAGAATAGTAGAATAATCGGTAGAAGTACCAAAACCTCCAAATCCAATACCTCGAGATTTTACCCTTAGCTTTATAAAAAAATATAAAAAGATAAAAAAAATCTTCCTCAACCCCAACCTTAGCGTAGCAATTTCTCACTAGCATTACTATTCCTTTAGAGAACGATATCAATCTCGAGGCTTACCCTAATACTACACTAAAATGATTAGGTTCACTGCCTAGGTGGTCGAAAAACTTGCTCGAAGAAAAGGAAGTTTCCTTTGACCCCGAACGCGTATCAAGTTTTTGGCGCCGCTGTAGGGGAATAGAATAGCTAATTAGGATTCCACCTCGTTTAGGTTCCATTGCTTGATTCCTATCAAGTGAGATTTTTTCTCATTCCTAGATTCCTTGTAGTCTATCCCCGTTCTTCGTGAGTTTGTTAGTAACCCCATCACTTTTCTTCATGCAAGGTGATAATCCGCCACCACTCATCGATCCACCAATCAATGACCCGCCAAAAGCCCGTACTCTTGGTGAATACTCTAGACCAAGCCACCGAGGCTATAGGAACACCATTGAGCTTCCCGGTCAAGCTCAAACTACGACCCTGTGATCCGACACCATCCGGTTGGTGCAAAATGGATGTGCATTCCATGGAGTTTGTTCCGAAGATCCTAATCAGCATCTTAAGGATTTCCTTAAAATAGTCAATTCCGTCAACCTTGATGCTACTACTCAGGAGACCACGCGCTTCCGTCTCTTCCAATTCTCTCTACGGGACCAAGCTAGTAATTGGCTTAATCGACTTCCCGCCGGCTCCATCTCAAGTTGGGATGATCTCACCACTCGTTTCCTTGCCCAATTTTTCCCACCGGGGAGAACTACTAAGCTTAGGAATGAAATCTTGATGTTCCAACAACGTCGAGGTGAATCTCTCTATGAAATATGGACTCGAATTCAAGGACTTGCTCCATAAAGTCCCTCATCACGGCATTGGTCTTTGGATTCAAGTCCAAATCTTTTATGATCATGTCAACCTCTCAACTAAGCAATCCATCGACCAAGCGGCCGGTGGTAAACTTAGTGATCTCACCGCGGAAGAATCGTGGGGTACAATAGAGGACCTTGCTCTTTATGACAACAAAAGTTAGAATGACCCCCATGAGTTGCCCAAAACCGTCAAGGCAATCTCCTTGCCTCCTATTGACTCACAAACTTCCGATTGTAGGATGCTCGAACTTGAAGATCAAGTCAAATTCCTAATGAGCTCCTATGAGACTCCTAAGCCCGAGCAAAATAACTTAGGAAAATCCTACAACAACTGTTAGGAATTAGAAAATTCCATAGTGAAGAGTCGGTCACCCCAAATATTATCTAGCATAAGTTAGCTCGTAGACTTGTAGTTATTTACGTTGTCTAGTTGTTAATTAGTCAGTTTGTAGCGTAGTTTAGTTTAGAGCAACACCGTGGAGGAAGGACGGGTCTTTACCCATCAGTATGCACGATCCACAACCGATGGGAGGACGTATTGTTTGTAAGTATAAATACCCCTTCCATCCATGGAAGGGGTGTACAACAATCTAACCTTTCATTTTATAGAAGCAACTCTACCAAGAACACCATCTCTACTTTCTCTCACTAAAATGTCTAACATGTATTTTGATCATCCAAGACCACCCGAATCATCAAACACATTAATATTATCGATCCTACAATTGGTATCAAGAGCCAAGGTTTATTGTGTTTTGATGATTGATTGTGGTTTGAATCGTGTTTGAGGCTGCTGTTTTGTGCTGTGTTTCATGGTCGGAAAACGTTTTTTGAGTGTATTGTGGTAAAACTGATATTTGTTTTCTGTTTGTCCAAAACTGATATTTGTCTTTGTGAACAATATCTGTTTTCTGTTTGTCCAAAACTGTTTTCTGTTTGGTCAAATATTAAAAGTCCTGGTCATTAAAGTGAATAATATTTGTCTTGTGTCAATGTTGTTGTCCAAAAAAAAATCCTTTATATAACTTTTTGTTACCAAATCTGAGTATCTTGGTATAACAGTGGTCAAAAACAGTCATCTGGTGTTTCGTTTATGCATTTTTTCTGGGTTATCTTTGATGTATGAACGAAAAATGGCTTGAAATTCTTACTAGCGAGTTTTGGTGCATTTTTGAATGCAACATGTCACTATGTCCAGTTTCAGTGAACCTGTAGCTAGTTGTTTGGTCAAAAGCCAGTTGGGTTTGTTTGACTTTTGAGTCAAACAGTCAAAGCGACTTATCTTGCATGTCATATAGCAACTTGGTGGCTGTTATAGCGACTTGAGTATGATAAGCAATTCAAAAGATAGCGACTTAAAAAAAAAAAAAAAAAAAAAAAAAAAAAAACTAGCGACATGGATTCATGTAGCTACTTGTTATTGAACAAGTAGCGAGTTGTGCTTAATAACTAAGTGAATCAACTTAACTCAACATTGGTAGCGACTTACTTAAGACCTAGCGACTTGTTGACTCTAACTAAACCATGACCATCTATACCATACATCAGACTCAAGGGACTTCAAGACAAGACCATCATCAATCGATTTTCAAAACAACCATCGAGACAAACAATAACTCAGAACCGAACCAAATCCATCTTAACCTAATCTAGATTCAACCCATACCCTCACAACACTCCATCAACTCTCAACAATCATATCACAAGACTCGACACATACTTGACAAATAGATCTCAGAAGGGTCACGGTTTCATATTTCCAAGATCTTTTTCTCAAACCCTATCATCACATATCTTTGATTATATCCAAATTAGAAGATGTGAAATTAACAATTTTGTTAACTCAAATACTCCTTGATTCGTAAAAATTAAAAAGTTTCAGTGGTCAAGTCCAAGAAATAAAACCTACCTTGTATCCGAATCACTGTTACATACCATCCCTGTGGCGTTACTTCAAGCCATCTCTGTGGTGAAGTCGAGTTGAATACTAGGAAGTTTAGGGCTTTGATTCTCCTGTGCGTGATTTGATGAGCATGAAATGGGAGGCGAACAAGGGTTTTGATTATGAGATGATTGTTAGTTAAGTATGACTTTGTTATGGTAGGCGTTTTAGATAATAATTCAGAGAAGGAGGCGGATCTGTTGTGAGAATAATTAGGGTAATGTTAGGTTAATGTGTGAGATTGAGAGTTTTATACATGGTCAATTAGGGTGAAAAGTGTAGAACGGTTGTAGCATTGTTGGGCCCGGGAAATAATTCAGCTGGACATGGGCCGAACTTGGGTGATGGGTTATGATGTTACTTGTACACAATCATTGGTTCCTGATTATTAATGGGCATTGGCTGAAATCTTATTTCAACATGATTGGGCCCGGATAAACGTATTTGGACATGGCCTTTTGGTATATCAGGTTGTTAACTATTAAAGCTAAGAGTATATTGGAATGGACTTGTATAAAGGACTTGAATTTATATCCAATAAGCAATTTGAGTTTTTGAACTAGGTAATATGACAATTGAACTAGGTATACTTTTGAACCAGGTCATGTTAATTATGTACATTTGCGCCAATTGATGATTATCCTACGATTTGATATGTGCAAATTGTATTAATTGATCTTTCAATCTGATGATTTGATTTGTTGAATTATGAGATTTGATGAAGAAATTTGGTTTGAGGCTGAGATTCGTTATGTTATGGGGTTTGATACTTTGGTGTATACATTTTCACGAAGGTTATTTTGTCACGAGTTGAATTGATGGTTGAACAAAGTTGACTAAGGGGGTTGTTTGTACTTGGTATTTCTTATTTGGATTTTAAGTGAAGTTTTCCGGGCGCGTTTACTTATTTTTGTCTTCTTTCTTTCTACCATTCCATGAAGATGACTTGTTTGGGCATTTATAGAGGGTGATAATGACTTGGCTATTTAGTTATGTTTGTGATTCTTTCTCACTTAACTCACAACGTAGCTATCACTTCGGTGTCTCACTCAGTTGAGAATGTCAAGAGGTTTTGTACATTGGGTACACCGTTTCTTTTTCACGAGGATTAGTACAAGCTTAAGTAACAAATATGGGAATTCTACTTCATGATCAAGTTTGGTATATCGGTTTACTTCACCAAGTAGTCACAACAATAGTGACGATTATGTGGAAGATGTGTTTTCCAAAGTGTTAATTGGATGGTTGATGATTTTGTTGATGTTTGAGTAAGAATCGTTGATGAACCACCGCATGTTCCCTAAAACATATATTCACCGAAACCAAAGTTGTCATAACACATTCAAGTCGACATTGTTTACGGTTTTGTCTTGATTTTGTAAAATCCCGAAAAGAACCTATTTCTCGGTTTAAATCATAGACTTGTAAAATCCCGTGACAACGGAAACATCCCGTAATAGTGAAGTGCATTTCGGATCTATCTTACGGTTTATTCTTGGTTTTGTAAAATCCCGAAAGAAACTATTTCTCGGTTTAAACCATAGAGTTGTAAAATCCCGTAATGATGGAACCATCTTGGAGAAAGGAAAGTGTATTTCGAGATCTCTTTTGATGCTGGTGCTACGGTTTCTGTTTCAAAGAAGAAATAAAAGGGTGTACTTCATGAATTGGATGTGTGTTTGAATATTTGTCATGGTAGGGATGAAAACCATTATCATAGTTCACTTTAAACGTCAAAGGAGGCTAGAGTTGAGTCTTTAATTAGAAGATGTGACAACGGAGTTAATTCACTATTATTTATTTGAGGTTGAAGTGAATTATCACGGGCGAGTGTACTTAGTATCTGAAGGTATCGGGGATGGATGGATGAAGATTCTTCATGATCCTTGTTCGAGATTATTATCAAAAAACAAAGACTTGGAAATCTAGTTATTGTTGGGTGACTTTTACCTGTTCTTTTTACCACTTGGGGGAATTGGGCTCTTATCATCTCAAAATAACTATCACTTTAAGGAGTTACGTTGTAGTGCTCGAGGTCACATTCAATTGTGGATTTTCAAGAGGTAATGTACGCCTTATACTTGATGGTTGGTTGGTTGAAGAGTATAGAGTACATAGAGAGTACTTAGAGATGCTAATGGAAATCGGCACCGCTCTTTGTTACATATGTGCAAGTTTAAGTCACGAGTTCGGGTAGTTTACTTGAGGTCAAATTCGTTATATCGGTTATCTCCATCACCGTCACTACAAAGAGCCTCTTGAATGATAATGGTGATTGATTACATGTTTTGCCAAGAGATTGAAAAGAGAGATTTATGATGTCTGCTCACATCGGTTCGGGCCTCGTGCTTCAACATAATGACATTTGAATACTTGATTCAAACCGCATTCTCTAAAGAAAAGAAAAGTGTACGCTTGATGCGCTTTATCTTCTCAAGAAGAGAAATCTTCTCATTTATGACCATTCTCATCAACATGCTTCATACTTTTCCATGCGCTTGACCATCAAGTGAACCGGCTACCATCGATTGTTTTCTCATTCCACTTGCTCTATTATAATGAAGATGGCGACATCATGTGCTTATTTTGAGGGAGAGAAGTGTGAATAGAACATTCGGATGATTTTCAATTATTTAATCAATAATGGCAACTCCGTATGCAATTCTTAAGGGGGAGAAGAAGTGTGAAATTACTGCATGGTTGATTGATTTCTGAGAATAAATGGTCAAACGGCTCCAAACTCATGTAAGAACCGATCTTCTTCTTATCGGATCATCTTTACATGGAGTTTCTTCAAAGAGCCGCTGGTTGACATCTTCACTCGGATTGATGAGTTTATCGACAAAGTGCTTCCGGTTAATGCTTCACGTGCACATCAACATGATGATTCCGAACAACCTTCTATTCTTGTTTGATGTGATTGGTAGTTTGGTGTTACCATTTAGTGTGTTCGGTCGGGTGATTGTCGATTTCCTTGATGAACATCTTTCGTTCTTGTTTGATTGGGAGGATTTTAGTTAAGGGATTTGCAAGAGGTAAGTTAATTGGGATGCCTTTTGGTGAGATGAAGATGTTAACGCTCTATTCCCCAACCGGAAAATCTTGAAGAAGGTCGAGTCTGCATCTGCTTCTACATTTTACGCTACATGTTAGAAGACTAAAGACGAGTTGCAATTAACGATCTAAAGACTTCTTCTTAACTGGTCATATCAAACAGATTGTTTGTTTAGGGAAAGCACTAATTGGGGAGAGTGAAAAGTCGATTTAATCCCAATTAGACTTGCTCACATTCTGCACAAGTTGATTCTCACATAAACATCCGAGCTAATGATGCTCTTCTCAAATGATTTCTAGTATTTGGGCTTTCAAGAGTTCTTGATTCAAGTATCAAAACCACAGGGGGAAGGAGACACATCTAAACACAAAGCGAGTAAACTTGATGAACTTAACTCTTCTAAGTGATTGAAGATATCTCGGAAGACTATTGTCATTACCGCGGTGAAACTCAAGGTTTGACTCACGGTTGGCTTTTAGTGTTATTATTCCAACGACGCGGGAAGTGATGTAAGAGAAAGTTTTGAAGATAAAAGAGGCACGCAAGTGAGGAGGCATTTGAGTACTTGGTTCTTGAGCTTCATACACAATCATCGTGAAAGATAAATGTGCATTGGTTGGTTGTATCATTTATTCTTTGGAAATCTATTTTGTATTCGGCTCTTGAGCTCTATTCTAAGAAACGGTCGCATCAATTCAACTACTCTGGGAAGTGGTCTCTTGACACCTTTTGGAATGGATTGCGCCGACTTGATGGTTATGAAATTTGAGAAGATTATTTTATGTCCGGGATGATACGTTGTTGTTCTTCTATTGGATGATATAACCTCGAATGGAGAATCTCAATTATCGGTCTTAAAAGGAGCAGCTGGTTTTATGATAATGGTGTGCTTCTCTGCACTGCTAAGGAAGCTTGAAATAGAGCTTGAATCGCTCTACTTATGGATCTTCGGTTTGGGGGAAGTCGCCAAAGTCTCTCTTCTCAAAGGCTCATGTTCTATTCTCGAGCCTCAAGCTTTGGTGGTGGAAGTTTAAGAGATGACGATTCTATCTTCTACGACGTCTTGCTTGATATCCTTATCTCGGTACTCGTATCATCATCTTCTTAAACTATATCATCTACTCTATCTTTGTAAATATTTTCAAAAACCAAACACAAAATATAAAACCGTAAAAACAAAATAGAAAAATATAAAATCTTCAAAACCCATAAAATTAGAAAATTTGAAAAATACCAAAATATGTTTTTCAAGACATGTCTTCCGTATCGATAACATCTACGGTCTTAGAAATGTCATTCAATAATGGCACGGGACCATAGATGAAGTTCGAGCGAGAGGTGTAAATATTCTTTTCTAAACATGTCTCAAAATATGGCTTGCGCTATTTCGATCAGAACCCGTGTTAAACAATGGCTTGCTATCATTTCGAGATAGCAACCCGCTCTTAAAAGGAAGGAAAGTGCTACGCTTAAACGTTTTCACAAATTTCGTGCACTTATCCTAAAACAAAATGAGGAAAGTATGTCAAGGATCATTGCTCCTACACAAATGTTTTTCCGTCTATAATTCTTCGAAAAATATTTGTTGTGTTCAAAATGGTGGTAAATGAGTTGCTTGAAAAATCAATCGATTCAAAGTTTTCGTCTTATTTGCAAACTCAATCAATGACTTGCGCTTTTAAAATTTTTCAAAAATGAGTCATTGATTGAGGGGAGAATGTTTTCAAATCTATATCATCTAACAAGCTTTCTTAATTATCCTCGTGCTTAATTAAAATGATATTTTCCGTGTCGAAGGACTAGGAATTTAGGATATGATTGTTAGGTTTAGATGATTAGAGTTTGATTAACACATAAACCCCATGCCTTATATGATCCGATTGTTATGTTGAATTGACTTTAATTAGTCGATTGTTGTTATGGGTGATGTTGACCACCATATATCAGATGTGTGTTCACTAACGTATGCGTATATTGGTTATAAGAATGTTCCCGATCCGGATCCCACAATTGGAGATGATTGGATGCCGAAAGGAAAGGGCAACTATTTCTTGGGTTGACAAATGAAGAAACGGAGCTTAACTGGACTTCTATGGAGAGTTGGCATAAATGCAACATAAGAGGTCTCACTGCATCAGCAGATGGTTTTCTTCTAAGTGATTGAAGAAACGGAGCTTAATTTAACCTCAGTTGGCATTCAAAATGCAACGTAAGAAGAAGTCTCACTGCATCTGCAGACGGTTTTTCTTCCAAGCCCTACAGCAACAACATAAGTTTCTCAACCACCTAACGTATCTTTATACAGGACACCATTTTCTAAAACTTTTATTAAAATTGTTTTGAAAATGATAAAATATTGTTTTGAAAATACATTGGACTTAATCTTGAAAATCACCGGACTTCTTTTTATCAAAACTTAAGTCACTCAATCATCGACTACTGTCATGGATTGAGGGGGAGAGTGATTTAATTTAAAGTATTTTCAAACAATATATCTTCAAAAGAGTCCGTTTGTACGCTAAAATGTGGTGATCTAAAGATTTAATGTTATGTCATGGTATGGTTTTCTTTAAAACTCAAAGATCTGTCAAAATGAAATTTTTTCTGTTCTTGTTTGATTGTCAAATTGTTTTATTTTACTTAAAAGGTCTCTTAAAACTATCATACCTGACACTAACAATCTTTAATGTCAAAAAATTGTTCCTTATCTGTCATTTTTCAAAAACAAATCTTGCCACGTCTTTCCCCAAAATTTTCTAAATGATTTAAATCTTTTGGGATCACAAATCTCAATTGGTTTGAAATTTTTGATCGGGGGAGAGATCGTGATTTAAATCTCTTGTCTGTTTTAATGGAATTGGTTTTAGTCCTTTAAAGGCACTCCTGCCTCCATGTGCCAAACGACGAAATATACAATGCACATGTTGAGGGGAGCATTTATCCAAAAACCGTAAGAGCTTTTAAATCGTGCACACTTTCTCCCATGTTTTCTAAACCTTGTTAAATCACTTGGGATCCAAAATCTCAAAGGGTTTGATATTTTTGATCGGGGGATAATTTGTGATTTAATATGAAATTTGATAAAAGGTGATCATTTTGATTCAAAAGTGCAGCTGCTCTCTCATATGTGCTAAACATTTTTGAATCTTGACGCACATATTGAGGGGGAGCAAATGGTTTCTTAATGGCTTGTGTGATCGTAAATGTGCTTCAAAAGAACTCTTGCCTCTATGTGATAAAATGATTTCAAAGATCCTACGCACATATTGAGGGGGGGAATTTACCAAAGAAAATCAAATGGCTTTTTCTATGAAAATTCTGATCAAAGAAAATATTTCAAAGTCCTCTTGCCTCCATGCGCTAAACAATTTCTAAATCATATGCACATGTTGAGGGGGAGGTTTTCTAAATGATCAAAACTATTAAGGTACAAAATGCTTTGATCTCGTATCACAAGTACCTTGATTGTTTTTCCAAATGATTTTTCAATTGGTTTCATGGAAGAATGAACTGTACCAAAAGACCGACCAATTTACTTTATGCATGGTGTTATAAGGATGGTTAGGTTAGGTATTCGTTCCCAACGATCCGCCAGAACCGGAGGGATCTACCCAGGACAATCTACTAGATAGTGTAGAGTCCGTAGGTATGATGAAAAAGGAGAAAAGTGAGATATGAGAAGAATGCGGATGAGAGATGTAGCTAGTAATCGGAATAAACCCAACAAGGTTCTAGTAATGAAGTCTCGGTAAGCACCGAAGGGGTTGAAGAATGAAAAGAAATGAATGAGAAAAGGGTGAAAAGAAATAGCCCTCCAATAATTCAACCTTAGGGCGGACAACGGGTTCAATACATATGCTACCGGGTGGTTACTAAGGTAACACTGGTATTGAAGACAAGACGTCATGGACCCAATGGACGCACCGCACCTAACTTCCCAAGCCACTCAAGTTCCTCTTAAAAGGACTTGTTTCATTCTCACGGGAACCGACATAATCTATCGACTTTCTCTTAGAGATTGTTGATATTGAAGAAGGAGACCTCTCCCTAGTCTCCCAAGATAGGAACCAAATGTGCACTATTGAGTCTAGAGCCAAGAGATCATCCACAATATCTCATTAGGACACTAAATTAATGAAGACTTGTTGTTTCACACAATGTGGAAAGTAAATATATATTAAGAGTCCTATGCATTATCCTTGTGGTATTTCCGAACATCCGAAAGTGATATGTAAAAATATTCACAATGAAGATGGAAATCCTTCAGAGCCAACATCAAACAAGCTCTTGGTGGGTGACATGAGATCTTCTCGTAAGATCAAGCTTGTGACAACCGGATAGAAACGATGGGAGATTCAATCTTGAATCAACCTTGGTCCAGAATGGAATTGACGAATACTTTTGAAAACCGCTCGATGTGCAAATTTCTTCTTTTCACTAGCACATCGAATGTGTACTCATTCTATAATACAAAAGTATTTTGATTGAAAATTGATCTTTCTCATAAAACCTTCGTTGTATTTCAAAACTCTTTCTTCAAGCAATACACGATTGTTTTTCAAATCATTTTCATCAATCGGTGAATCTCAATTTGTCGGTTCACTCACTCCGTGTTGTCTTCTTTGAGACGCTCGGTTTGAGAACAACTAGAACAACAAGCGAACCCCGTCAAGGAGATTCTTCGAATTATACCGATCACAGCGTATTTGTAATCGATCAACGGGAACCGTGGGCGTGTACCTCAATTCAACAAAAGTGGTCAAAGACACTTTCGCGCGCTTTATTGCTAATCGTCAGATGCAGGTACACCCGACGATTGCGGTGATCGTAATTGAGAGTCAATCCAAAGCCGCATGCTCATAGCATTCACACTTAATTTGAAGAAATCATGACCGGTGCATATCTACATAACTCGGCTCTAATATTTCATACTATGCTTCGCTACGCCATCGCAAATATCATGAACCAAAGAAGGCTTCCGCTACTCGATGGAAAGATGTCATGATTCAAAAGTGTGAGCATGTCGGTCCAAAAGTCACAACATCACATGAAGGCAACACAACTATGGATGATCCGAGAGATTTATCGTGGTGATGATCTCAATGAAAGCTCAAGATCATCAAAGATGTGGATCGCTTAAGGCCTCCACCGAAAGTACAAATCAATGCGGACTTTGAAGTTGCACTACTTATGCACAAAGATTGCGTATAAAGAATTAAAGTCTACGAGCTCAAGACCAAGAAAAATTGAATGCTAGGATTCGAAATGTAAAACATGGGGTGACCTCCTTGGGGGAGATTGTTAGGAATTAGAAAATTCCATAGTGAAGAGTCGGTCACCCTAAATATTATCTAGCATAAGTTAGCTCGTAGACTTGTAGTTATTTACGTTGTCTAGTAGTTAATTAGTCGGTTTGTAGCGTAGTTTAGTTTAGAGCAACACCGTGGAGGAAGGACGGTCTTTACCCATCGTATGCCCGATCCACAATCCGATAGGAGGACGTATTGTTTGTAGATAAATACCCCTTCCATCCATGGAAGGGTGTGTAACAACAATCTAACCTTTCATTTTATAGAAGCAACTCTCTACTAAGAACACCATCTCTACTTTCTCTAAAATGTCTAACATGTATTTTGATCATCCAAGACCACCCGAATCATCAAACACATTAATATTATCGATCCTACAACAACCCTCCAAACACCGGAAATTCCACTAGTCTTGAGGGAATGGTGTCCAAAATTCATGTCATCTCAAGAAGCTCGATTGACTAAACTTGAAGCCGATTTCGAGCAACGACAAAGCGAGATGACAACCAAGATCGACACCCTCTTAAAAGCCTTCAATGGACAAAGGGAAGAAATACAGGCAAAAATGGCGGAGATGATGGACTTAGTGAAAGAGTACACTAAGACGAAGGTTCCCAAGAAGGTGTTAGTAAGAAACGATGAGTGCGCTACCCCCACTTTGTTTGTTAATGCCATTTCCATTGTTTCCGATGAGGGTGGAGTAGTTGAGAAGAAGGAGACTGAGAGTAGCAAGGATAGTAAGGATAAGGATGATGCTCAGACTGATGATGAACCCAAATTCATCAAGCACTACCTTAAGTATGAGATCAATAAGAAAACAATTGTTAGCCAAGTGAACAACTTTAGGTGCAATGATGTTCTTACGAAAGCCCTCTTAGGTGAAATATGAGAGGAAGAGTATGATACCATGCCTATGGGACCTATGTACGAGTCGATTCTGAGAAAGCCAGTAACTAAGAAGCAAGAGATTTCTGGGAACTTTGTAATTCCATGTAGCATAGGTGACTTAGAGAATATAAATACCTTGGCCGACCATGGATCCGATGTAAACATAATGCCGCTATCAGTCAATAATAAGTTGACTAAGGAGGAACCGACCAAGACCAATCTTAGATTTTCCTTAGCAAATCATTCATATGTTTATCCCATAGGAATAGCGGAGGATGTCTTAATTGAGGTTGCCAATATTGTCTATCCAGTGGACTTCGCAATTATAGACATTGAGGAAGATAAAAACATTCCATTAATCCTGGGAACACCTTTCCTGGCCACCGCCAAGGCAACCATCAAATACGGTGAAGGGATTATGATACTCAAAAGTGGAAAAGGACAAGTTAGGATACCTATTGTTCTAAGATATCCTTTAAAGATTATGGAGAAGGTAAAAGATAAGAATTCGTAGGTCTCCAATAATGCCGTTAAGAAAAAAATTGCTGAATGGGAAAAAGGGCTTAGAAATTTCATGAGTCAAGGGATGGATGCGACATTGTGGAAACGTGATAAAAAAAACTAGGAAACATAAACATGACAAAGCCGCAGCCTCAAAATAACCCTAGATAATTTTTAAATGGAGAAAAGGTGCTTTTGTATAAATCAAGAATAAAAGCATTAAGAGGAAGGAATAAGCCAAGATGGTTTGGACCCTATACGGTGAAAGAAACTAATCTAAAAAATAAACCCGTTATCATAATAGACGATGTTGGAAGAGAATTCACGGTGAGCATACAACGCCTACAACCTTATGATGAAGGCTTAGTGAAAGAAAATAAGAACGGCAATGAAGTCACGTAGGGTACGCGACTTGAGTCTAGCTACAAGACTCATAAATAAAGAAAAGCGCTTAAGGAGACAACACATGTTTAATTGTTTGCTTGTTTGTGTGTCATATATCATTTCATTGATTGTTTATTCTCATGTTTGAATTTGTGAAAATGCTTTATTTTGTCTTTAACCTCGCCTTAATTACATATAAAGGTATTTTACAAAAAGGATAAGTGTAGGGAAGATTACACGCTTTAAAAAGAACGTGAACATGAGAATTACAATTCTTGAAAAGATATATATGTGTGTTTGTTAGAGTTAAATGCTTGTATCGAGTCATAATGGATGTTTTGCGAAATTTTTCGATTCTAAAGATGTAATTTTTCCGAAAATCGCAGAGACCGGTTCTGTCGGATAACTGACGGCGTCGGAGGAGCGTAAACAACTTATCTAACTTTCTCTTTTTTTCTTTTCTACTTATAAATTTTTGGAATTTCTCAGGTCTTATTATTCCAGAAAACCTGCAAATATCCATTCCACAAGCATTATATCCTAGTGTAGTAGAGTCACATATAGTTTTACCGCCGATTTTACGCGAAGGTTTCGTCTATTTTCATAAATTGTGCAGGTTTTATTTATCAAGAAGAAGATACATAAGACTGGAGGGAGCTTATCACGCATACATTCTTTTTGAAAAGAATTTAACCACTACTTCACACGGATCTTACCGAGCTAATCAGGGGAGTACTAGTTTCTTTCTTTTTTAATTACCATCCGTTATCATAACTTTGATACTTTCGGGGAACACTGGGGACAATGTTCCGTTTAAGTGTAGGGAGGGAGAATAAAACGGGAACTTTGAAACTATGCTTATCCTTGACTATTTGTCTTTTCATATTTCATTTGTGTAATAAACCATGAGAAATATCGGTTAGGGTAATTTTAGCACCAAATTTAAAATTTTCATGACTTGTAGGAGTGGGTCTTTAGTCTTAATAAAGCGCCTCATGGATAGGAAGTTATATGACTAGCACAAAACCCTTTACCACTCAAATTCCACCCCAAAAATGTGAGGTTCGCCCCTAGATTTGTAGGAATTAAAGCATTCACCTTTAATGCTTTGAGAGTATACCGGTAGTATAATAGATTCTAGAACTTGTTTTGTGATGTATCCCGAGATCGCTAGTGAGACTACACTTGTGTAGTTAGGAATAACTAAATGATAAGAGGCATTAGGATAACCCTTGTTTGATACCCGTATTATAATTACTTTTTCCACATCGGTTGAGTAATTCCCCCACACCCTTGCGTTGTACTCATCTTTAGTATACGATACCCCTAGTTAACCCCTCAGAGCCTATCCTTTTCACGGTTCTCGTGATGTTTTGGTTTTCCGGAATATCAATGAAGACCATTGTTTACAATCCACCCACTAATGTACACCCAAATCGCCTTAACCTACCTTGTATGCACTCACTTTTAGTGCATTATTGTTATCATACTAAACCCTTAGTTTAATTATCTAGTTACTTGCATAAGTTGCTAAGTCGAGTCATATCCTTTGTATACAGTTTTGGGACGATTGGGACTCATGGGTAAAGTTAAATTTTATGGAGTGACGGGAAAAAACGTTAAATTTAAATTCCCTTTATCTACGTAATAATGTACTCCAAGTATTTTTGATCTTTTCAAATCGGGTCAAATTAGTGTTAGAGTAATAAAAACTCAAGTGTAGGGATGTGCCTATAAATCCCTTATATTTTGATGTTATCGTAGAGGATGGTAGAGTAAAAGTGTATGAAAAAAAAATTAAAAAAAATGAAAAAAACATACGGGCTACCATCCTACATCTATCTTTATATTTATGTTTGTTTGTTTCAAAGTTATTTAGAGTTTAGAGAGTCGAGTCTTGGCTTAGCAACGCCATTCTTCTCATGCTTGTAACATAAAGATTTTTGACTTGCCACCACTAAATAGCCTATCCAACCAAACCCTTTGTTTCCTACCGTAAGCTTAACGTTAAAACCCTTTAAAAGACCTCTTAGATAGTTGTTCCTAGGTGCTTACGCCAAAGCGATGGAGGTTTGATCTAGTCTCAAGCCTATGGTAATCTATGTACTATGAAGGGTAATGAGTGTTTATCTTCCATTTCCATTTGATATATTTCATATACACCCGAGAGATGAGAGTATCCAAACACCACTTGTGAGGTGCTAGTATATAATTTCCGTGTTTGTTATGACTTTTACGGGGCTTATACTTGTTGTGAATTATGTTAAATCATTGCTTTCCCTAACTTATAAATTGATTGGCCAAAAGCACATTTGCTTGAGGACAAGCAAATACCAAGTGTAGGGATATTTGATAAGGATTTAAAACGACACTTTTAAGGGTCATTTAAGCCCTTAATTGCCCACTTTATATCCGCATCGCTAATTTCGCTTTTTTTTCACTTTTAGGTCTCTTGAAGGTAAAATGTCGGAATGATGCTTATTTGGACGAAAAAGAGTGAATATGTGAAGAAAATGGCTAAAGTCAAGATCAAGACACTCAAGTCACCGAAAGTGCACTCGACGCGTCACAAACAAAGAGCGACGCCGTCCCTATTTTTTGTGACGGCTCAGAGTGAAATTATTATTTTACACCGACGGCCAGCTTTGAAGAGTAGGCGTCACGAAGATTTTTCCTCGATCGGCCTAGATCGAGATTCGCACGACGCCGGTTGAAGTTGACGCGCCGGCCACAACCACAACGTGACGTCCCAAAGTTGACTTGGCCAAGACGAAACCCTAATGACGGCGATCTGACGGCGTTACAATTAAAAGATGACGTCGTCGCAGTTATAACTTGTTAGAATCGATGCTCGAGGTTGTTTAGACCTTATCTAGGATCACAATAACATTTAACATGCAAAGCGGAATATTCAAAGAATAATGTTATTGTATAAAGTTTTCTTCGTCATCATCTCTACTCTACTACAAAGACTAAGTCTAGGCATTTACAAGACCTACGCCCTAGACATACACACACCTTTACTAGACGTCTACATTATGGAAGACTTGTGTATGAAACCTACACCCCATGTCCTCTTTATATACTAGAGGATTAGGGTTTACAAGATACAACGAAGGATTAATAAATAAATCTTCTTTTGCAAGCAAGTCCCTCCATCTTTTTGTAGCTTTCATCTTTGTCACTTTAAGTCCCTTTGTTTCATTCTTCTATTTACATTGTCTCATCAAATCAAGATTCCCAACAATCTTCTCCTATTTGATGATGACAAAATAAACAAAGCCGTGTATGACAAAATAAACAAATGAAACAAATCTTGTCTTCCTTCCCCTATTTGATGATGACAAAATAAACAAAGCCGTGTAGGACAAAATAAACAAATGAAACAAATCTTGTCTTCCTTTCTCTTCCCCTTAATCCATGCCATGCCATGACACTCAAACATCTCTTCCTCTTTTTGTTATCAACAAATAGGGAATGTATGCAAACTTGATCTTGACCACCACAAACCAATACCACACATCCAATCCATCCTTCCAATGTTTCAAATTACCCTCCATGAAGTTTTCCGCAACTAAAAATGAACTTGAAACAGTAGAAAGCTAAACCATCTGTAGTAATACTAATCAATAGTAGTAAGAATCAAAAACTTCCCCTTGAGTGGTGCATGAACATCAAATGATTCTTCAAATCAGCTCCTTGTAATGATCACTTGTGAAGAAAACCAAATATAACGAATTTGATGAAGAAGTAAAATCACCCAAACTTGTAGCTTATGTCTTGTTTATCCACGTGACTCTGAACGTATACTAACCAATGTATAGGGAGACCAAAATCTCTTGACAATAATCATTGAGCACAATAATGTCACTCCTTTAAGTGTTATGTCAATTCTTCGTCACAATCATTTAAGCACGAACAAGTTATCTACAAAGTGTAATCACCAACTTTGAGATATGATAAGAACACAAACCTGTGAAACTCAACTACAACATCAAATAAATGATAATCAATCGTCTTCGTAATCAATTCTTCAATAAATCCAAAAATGAGCTTTTTACATCCTTTTAAGAACAACTTCCAATCTCCTTATGTGTGTGAACCAAAATCCTGTGTGTGTCGCCAAAAATCCAAAACACTTGTAATACTTCCAATCTCATCCGAAAACCAAATCAACTTCCCCTCAAATTAATATCAATGTTCAGTCCAAGATAAAAACCATTAAACATTCTCATAAGCGAAAAATTGATAAAGACACTTTCCCATGATCAAATCAGTACAAGGTAGATCATAATTAATTACAACCGACCCATGTTCTTTATTCAAACAATATAAAGTGAATTGACTAATCATGAACTCATGCATAAGATGACAATCAGTAAAGAATGAAATCCACTCCATCGTAGAATAATACTAATCCTTATTCGAATCAGTCAATTAGGAATGAATTTAAATCGAATCATACCATGTGCAAAAAGACAACTTCACAACCCCACTTATATCATGCTTAGTAGGACCAGTAACCACAGTTTGATTCACATTCATTGCAACCAGTAAAGTTAGTAGAACGTCATAGAAGTAACCTTAAACTAGGGTTACTTCTTAAAAAGAGATATCCTTACTTGTTGCAAACCTTCGTATATCATGCCCCTGTACAGCTTATTAGTATTCGCACATTCAACATAAGTATGATCAACATCAGATACAGCTGCATTAAACTGATCAACAAGCAGTAGTAACAAAAATCGCAGCAGTACTAATGAAACCTTAGCATCATACAACAGTTGTAATAAAAATTCAAGAAGTGGTAACATAAACCTTGTAGCAGTGGTTGAGTAACTCTAGCAGTGGTAACATGTAGAAGTAGCAGTGGAAACATTCATTCGAGCAGTGGTAACGACTAGCAGTAGTAACCTGAACCGCAGGAACAATATATGCTCCAATGCTTCTTCTCCTTCAAGCCTTACTCACTAGTTGCGAGCAGTTGATCACATCTGTCTTCAAAGAACCAATAGACTAAACGAATGACCATCAAAAGCATTCATGTATTCTTGAATGCTTGAACCTTGAAATTTCTGAATAATGAAAGACGATGATGTGATTTAGGGTTTAAGAAACGATTGTCACCTACTAGGGTTTCTTAACCAATTCCTTTATCACTTCAGCAACATCAACAATCAATCATGACAAAAATAAATATGAGAAAACCCTAAAAAATCGTCATTGAAAACTCCTGCGCAGCCTAACTGACAAACAGTAACTTTCGATAAAAGCTCGGATCGATGATCCTCCAAAGGAAAGTTAGATGGGTATATAAAGAACATCCACCTAAAATTTCGCCATCATCCAATGGTTAACAAAGAAGTTATACTGCTTGAAAACCGACCGTACATTACGAAATTTTTCTAGATTCAATTTTTCTTCTTTTTCCAGAAACCTTGCAAAATCCTAGATATCAAGAGCCACCCGCCTCGAAACCACATGTTAGAATCGATGCTCGAGTTTGTTTAGACCTTATCTAGGATCACAATAACATTTAACATGCACAGCGGAATAATCAAAGAACAATGTTATTGTACAAAGGTTTCTTCGTCATCATCTCTACTCTACTACAAACATTAAGTCTAGGCGTTTACAAGACCTACGCCCTAGACGCACACACACCTTTACTAGACGTCTACATTATGGAAGACTTGTGTATGAAACCTACACCCCATGTCCTCTTTATATACTAGAGGATTAGGGTTTACAAGATACTACGAAGGACTAATAAATAAATCTTCTTTTGCAAGCAAGTCCCTCCATCTTTTTGTAGCTTTCATCTTTGTCACTTTAAGTCCCTTTGTTTCATTCTTCTATTTACTTTGTCTCATCAAATCAAGATTCCTAACATAACTCTATATATAGAATTCGATTTTCAGACTTCTAGAGAGGTAGACTTGTGGAGTAAAAACCTAAAATGATTTTAGTCCGTCTAGGACAGTATTTTAGGGTTCTAATACCCTATTTTACATCGAGATAAGTTATTTATTCCCTTGATTTCATTATGTCTTCAATTGAATGTGTGTATGCTTGCATGTTTAACATGTCCGGCTAATTTACTTGTGTGTTTGCTTAGATCTATGAAACCTAGTTATTGAATATTGATTGGTTGTCTCTTATCTTAAATGTAATTGGCTTAGGAGTGCTTTAAGTTATCATTGTGTTTAATGCCTGATAAATCTTTGATAGTTTATGAATGACTTAGTGGATTTCGTTTGCTAAACCCAAAGATAACCTCAAAGCTAGTTTATGAATGACTTAGTGGATTTCGTTTACTACACTTATAGGTGACCTTAAAGAGTTAGGGAATGCACACCCTACGACCTTAGAAAATACAACACATTAAGAATAAGGACGTGACAATTCAACCACCAATAAAAGATAACTAAGGAATAATAGTACCTAGGTAAACACATCTTTAATCATCATACGAGCATACTTCAATAGACATAGACTGCCCTTAGATTAGATAATTAGAATAGTAGAAAAATCGGTAGAAGTATCAAAACCCCCAAATCCAATACCCTGAGATTTTACCCTTAGCTTTATAAAAAAATATAAAAAGATAAAAAATAATCTTCCTCAACCCCAACCTTAGCGTAGTAATTTCTCACTAGCATTCCTATTCCCCTAGAGAATGATATCAATCCCGAGGTTTACCCTAATACTACACTACAACGATTAGGTTCACTGCCTAGGTGGTTGAAAAACTTACTCGAAGAAAAGGAAGTTTCCTTTGACCCTGAACGCGCGTTGTACGCGTATCAACTGGTGTCTTTAGAGAAATGTCGAACATAGCCTTGGCCTAAACTAGTCTGCAGTAGCTATTAGGCAGAAAAGACGCAGTCTTTTCTTGAACGGTCTCAGGCTATGGATTCTCAGGTCACAGACCTAATCCAAGAAGGCATTCTACGGCTAGTCAAATATCAAACATGGGTTTCAAACCCAGAAAGGTCAAGAAATTTAATGGTACGTGGTGTATGTGTGTCGACTTCACCAACCTAAACAGGGCATGTCCAAAAGATAACTACCCTACCTCTCATCGATTGGAAAGTGGAATCCCTAACAGATTTCAAATACGAGTGCTTTCTTGACGCATATAAAGGATATCACCAAGTTCTAATGAAGGAATCTGACAAAGACAAAACCGCGTTCTATACCAATTAGAGTCTCTTTTGTTACACAAGATGCCCTTTGATCTAAAAAATGTAGGTGTCACCTACGAGGAATTGGTATACAAAGAGTTCAGATTTTACATAGGCGTCAATCTCGAAGCATACGTTGATGACATGGTCATCTAAAGCAAAACAGATGATGCCTTATTACGAGACATCATCGAAACATTCCAAAGCCTCAGACGCATCAACATGAAGCTAAACCCAGCCAAATGTACATTCGGGGTAGAAGAATTCCAGTTCTTGGGTCACATGATCGACATCATGGGAATCAGGGTAAACCCCAAAAAGATTCAGGCAGTATAGACATGACTGCCCAAGAACTTGAAGGAACTACAAAGCCTGAACAGAAAACTCGCAGCTCTCAATCGGTTTCTATCAAAGGCATCTGAAAAACAATTGCTATTTTGTTGGTGCAATGATAACCAAAGCCTCTGTAATGTTTTAATGATGATGAATATATATTCGGGACACTTAAAATCATAAGCGATAGCTAAAAACCAAAAACACACTTAAGCTATTACTGGCATGTCAGCACGTCGCCAGCGCGCCAGCTGCGAATTTGTGTGCCTTTAGTTTTTCCAAGTCGAGTTTCCTCTTATCCAACTAAGGTGCTTCTTTCAATACAGGTTCGTACATGATATTTGAGATAGTCACATTAAGATTTAGACTTAGAGAGATGCCCAAAACAAGTCCTTCCATTTTTAGAAACGCCAACTCAAAACTTGTTTTCCAAAGCCTCTAGCCAAGTAAAATTGTTTTTCCTCAAACCTAAGAGACTTATACTTTCACTATAACTTCAAAGTAAACTATTCAAGTGACCATAATCCTTACGTTTATATTTGCTAATCACGTAACGTGTTTATTCCCTTATTGGTCATTTAAGCTAAGGTTACTTTGCGTAAATACAACTTTCTCATTTATAGGATATTGTTTTTACCTTGATGCAAAGCACTTATCTTAATTGCATCAAGATGATTAGTGAATGATTTAATTGTTGCCTAACTAAGGACTATCAAGTTTGAATACTTGAGTTTGAATTCTTGAAGTATAAACATCCTTCGCAAACATTCTCTTACACACTTGTCTCCTACACCACAACACAATCCACTAATCATTCCTTTGTCTCCCACATTCCCACATTTCATATTTTACCACCTAAACATTCCTTTTGTCGTATATTCGACTCCACCAACACAAAGTGAACACATCACCACCCTTTTTCTTCAAGCTCCATCTTCTTCCACCACATTCTACATATGTGATTTTCAAATTAAACACATCACACTCTTACACATTCATTAGTTTTCTCTTCCACTTATGTGTATTCTTGAACAAGCCACATCATCATCCTAAACACCTATACTCCTACATACTTCTTCATCCAAATTTGAAATTTGAATCACCATTCACACACACATATAAATTTAAATAACACACACATACACTCTTAACATTCAAATTTAAATATGAATAAACCTTCTTCATCTCTACCTTCCCCAACACTCTTCCAATTCAAAGTTATGATGTTCCCTCTTCCAAATCACCATTGCCAACCCATACTGTGACACATTCTTCCATATCTTCCTCCTTAAACACTCAACCCCAGTAGTTTTTTAATTTGAATTTTGAATTTCAAAATTAGGAGGCAAGTTATTACCTAACATCCAATGTCCAATGGTTCTTCTATTTCTCTTTGGAATTAGACTAAAACTAAAATCTAACTATCTAGTTATCACTTCGCAAAATGTTTTAATCCTCAAAACTTTTTCTAAATGAGTCGGTTGACCTTATCACAATTTTGAGTGTTGGAATGAATTTGGAAAGGTCAAAGTTGAAGTGCAATTTGGGGTTTAAAAAGAATTGGGTATTAATAAACAAACCAAGAAAATTCCAGACGCGGCTGACGCGCTGGATGGCGTGCCATTGGCGTTAAGGTTTTCCTTGGTTTGTCTATAAATACTCACCTATTGTCTTGTTATATCTCACCTCTCGCTAATCATTCTTTCTCTCTATATTCTCTTCCCTCTACCATCTAAGTCTACTATCTTAGCGTATTTTAACTTATCTTCTATCATTTATTAAAAGAACACTTAATTCCACAAGAGAGATTTACAGGAACCTTGTAACATATTGGTTTTCACAAACAAACAATCAATCAAACATAGGTTCGAATAAGACTTGAGTCTAGAGAGAGTTGGGAACTTCTAGTGAGATAAAGAAAAATGTATTATGAAGCTCTAACCCTTTTCCTTGGGAGGCAAAAGGTATTTATAGTATCTTACATGAAACGCCTCCTACGGGCTGTGGATCAGGCATACAGTGGGTAAAGACCTGTCCGTCCTCCACGGTATTACTTAACTAACAACTGACTATTACTAAATGACTACGACTACGAGTTTTCTAACGAATACATATGCTTGAGGTGATCGAGTCTTTAACTACCGGATTTTATAAATCCTAATAAACCTAATCCACTCTTGTGAATTGTGTCAAGGGTCTTATTCCTTATACTCTTTCTATTAGAATCGAGTCTTTAGGATATGTTATGTTATTCTCAAACAAACAAATATTTGAAATCATTTGTAAGGGTGTAAAGTCTTGTATCTTGGTGATCAAGCCTAGATCGGGGAAGGTCTAGTTGGGGTTAATACTTCTGGGGGAAGTTCTTTGTGGTCTTAGTGGTCAAGTCGAATCACGAGGTTCTTGTGGGTAGTTTCCTAGGGCGGAATACCGTTGGGAGTAGCTATTCTTAGTAAACACTGTTAGGATTTAGTAAATCCATGTTGAAGTGTAGGTCACCCCAACTATAGTCTAGCATAAGTTAGCTCGTAGACTCACAGTTATTAAGTAAGTTTATATTAAGATAAGTAACACCGTGGAAGAAGGACGGGTCTTTACCCACTGTATTCCTGATCCACAGCCCGAAGGAGGGCATAGGAAAGTTGTATAAATATCCCTCTCCCCATAAGGGAGAGGGTTGGATGTTCAAAGTAATCTAAGCTTGCAATTTTTGTTTCTCTTTCTAAAACATTCCATTCTCTCTCTTTCTCTCTCTAGAAACACATGACCCTAACTTTAATCTCAAGTGGTGTTATGATATCAATAATGTTACAATTGGTATCAGAGTCCATGGTTTGATTAGCTAGGTTGTATGTGCGTTTATCTTGGTTGTTTTAAATTGAAAAGTTGGTTTTGGAAGGTTTTGGTCTCATAAGTGGCTTCCTTTGATTCTTATGTTTGTGGTGTTAAAGTAAGTGTTTTTAGGATAGTTATAACCTTCTAGAATTAATTTTTGCAAAAGAAACCAAGCAAAAACGTTCAAAAGGGTGAATTTTAGGTGGTTTTAGTTGAAAAAGTCACTTTATTCTTGACTGCGATTTGACATACGGAAAAATTCTTGGATGCGTTTTGGTGGTACTTGGGTGTGTTTTGTCCTGGCGAAGCTGCGATTTGATCTGGGTTGAATTACGGTTTGATTATTATATTAATATCGGGCTGCAATTTGTTAGGAAAAGGACAATAGTACGTGTACTGTTGAAAGCGACCTGCGATTTGTCACTGCGTTTTGTCAAGTACTACGTTTTGGATAGTCTGCGTTTTGTCACTGCATTTTGTCAAGGACTGCGACTTGTTATTCCTGCGTATTGTCACTGCATTTTGTCAAAGACTTGCGATTTGTCACTGCGTTTTGGGTTATCTGCGATTTGTCAAGTGTTGCATTTTGTATCACTACGACTTATACTTTGATTCAAACATCACAAAATCACAATTAAACAACAATTCACCTAATCCAAACATTCCAGTATCCATTTTAACATACAATCACTAATCATTAACATATAATCACTAATCATTGAATCGATCTAACTTTTATCATAACATGTTCAAATTAACAACAACATCATGTCTTACACTCCTGATTCAGTGATATCGGAAGTACTTAAACTGTATGATGCTGTAGACAACCATAAGAGTATTAGCTATACTGAACGATTAAAGATGATTGAATCAACCAATGATGATGTGAGATCTTTGTGCTCAGATTCAGAAGAGAGAGAGAAGTGCACCAGTTACAGTTACAACATGTTCTTGCAAAGGAGAGTTGCATTGAACCTTTTCGACAACTTCATTCACACCTCACGTTACTTCGAACTGAAGACAGATACACAATGGGAATTGAACGAGCGGTTAATGCACTTTTCCATCAAGAATTATCAACATTCACGGGCACATTGTTTTTGAACTTAGAACAATTAGAACAACAACTTGACAGAGAAAATGTTCAAGAAGCCGGCTCCAAAGCTGCACTTCAGGTGATCAACAAACAATTTTAGTCATTCTTCAATGGTGAATACACTTTGGATTATGATGATCATATGACTGAAAGGTGCTTCACGAATCACACTGGGATGGAAGCAAATGTGTTCAGGGAAATATTAATCCAACTCATGGATAATGTAAAGAAGTATATTGAGGAAGAAGCACTGAATGATGACAAGATGAATGAGTGTTGGGTGCAATCGAGAGATAGTAGTGTTGAGTCGGGTAATGTTTCAGTTGAAGGATCAGGGGTTGCAGAAGTCAAAGGATCAGAGACAGACATAATTGATACAACCATCTGTTTAGTGACTCCTATCAAACAAGTGGTGGATGCAACTATCAGATAGATAAATGAACATGTGCCATATGCAGAGGTATTCTTAACTGTTCAACATGATGCATTGCCCAAAATACTTGTACAAACTAATCACGATACTGAACATGACTTTGATAAATGTTCTGTGACTAAGGCTGAGCTGTGATAAAGTGTTTCAAAACAAATGATGTAGTTGAAAAGAAAATTTATGATGAACTTTCAAATAGATTTTCACACCTTGAAAAGCATTGCATTTCAATTGAGATTGCGATGCAAAGTAAAGAAGAAAGTTTTCAATTTAACAAACCATGTAAAAACCCGAAACTTCCTGAATTCCGTGAATTTTTTGAAAGTAACACTTTGAAAGCTCAGCTTCAAGACAAAGACTCGACCATTTACAATCTGAAGAAACATATTTATGTCTTGAATGATAAAAGTAATATAGTCAAGTGTAAACATAACATCGATGTAATTAAATCAAGAAACATCGAATTGGAACTTTGTGTGGCTAGATTACTTAAGGAAAATGAGACTTTGAAAAGGCATCACATAGACCTAAGTGACTTTGTCAAAGAAGCTAGAACTAAGTCTTTGGAACAAACAAACTCTTTGATAGCCAAAATTGATGAACTCAAAGCTCAACTTCAGGATAAGAGTTTCTCAATAGTTGCTTTAAAGAATGAGCTTAGGAAAAATGTAGGGAAAAGTGTGAACACTAAGTTTACAAAACCATCAACCTTGGGGAAACCAGTTTCACATCCCAATAGAGACCGGTCTGTTGTTAGACAGCCTACTGTGTTTATATCCGAAAGACCAAAATCTTTAAAAACAAGGTTTGCCACCCAAGTTGATGAGATCAAAGTTTTGTCAAAACCAGACACTTCACAAATAAATCCCAAGAAAGTGAAAGAAAATGCTCAGGCTAAGGTTCAACCTTCTAAGTCTAGGATCATAAAAAGGTCTTCTAGTGCACAGAAAAGGTCTCACAAAACTAACCCCTCTCCTAGGAAAGCACTGAACAATAAAGCATCAAAACTAGGAATAAGGATTCATCTTCTACTGTGCCTAAGAAGTTAAACACTCCTAGATCATGCCTTAAGTGGATACCAACTGGTAAAATTTTTAAGGATGTTGGACTCATATGGATTCCTACCAGCAAATTGACCACCAATGGCAACATTAAGGTTGAGTGTAAAATTCCCAAAAAGTCTGGATACTGTTGCTGCTAACCCACATAAATGCATACATACTTGTGATGTTAGTGCATGTATTCCTCACTCATTTTTAGGTACATTTATCAATTCCATCAAGAAAAGACTCATGGTCTGGGTGCCTAAGGAACAGAAGACTCCTGGCTCAGGAGCTCCGAAATGTCAGAATTGATGAACGTGTACTATGATTCTTGATCACTTCTGCTCGAATAGTACTTTAACACACATCATTTAAGAGTATTTCAATACTGGTATACTCTATACAGTTTTTCCACGTTGTACAGATCTTATTCTTTGTAAATAATTTTCAAAAAGCAAAATATAAAATTATAAAACAACAAAAACCCATAAGAATTTGAAAAATCAGAAAAAATCCAAAAATAGTTTCAAAGGCATGTCTTTTGGTATCGATAACATCTACGGTCCTAGAAATGTCATTCAATAATGACACAGGTCTTTAGATGAAGTTCGAGCAGAAGTTCATATATGCCTATACAAAAAGTGCTTTAATAAATTGGAATCGAGGGTGCATAAATTTTTCATATTCAATCAATGACTACTCATGCTTAATTAAATTGAGTCATTGATTGAGGAGGAGAGTAATGTTCAAAATTTATGATTATCAGTCAAGCTTCCTCAACTTATTGAATCATATCTCGGCTTTTATACCTAATGGGGTATCAATCTTGCATTTTGTCCGATATGGTCTCATGTGTTGATTATGTGATATATCTAGGACCTTTAGTGCTATCTTCTAATTATTTTCTGGATATTCATATAATTATAAGCATGTCATTCCTTATCATGATTTGCTCTCCTGTGTATCTTGTATATCTAAATGTTCATAAACTGATTTGTAAGCATTCAAACTGAATATTACATGAGTAAAGGGCAAAAGTTGTATAATACATGATAATAGTTGAGGATGAGAGTGCGATTTCTCAAAATTGAAGGACCATCCATACATGTCAATCTTTGATAAACTGTTGCGATTTGTCAATCACAGGGACTAATTCTGCCAAGTACTTAAAATTGTGTGTGAGTGTATAAATTGGGATGCGTTTTGACCAATCAACCTTTTTCCAAAAATTTCTGCCAAACCTCACCACCTATTTTACTTTTACTCGTCACTGCGTTTTGATCCCTTGTGATCTTTGTATGATTCCTGTCTAGGTAAGGGCTTTGTTATAAGTTCATTATACCTATTTGATATCAATTGTTTCATCAATTGCCTAAGTGTTACTTTAATTGACTTGAATAGGGTGACTCTTAACCGATCCTCTTTGCGCTATTAGGTTTGTTATCCCTTTTAATTTTGATTATTGGGTTTAGGTTTTAAATTAGTTGTATTTGTCTGTTATTGCTGGTAATTTGATCCCCTTGACTTATTTGCATCGATTATGTGTTTTAAAGATTTTTGGTTTTGGATTTGTATTTATTGCACTATGGTGGTGAACTTTGAGACGGTTAAAAGGTTGATTTGGATATGTGTTTGTTTTCCTGCTGATTACCACTGATACGTGTGGTATTAATTGTGTTTTGGACTAAGTTGATTAATCTGATGGTGGAATTGTTTGTATTGTGAGTTAGGTGTTCTTGCTTGTGTTTTGTTTCATGTGTTCTTGGATGCGTTTTGACTTTGGTTTTTGATTGTGGTTTGATAAATGAGTTCTTGATTGCGTTTTGTTAAGAGATGCTTAGCTGCGTTTTGTTACAAAAATTGTTGTTGCGACTTGTCTGATCAATGTGTTTTGTTTAGATGTGCTACAATGCGTTTTATGTCAAATCGCAACTTCAGCGACTTGTTAAATTAAAGATTATTTTATTATTAAATGTAGGACCCACCATGCATATATTTTAATTCACTGCGATTTGTCAATCTAGATTGCGTTTTGTCACTTGCGACTTGGTTCACTTCGTTTTGACCTAGTGCGTTTTGACCCAGTGCGTTTTGACTTAGTGCGTCTTGACATACCGCGTTTTGACATAGTGCATGAATTACTTATTTGTTGCGATTTGTTCCTTATGGTTGTATGATGCGTCTTGTCCCCAAATGTCCTATCTAGGTGACAATTTGACCTCTTAAGATTTATCATATTTGACTTGATCATCACAAATTGACAAAACAAAGTTTTGTGTATCTTGTAATGGTGATCAGAGTGACATAATCCCAGGAGTGTCCCTTTTCTCTTTAAGTGCTTTAATTCTATGACAAAATGTTAGGACTTTCAATGCCTTGGTGTTCAATCTCATATGTTCTTATTGTCTAAGCTGTACTTCTCATCTAATATTATCATCCTGCATATATCTTTCTTTGTGGATGTGTTTGGTACAGATACTATGGCTGACATCATTGCACCAATTAACTGTTACTATCGCCCACCCAGCACACGATCGATGATGAGATCCTTCCTTATGCTGACTGGGTGCCAATTGGGAAAAGTAACTGCTTCATAGACGTGGACAAAACTCAACCAAACCCCATCTACAAAATTTCAGTGGACATACTGAAGAACACGAACTTCTTCGATGCTCTTACGTTATGCTCCACAATCCCGTTAATCAACATTCATCAGTTTTGGGATACGGTCAAATGGGATAAGATCACAGCAGTGTACAACTGTTAACTTGATGATACATGGTATGAACTCACCAAGGACACAATTCGTGACGTCCTTCAAATCACACCAGAAGGTGCAAATCGCCTCTTTACTCCTCCACCAACCACCGATGAATTGATCAAGTTTATCACTGACTTGAGATATCCGTCAGTCACCAACAAGATTTCTGCAGTTATTACTAATGAAATGTTTCAACCATGGAGGGCAATCACCACCATTCTCAATCTATGCCTCACTGGTAAAACATCTGGGTTTGAAAGACCAAGGGCTCAAATTCTGAAAATCTTATGGGGAGTGGTGAATCAAGCCAACATTGACTATGCTGAACGAATCTGGGAGGAGTTCACACAATCGATTCACACCTTCATTGCTGACAAAGTAAAGATATCACAAAATGTCAAGGGCAAAAAATCGGTGCATAAGCGGGTGATTCCTTGCATCAGGTTTTCCAAACTTATCATCAAACACCTTCAGTTCAAGCATCAGTTCAATCTAAGGAGCAAATATGCTCTTCATCTTGCCACATCTGAGCATATTCTTGGAAATCTGAAATTTGTTGCTAAAGGATCGAATCAGGAGTTTTTTTGGCAAGGCGGTTCCAGATGCTCTCATCACGGACGATATTCTTAATGCCAAGTACTTCCAAGATTATGTGGACAAAGCAACCAAGTCTATTGCTGGTGAATCACCTAATCCAACACCAAAAAAATCAAAAAAAACATCATCAAAGTTATCCAAAGCATCATATGCCACCCTTCCTAAGAAAGGACAAGAAAAATCTACTACTACTGATCCATCCACACAAATCAAGAAGAAGAGAAAAGGTGGATCGGGAAAGGGAAGAGGGTCTAAGAAACAACGAATTGAGCCTACCCTCAAGGATGTTTATGATGTTGATCGTCAAAAGGGCATTGATGCCAGTTTACGAAAACAAGAGGATTTGGTGAGACGACCAAGGAAGGGTGTGACCATTAGTGAACCAGACTCCGGGTTACGTCACTACCTTCCAGATGTTGAAGGTAAAGGAAAGGGAAAAGCAGTTGAGTAGGTGGCTCAGACATTGTTGAATATCTCTTCTCCAGCTCCCAAGACCACAAGTAAATTTAAACTCCAGAAATGAAGCACGGAATCATCAACAGGTAAGGAGTTAAGTGGAGCTGAAGAGAAACGTTCATCAACTCCTGAACTCAATATCGACTCCAGTGACACAGAGTCTGATACTCAGGAGAACGAGGGTGGAAATGTTGATATGAATAAAACAGAAGTCCAGACAAAGACTCTTACTGTAACAGGTACCATTGAAGGGCCAGACTTAGATAGTAAGAAAACAGAGACTATCATTCAAGATAGTGTGCTAGCTGTAGATGAGTTTGTGAAGGAAGCTTATCCAAATCTCCATGAGAATCTTAAGCAAAGAACCGATAACCAAACGCTCCTGGATGAAACAAACAACTCTACTAGAACTCTACCTTTGTTACAAAGTCTTGATCATGATTTCAACTTCAGGGACCAATTCATTGTAGATAAACCATCTGATACTGAAGCTGATAAAACAAAAGAAGAAAAGGAAGTTGTATCCATGTATTCTGTCACCATTCAACATGATACATCTAATGTTCCACCTATGACGGTTCCTACACCAACACCCTCAGTAGCTACACCTTCAACTGCACTTCCACCTCCCACTACAACATCGGCTACTACAACAACCATTATTACAATCGCACTCCCACCACCACCACCTACAAGCAGTAACGTCAAGCTACAAATAGAGGATGCTTTGAAACGTCTTGAAGCCCTAGAAAAGCTCCTTTGTATACAAGGTTAAGATATCTCCCTACATCAGACATGAAAGAGATTCTCCAACAACGTATGTATGAAACTAATGAATACAAGGAGCATGAAGACCACATGCTGTTATACGACGGTCTTCAGAAGTCCATGGACCGTGATAACTATGTTCATTATTTGAAGGATATCGGGGAACACAAGGAAAGGAAGAATAGGAGATACGATTTGACAAAACCACCATCTGGGGATCCTCCACCTCCACATCCTCCTCCACCTTCCGGTGGTGCAGGTTCTTCAGGAACCGGTGGAACTTCTGGCAGTTCCGAGGCTACAAAGACTAATCCACCACCTCCTAGTCCACCATCATTAGGTCAAGGTTCTCACAAGTCAACCACGATCCTCAGCTGGCCAAGGTTCTCACAAGTCAGCCAAAACTTCAGCCCATGCTGCCTAGACAACATTTGACTCGAGATTCACACCAACTTTCTCTCCAATTCCTGAAGATCACGAAATGAATGACGAATCGATTCTTAGTCAAGAGTCTGATTCAGATGAAGAGGATATTTCCACAAAACATATTCCAAATGTGACTCGTAACGACAACTGGTGGAAAACATTCATGGGGGAAGATGGTGTTGAAAGTTCTAAGTCATCTTGGTCTGCTCCTACCAAAGCAATGACTCAGGATTGGTGGAAGGAAGAATGACCTGCAACTCTAGAACCTACTTGGACTATTCCTACATCTGATTTGATCACTCCGAACCAAAACTGGGCAAGTGCCATTGTTGCCAACCATGTTGCCCCATAAGAGGACTCACTGTTGAACATAACCGGGGATATGGGAAGCTTTATGAAATGGTACTGCGAGAAGCAAAGGATCACGAAGCTTACACCCAAAGACTTGTAGGGCCCTGCTTATGATATTATCAAGGTCTTTCATCCGGACATGGCTCACTTGCAGTATCAGATGGAAGAGTGTTACGAGCTGCTGACAGATCAAGTGGACAACAATATACTCAATTTCGATGTCAGCAAGCCACTCCCACTAGGAGGTCCACCTGGTCAAGTTACTATTCAATCCGAGTTCTTCTTCAACAAAGATTTGGAATATATGCGTTTCGGCAACAAGGATATCAGGCCTGCACTCTCAATCTCCAAAATGAAGTCTGTAAATTATCCTGATGTAGGGTTAGAACAGATGGTTCCAGATCTATTTTTGGCTGATAAGGAGTATGAGTACGATGTCGTTGCTTCGTATGGGATCTGTGTTAGGAATTGGAAATTCCATGTTAAAGTGTCGGTCACCCCAATTATGGTCAAGCATATGTTAGCTCGTAGACTTGTAGTTATTTACGTTATTTAGTAGTTTATTAGTTAGTTTGTAGCGTAGAATACTTTAGTGTAACACCGTGGAGGAAGGACAGTCTTTACCCACCAGATGCACGATCCACATCCGCGTGAGGACGTAAGCTTTGTAACTATAAATACCCCTTCCATCCATGGAAGGGTGGTACTCTTAATCTAATCTTTCACTTTTTACAAACCAAGTCTCTACCAAGAAACACCCTCTCTTTACTTTCTCTCTCTAAATGGCTAACATGTATTTCCATCATCCAAGACCCGAATCATCAAACACAATATTATTAAGATCCTAACAATTGGTATCAAGAGCCATGGTTTTTGTGTTTTGATGATTTATATGGTTTTTTATACGGTTCTTTTTATACGACTTGGTTGGTTTTGATGCGGTTTGATACAAGATTATGATGTTTTGATGTATTATTATGGTTTCTACATATCTTTAAGTTGTTTTTAGTACTTTTTGATGATCGGAAATTTTATTTTTCGAGTATTCTTACAGCTAACAGTTTTGAACATGGTTTTAAATCCTATCTTTTGGTCCAAAATGTCATATGGTCCATATTGTATCAAATATGTGAAATATTAAGTGGTCAATAAGTCAGGTTCTTGTAGTCTTTTTCATGGTAAAAAATGGGTCATATGAAGAGTTCTTATCATGCTTTTATGGGTTTATTATGTATCCGGTCATTGTCTTGGTCAAAATGGGTATGTTTCTTGCAAACTATATTTGCTGCTCATAAACTCTTGGTGGTGACTTGGCATTCTTGAATGCGAGTTATACACATAACAGTCCAGATACAATGTATCATTAGCGACTTGACACAAAATGATGTAGCGACTTGTTCTCAAAAATGTTAGCGACTTGACTCTCAAAAACTGAAGCGAGTGTGCTAGCAAGTTGTTCATCATGGTAGTGACTTGTTATTTAACAAGTAGCGATTTATTTCACAACAACAAGTAGCGACTTGTGCTTTCAAAATCTAGCGACTTGACTCTAAAGATGTAGCGACTTGACAATGCCGCCTAGCGACTTGACGAAATGATGAAGAAGAAGTATGACCATGACCACTTGACCACAAAACCTTTATGCCAACTCGCTTGACCTCATTAATATTACATCATCGGTACAAGTAATACATTGATATCAAAATGAAAAGAAAAAAGATCTAAGAAGTAGTATATCACAGCTGGTCGATTCATACAACAATCCATCATTGATCCGTCACCATTCGGACTCATAATAATTATATTGATCTCAGCTTTTTTTCTTTCGTGTGCTACAACAAAAGCCTCTTAGACCTCAAAGTCCAAATACATGATAAGAAAAAATATCATTGACCAATGGTTTTGAAGTCTCACACTTTTTAAATATTCGATTACTAAGAAAAGAGTTTAACAAGTATGTTATCTCTTTGACTTGATTCGCTTGTTAATCAATCTAAAACACAAGTGATCTCGTAATCAACTCAAACTACTCTTTTGGTTAAAGATCCTTTTGTTTGAAGTCATATCCATCATCGATCAAATAACATAAGGTTGTTATTATATCCGAATAATTGATGAAACAAACAAAAATCCACTGGGATTTCATTTGTTACTCACGTTCGGTATAAATCTAAAGATAACATTGATAAAGAACCAACCTTGATGACTCATATCATACCATCTATGTGGCATTAATGGACCTTCGAGCCATCCCTGTGGCGAGGTCTTGTTGTTGCTGCGTTGTGTTTACGGAAACGGGAGAGAGTGGCAGACATAATATTGAGATTAATTAGGTTTCCTAAGGAGAGTGTTTGATTTGATGTATGAATTTTGAATCGAGATGTGGAAATGTTTTCGTGGATGGGGCGGACAAAGAGTACTTTAGGGTTTGTGTGAGTTGGTTATTAGGGCATGTGAGAGAAGTGAAGACTTGATGATGAGATTTGGTTTGATGATGAGTGTTGTTGTGGTATGCGATTTGGTACTTTGGTGTATACACTTTCACGTAAGATATTTTGACACGGCCCTTGATTTTTGAATTGTTAAACAATATTGACTACGAGGTTATTTGGACGGTATTTTTATTTGGATTTGAAGTGAGGTTTTTGTACGGCGCTTACTTACTTATTTCGTCTTCTTTCTTTCTACCCTTATGCGAAGATGACTTGTTTGTGAATTTATAGAAGGTGATAAAGACTTGGCTATTTAGTTACGGTTGTGATTCTTTCTCGCTTAACCCACAACGTAGCTATCACTTCCGTGTCTCACGCATTGAGGATACGTCGAGAGGTTTTGTACATTGGGTACACCGCTTTCTTCTTCACAAGGATTAGTACAAGTTTAAGTAACCAAACTGGGAATTTCACTTCATGATCAAGTTTGGCATATCGGGTTTACTTCACCATGTTGTCACTGCAATAGCCGACAAAATGTGTGAATGTTGTGTTCACCAATGTGTTTATTGGATGGTTGATGATATTGTTGATGTTGGATAATGAACCGCTGATGAACCGCTGCATGTTCCCCTAAAACAGATATTCACCGAAACCAAACTTGTCATAACAAATTCAAGCTTACATTGTGTACGGTTTTGTCTTGATTTTGTAAAATCCATGAAAGAATCTATTTCTCGGTTTAAATCATAGACTTGTAAAATCCGTGACAATGGAAACATCCCGTAAATGTAATGTGCATTTCGGATCTATCTTACGGATTATTCTTGGTTTTGTAAAATCCCACGAAAGAAACTATTTCTCGGTTTAAACCATAGAGTTGTAAAATCCCGTAATGATGAACCATCCCGGAGAAAGGAAAGCGTATTTGAATCTTATCTAATGTCGGTGCTACGGTTTCTACTTGAAGAAAAGGATAAAAGGGTGTACTCAAGAATTGGGTGTTTGTTTGGATTGTCCTCATGGCGGTTTGGCTATTACATGGTTTTATGGGGTTATGTTCTTTTAACCGTGGTCGGATGAAAACCATTATCATAGTTCACTTAAAACGTCAAGGGAGGCTAGATTTGAGCTTTTAACCAAGAAGATGTGACAACGGAGTTAATTCACTATTATTTATTTGAGGTTGAAGTGAAATATCACGGGCGAGTGTACTTAGTATCTGAAGGTATCGGGGATGGTTGGATGAAGATTCTTCAAGATCCTTGTTCGAGCTTATTATCAAAAACGAAGACTTGGAAATCTAGTTATTGTTGGGTGTCTTTTACCCTTTCTTTTACCACTTGGGGGAATTGGGCTCTTACCACCACAAAATAACTATCACTTTAAGGAGTTACGTTGTAGTGCTCAGTGTCACATTCAATTGTGGATTTTCAAGAGGTGATGTACGTCTTATACTTGATGGTTGGTTGGATGAAGAGTATAGAGTACTTAGAGATTCAATGGAGGATGAAGTCTCGACACCGCTCTTTGTTACATATGTGCAAGTTTAAGTCACGAGTTCGAGTTATTCTACTTCAGGGTCAAATTCATCATATTGGGTTTTCTCCATCAGCTGTCACGACAAAGAGCCTACTGAATGATAATGGGGTGATTACTAGTTTTGCCAAGAGATGATGAAAAGAGAGAGATAATGACGATGAACACAACAGTTCATGCCTCGTACTCTAAAGAAAAGAAAAGTGTACGTGTCAATGCGCTTTATCTTCCAAGAAGAGAAATCTTCTAATGACGTTTGAACACAACAGTTCATGCCTCGTTCTCTAAAGAAAAGAAAAGTGTACGTCTCGATGCGCTTTATCTTCGGAAGAATAGAAATCTTCTTATTATGACCATTCTCATCAACATGCTTCATGTTTTTTCCATGCGCTTTCATTTATCAAGTGAACCGGGCAACTATTAATTACTCTTATTCCACTTGCTCAATATAATGAAGATGGCGACATCATGTGCTAATTTTATGGGGAGAAGTGTGAATAGAATACATTTGGATGATAATCACTTGTTTAATCAAGAATGGCATCTCCGTATGCAATTCTTGAGGGGAGAAGAAGTGTGAATTTTTGCATGGTTGATTGATATTTTAGATTAAATGGTCAAACGGCTCCAAACTCATGTAAGAACCGAGCTTCTTCTCATCGGGTCATCTTTACATGGAGTTTTCTTCTATGAGCCGTTGGTTGACATCTTCACACCGATCGATATGATTATCGACAAAGTGCTTCGGTTAATGCTTCACGACACATCAACATGATGATTCGAACGATCTCTCGTTTTGTTTGATGTGATTGGTAGTTTGGTGTTACCATTTCGTGTTTCGTAGCGGGCGATTGTTGATTTCCTTGGTGAACATCTTTCATTCTTGTTTGATTTGGAGGATTTTAGTTAAGGGATTTGCAAGATGTAAGTTAATTCGGATGCTTTTGGTGTGTTGAAGATGTTACCTATCTATTCCCCAACTGGACAATCTTGAAGAAGGTCGAGTCTATAGTCGGTTCTACATTTCCTGCTATATGTTAGAAGACTAAAGACGAGTTGCATTTGATTATCCACATACTTCTTCTTAATCTGGGCATTTATCAAACAGATTGTCGGTTTAGGGGAGAGCACTAATTGGGGAGGGTGAAATGTTTGATTTAATCCCCAATTAGACTTGCTCACATTCTTCAGCAAGTTGATTCTCACAATGACTTCAAGCGATCTTCTCAACAAATTTCAAGTATTTGGGCTAATAATATGTTGCTGATTCTGAAGTGTCAAAACCAGCAAGGGGGAAGAAGACACGCATCTAAACGCGACTAATCTTGATGAGCTTAATACTTCTAAGTGATTGAAGATATCCCGGGAAGACTATTGTCATTACCGCAGAGACACTCAAGGTTTAACTCATGGCGTCTAGTGTTTTTATTCCAACGATGTGGGGGAAATGATGTAAGAGAAAGTTTCTGAAGATAACAGAGGCACACAAGTGTGGGGGAGTTTGGGTACTTTGGATTCTTGAGCTTCATACACAATCATCAGGAAAGATAAATGTGCATTGGGTGGTGTGCTATCATTTATTCTTTGGAACTCTATTTGTGTATTCGGGCTGAAGATAAAAGAGGCACACAATTGTTTGCTCAACTGAAGGGGGCATTTGGGTACTTTAGGTTCTTGAGCTTCATACACAATCATCGTGAAAGATAAATGTGCATTGGGTGGTGTGCTATCATTTATTCTTTGGAACTCTATTTGTGTATTCGGCTCTTGAGCTCTATTCTAAGAGACGGCTGCATCATTTCAACTACTTGGGGAAGTGTTCTCTTGACACCTTTTGGAATGGATTGCTTGAGACTTGATGGTTATGAAATGTGAGAAGATTATTTATGAGTGGGATGATACGTTCTTTGTTCTTGTTAATGATATAACCTCGAACGAAGAATCACGGTGATTATTCTTAAAAGGAGCGATGGGATCGATGATAATGGTGTGCTTCTTTGTACACCGCTAATGGAAGCTTGAAAGAAAGCTTTGAATCGCTTTCATCTAAAAGGATTTTCGGTTTGAGGGAAGCGCCAAAGTCTCTGCTTCTCAAAGGCTCATGTTCTATCGTATATTCAAAGCCTCGGAAGCTTAGGTGGTGGATGTTTAAGAGATGACGATTTCTATCTTCTACAACGGGTCGCTTCGATATCCGTATCTCGGTACTCGTATCGTCATCCTTCTTAAACTATATCATCTACTATCTTTGTATATATTTTCGAAAAATAAAATACAAAATATAAAACCAACAAAACAAAATAGAAAAATATAAAATCTTCAAAACCCATAAAAATCGAAAAATTTGAAAATACCAAAAATATGTTTTTCAAGACATGTCTTCGTATCGATAACATCTACGGTCTTAGAAATGTCATTCAACAATGGCACGGGACCATAGATGAAGTTCGAGCGAGGAGGTGTAAATATTCTTTTCAAAACATGTCACAAACTATGGCTTGCTATTATTTCGATAGCAACCCGTTCTTCAAGAAAGGAAAGTGATGCGCTAAACCATTTTTCAAAATTCGCACTTATCCTAAAACAAAACAAGGAAAGCATGTCGTCAAAAGATCGATGTTTCTACACAAATGTTTTTCCGTCTAAAATTCTTCAGAATAATATTTGGTGTATTCAAAAAATTGGTGGTAAATGAGTTGCTTTTAAAACAATCAGATTCAGAGTTTTTATAAAATTTTCAAACTCAATCAATGTCTTCAGCGCTTTTAAAATTTTCTGAAAATGAGTCATCGATTGAGGGGGAGAATGTTTTCAAATCTATATCATCTAACGGACTTTCTTAATTATCCTACGTGCTTAATTAAAAATGATATTTGCCTGTGTCGAAGGACTAGGAATTTAGGATATGATTGTTAGGATTAGATGATTAGAGTTTGATAAACACATTATTCCCATACTTTAAATGATCTGATTGACATGTTGAATTGGCTTTTATTAGTCGATTGATGTTTGGGTGTTGTCGACCACCATATATTTGTATGTATGTTCACTAACGTATGCAGATATCATGGTTGATAAGAATGTTCCCGATCCGGATCCCACAAATGATGACGATTGGATGCCAAAAGGAAAGGGTAACTATATCTTGGGTTGACAAATGAAGAAACGGAGCTTAATTGGACTTCTATGGAGAGTTGGCATGGAAAAAATGCAACGTAAGAGGTCTCATTGCATCGTGAGATGGTTTTCTTCATCGAGAAATGAAGAAACAGAGCTTAATTTGACCTCGGTTGGCATTAAATGCAACGTAAGAAGTCTCACCGCATCATCGACGGTTTTCTTCCAAGCCCTACAAAGAACATCAATGTAGCTTCTCAACCACCTAACGTATCTTGTGCAGGAAAAGTAGTGAATGATACCATTTTTAAACAATTTTGATAATATTGTTTTGAAAATGGAAAATATTGTTTTGAAAATAAACTAAACTCATATTCTGGAAATCACCGGACTTCATTTTATCAAAACTTAAGTCACTCAATCATCGACTACGGTCATCGATTGAGGGGGAGAGTGATTTATAATAGAATATTTTCAAACGATATCTCTTCATAAAAGTCCGTTTGTACAATAATAAGTGGTGATCTAAAGATTTAATGTTATGTCATGGTATGATTTTCTTTAAAACTCAAAGATCTTTCGAAATGAAATTTTTTATGTTCTTGTTTGATTGTGAAATTGTTTTATTTTACTTAAGGATCTCTTAAAAACTATCATACCTGACACTAACAATTTTAATGTCTTAAAATGGTCCTTATCTGTCATTTTTCAAAATCAAATCTTGCCACGTATTTCCCCAAAATTTTCTAAATGATTTAAATCATTTGGGATCACAAATCTCAAATGGTTTGAAATTTTTGATCGCGGGAGAGATTGTGATTTAAATCTCAATCTGTTTTAATGGAATTGGTTTTAGTCCTTCAAAGGCACTCCTGCCTCCATGTACCAAACGATTTCAATATATGATGAACATGATTGAGGAGGAGCATTTATCCAAAAATCTCAAAGGGTTTTTAAATCAGGCACATTTTCTCCCATGTTTTCTAAACCGTATTAAATCACTTGGGATCCAAAATCTCAAAGGGTTTGATATTTTGGATCGGGGGAGAATTTGTGATTTAATAATGAAATTTGATAAAAGGTGATCGTTTTTTGTTGATTCAAATGTGCAGGCTGCTCTCTCATATGTGCTAAACGCTTTCGAATCTCGAAGCACATATTGAGGGGGAGCATTTCAAAAGAAAAGAAACTATCGAGGTACAAAAGCTTTTATGTTTTAACATAAAGTACCTTGATTGAGTTTTCAAATGGTTTCTTAATGGATTTTGTGACTGTGGATGTGCTTCAAAAGAACTATTTCCTCTATGTGATAAAATTATTTCAAATATCCTACGCATATTGGGGAGAATTTACCAAGAAAATCAAAAGGCTTTTCTAAGGAAATTGTGATCAAAGAAATTGTTTCAAAGAACTCTTGCCTCCACGTGCTAAACAATTTCTAAATCATATGCACATGTTGAGGGAGGTTTTCTAAATGATCAAAACTATTAAGGTACAAAATGCTTTGATCTCGTATCACAAGTACCTTGATTGTTTTTCCAAATGATTTTTCAATTGGTTTCAAGGAAGAATGAACTGTACCAAAAGACCGACCATTTTACTTTATGTATGGAGTTATAAGGATGGTGAGGTTAGGTATTCGTTCCCACGATCCCGCCGAACCGGAGGGATCTACCGTGGACAATCCACTAGATAGTGTAGAGTCCTTAGGTATGATGAAAAAAGGAGAAAAGTGAGATTTGGGAAGAGTGCGGATCGAGATAGAGCTAGAACCGGAATAAACGCAACAAGGTTCTAGTTATGAAGTCTCGGTAAGCAATCAAGGGTTGAAGAATGAAAAGAATTGAATGTGAAAAGGGTGAAAAGAAATAGCCCTCCAATAATTCAACCTTAGGGCAGAAACCGGGTTCAATACATATGCTACTGGTGTTTACTAAGGTAACACCGGTATTGAAGACAAGACGTCATGGACCCAGTGACGCACTGCACTACAACTTCCCAAGCTACTCAAGTTCCTCTTAAAAGGGCTTGTTTCATTCTCATGGGGAACCGACATTATCTATCGACTTTCTCTTAGAGATTATTGATATTGAAGAAGGAGACCCTCTCCCTAGTCTCTGGCATAGGAACCAATTATGCACAATTGAGTCTAGAGCCAAGAGATCATCCACAATATCTCATTAGGACACAAAGTTAATGAAGACTTGCTGTTTCACACAATGTGGAAAGTAAGATTATATTAAGAGTCCTACGCTTTATCCTTGTGGTATTGCCAGAACATCTGAGTAATATGAAAATATTCACGATGAAGATGGAAATCCTTTTAGAGCCAACATCAAACAAGCTCTTGGTGGGTGACATGTGAGATCTTTTCTAAAGATCAAACTTGTAACAACTGGATAGAAACGATGGGGTGATTCACTCGTGAATCAACCTTGGTCCAGGAAATGAATTGACGAATACTTTTGGAAAAACCGTTCGATGTGCAAATCTTCTTTTCTCTAGCACGTCGAATGTGTACTCATGTTTTCAAACACAAAAGTATCTCGATTGAAAAATACTTTTGGAAAACCGTTCGATGTGCGAATATCTTCTTTCTCTAGCACATCGAATGTGTACTCTTTCAAATACAAAGGTATTTTTGATTGAAAATTGATCTTTCTCATAAAACCTTCGTAGTATTGCAAAACTCTTTATCTTAAGCAATACGCGATTGTTTTTCAAATCATTTTCATCAATCGGTGAATCTCAATTCACTCGTTCACTCACCCGTGTTGTCTTCTTTGAGACGTTCCGGTTTGAGAACGGCTAGAAAAGTCGCGAAACCTGTCAAGGAGATTCTTCGAATTATACCGATCATAGGCGTGACTTGTATTGATCAATGGGGAACCGTGGGCGTGTACCTCAATTCAACGAAGTGATCAAAGACACTTTCGTGTGTTTATTGCTAACTATTGTTTGCGGTACATTTGGACGGTTGCGGTGGGTCGAATTGAGGAGTCAATCCAAAGCCGCATGCTCACAAAGATCCACACTTAATTGAAGAAATCATGACTTGTGCATATCTACGTAACTGGCTCTCGATATTTTTATACTATGCTTCGCTTTCGCTGCGCAAATATCTTGAACCAAGAAAGCTTCCGCTACTCGATGAAAAGATGTCATGATCCAAAAGGTGTGAGCATGTCGGTCCAAAAGTCACAACATCACATGAAGGCAACACAACTATGGATGATCCAGAGAGATTTACTGTGGCTGATGATCTCATTGAAAGCTCGAAGATCATCTATGATGTGGATCAGTTCAAAGACCTCCAATGAAAGTACAAAATAATCGAACTTTGAAGAATCGCTACAAAAGCACAAAGAATGCGGACATTGAAGAATTGAAGTTTACGAGCTCAGAACCGAAAACAAAATAGAATGCTAGGATTTGAAATGTAAAACATGGGGTGACCTCCCGTAGGGGGAGATTGTTAGGAATTAGAAAATTCCATGTTAAAGTGTCGGTCACCCCAATTATGATCTAGCAAATGTTAGCTCGTAGACGTGTAGTTATTTATGTTATTTAGTAGTTTATTAGTTAATTAGTAGCGTAGATTAGTTTAGTGTAACACCGTGGAGGAAGGACGGGTCTTTACCCACTGTAAGCCTGATCCACAGTCCGATAGGAAGAGGTATGCTTTGTAACTATAAATACCCCTTCCATCCTTGGAAGGGGTGTGGCTTCTTTGAATCTAACCTTTCATTTTGTAAAGCAACTCTCTTTCAAGAAACCTCCTCTCTACTCTCTTCATCTCTCTAATGGCTTTCTTATTCAATCATTGTCCTAGACAACCCGAATCATCAAACAAATATTCATATTCATGATCCTACATTCACTAATGTCTTCGTCTTGACAGTTGAGACATCTTTCACTAATGTCTTCAACACTACACTCTTTAGAGAAAGAACCATCAACAAGATAACTTAAGTAGTCTTGATGATGAGGAAGTATGGCAACTCATGGACTTGAGCTTGCTTGACTTCAAAAGTGGTGATCTCGCTTTTAAGAGGAACCTAGAGAATCACACAAAACAAAACTACATACATAGATCACTTGGATCCGGGGTTAGGAGTTTTAACTCAAGGAGAAAGTATGTGAGAAATGGGTGAGAAACAATGAAGAAATGGCTCACTATTTATAGAGAGAAAATACTATCGTTCCCGGATCCCACGGATCCTTCCTTAAGGGATCCGTCTAGTGTAAAACTAGGGATCCGTGGGACGCCCTCTTGCCCATGGGTATTTTGGTTATGGGTCATGGGTTATGGGTTGATCCATGGGTCTTTTATTAGATACAATGTATCTAATGAGTGCAATGCACCTAGTCAAATGGGTATGGGTCAATACCATGGGTTATGGATATATTCCATGGTTGTAGTTTTTACCCATTTTATAATACATACTAGTTATGTATATATTTTGCCCAATATGTAAACACTAGTTGTTGTACATATGTATTACTAAATCATAAAATCACTTATACTTGTTTTAGTGTTTTATGTGAAAACATAAGTGTGTTAGAAAACTATTGGCTCAAACTATTTACGTATTTTATTTGTTTCGTTAAAATGATTTTACTTTTGTTATCAACAAAACATTAGAAGATCGTAAGATATAAATAAACGTTTTACGGCTTATTTGTATTAACAATCTCCCCTTTTTGTTGATGACAAAAAAAAATTATTTTAAGGAAAAACTAAAATTCGTAAAAGTTCAAATTAGAGTTTTTACTCTCTTCTCCCCCTTTTTGTCGAAACAAAAAGAGCGTCGAAAAGAGCTAACAGAACGTTTTTAATAAAAACATGTAAAAGAGAAAAAAAATGTAAAGAGAGCAAGTGACGGGAATGGTTCTCGTCTTAACTCCCCCTTGACGAGTCCATCCCCATGTGAGGGCGTCAAGTAAAGAGAAATAGTACTAAGCTAGTTCATTTGCAACTAAGTTTGCAAAATATTTCGTCTATGTGACGAATATGCTCCCCCTTGATGATTGCAACTTTGCAAAGGGATGTCATGAAATGTATCATAATATTGCAAGTAATTTTGCAATGTATTGCTTTGACACAAAGCTCCCCTAGCTTTAGGGTGTCAAAGTCTTCATGTGTAAATTGAATAACTACAAAATAAAGGTTAGAAAACAAGTATAATGCATAATTTCCTGCAAATATGACTTAAGTTAGTAGAAAACTAGTTTTACGTCTCACGGATCCCACGGTTCCCTCCTTGTAGGGATCCGTCTAGGCAAATTTCGTGGATCCGTCTGGTGATGACTAAATTCAGCAATGGTGATATAACAAATAGTGTTAACATCAAATTGAGATATGTATTATACAACATAATCATATACTCAGAAATATAGCAAGTAGCATGTAATTTCATTTAATAAAACTAGAGGTATGATATACATGACTCTAAAAACTAAGAAAATGAACGATACATGACTTGGAATTACTAGGCTTAACTAAGTAACGCTTGATACTAGGACACCACTAAAATCCTCTAGCTCAAGTTTGTTTAGGTTTAATCTCGTCGAAACGTTCGAGGAGGTGATAGAACATGAAACATTGATCTTCCCGTACTTCATGTATCAAACTTTCAACATGTTGACAATGATAACAATCTTTGTCATGGCTAGGTAGTGGTGGTGGAAGAAAATAAATTGCTTGATGCGAGGGATCAAGTGAAGCGGGTTGGGGAGCCTTAAACGACGGAGGGATTGGTGGAGGCGTATTTGAAGATGGCTTGACCAAGAATGATGGTGGTGGTAGAGAAGTGTCCACTTCTATATGGTCGGGTGGTTGACTTTGATAGTTTCTCATAATCCAAATAGGATTATTTGATGGTGACGAAAAAGAAGGCTTGAGCTAGTGTTGACTCAACACTTTGATTTTGTACTATTATTCCTCCTAATGAGGAGAATGTTGGCGGTGGAGGAGGATGAGACGGCCTAGGAGGCACATCCTCTAGATTATAGAGATGTGGTGATGAGAGTGGAGTCGTGAATGAGATAGCTCTAGGCACCAATGGTGATGGTTTAGTGGAAATGAGATTGTTTGGTTTAGGAGGTATGGTGGTGCTTGGCATAGGTAGTTTTGTGGGAACTATCCTTTTAGGGATTGGTTTGATTGGTTGAGTTGGTGGAGGAGAAATCCTTGCATTTGTGGACTTGACCGGAGGTGATTCGGTCGAAGAGATTTCGTGTATAACACGAGCAATTTTCTTGGGTGGTCCTTTGGTGGATGAGTTACCACTTGGAGCTTTTCTCATGATGAGATGATTCAAAAGGATTTGCAAATGTTTCTAAGTGCTGAAAATGATGATGAAGAAGATGATTTTTAGGAGTCCTAACAATGTGGTTTATAAAGCAAGAGATTTGGCAAGTGCATTCAAGACTTAAGCCACTAAACTTCTTTGGAATGTGATGATTAGCATGCACAAGAGTCAACTTCAGAGTTATACTAATCTAGGAACTCATTTAAGATGAGATGGAGTGTTTAAGTTAGCAAGATGAGCTTGAAATGATTGTTTTAGCTAGAGTTGACATACATTTGTCATACGGATCCCACGGTTCCCTCCAACGAGGGATCCGCCTAGGCTAATCCTAGGGATCCGTCTCTCAGAAGCTGAGAAAAGATAGCAATGATGTTTTGTAAGGTCTAATGCCTATTTCTTCTTGAGTGTTTCAGTTCATCTAAGTGTCTTAAATGAAGAGGTTCTTAAATACTTAAGGGTAATGCGTGATGTAGCTAATGATTGCCTTTTATGGAAGAAATTGGAACTTTCATGAGGACCAATGAATGAGCAATGATGACACTAAAGATTTTGAGAGTGTCAAATGGAGCTAAATGATCCTAGAGATCAGATAGTGACTTAGGATAATGTTTTGGAGAATATCCTAATGGCTTTAAGATGGAAAAACTAGAATTTGATCAATTTTGACCAATTTTGAGGTAAGGATGATTATGATCAATTTTGCCATAATTGAAAGATTTCCAAAGCTAGATGTGAGGGATCATGTGAGGAATGATGAGTGAGCTTGAGAGCAGAAGAGTAATGAGTTCAAGTGAAATGATAGATCTACAAGCGTCTTGAGTGTGATCTAAGTGAGTTATGCGTGAGTATGAATTTACTCAACTTTGAAAAGGACTCAATTTGTCTTAAGGCACTATGTCTAGCTTGGTGTGAAGTGATCTAAAGACATGTTTGAAATACAATGATTGCAATTGCATTTTCTTTCTTTGGATCCCACGGTTCCCTAAGAGTAGGGATCCGTCTAGCACAAACTTTGGGATCCATCTATCGCTAAGCGTAACCTTTACAAAAGATATGCAATGATTTTGACAATGCATCATATTTTATTTTAAGAGGTTCTAACACTAAGATATCAAATATAAGAAGTTTTATTTCATGAATGAAATTGGATTACATTGATAAAGCATGGATACTAAGGATTGACCCTATTCGAAAAGAAGGCTAAGTTCCTTGAGCATTTTCGCTAGATGGATCATCAAATGGTTGATGAGTGTTTTCCGATTCAGAATGAAGAAAGTCTTCATGAGAGATGCGTTTAGAGGTTCCATCATCTTGTTCGCAAGCACGCATAAACGGACTTTGAAATTAAGGATGGAAGTACATGATGTTATGATAAAGGCGCATCAAGAACATTCCATAAGGGATGAGTTTATTCTTGGAGCCTTGAAGATTTACAATTGCCTTGCTTGAAGTAGGCGAGATTGTATGGTTGTTGTGTTAGCAAACAATACATTATGTGAGCACAACAAGCGGGAAGGATTTCTCTATTTCCCCTAAGACTCCAAACATTTTCACGTAGGATGAGTGCAAGAGGCTTGTACTCTTCTCGGATGTCCCGTGTAGAGATAATATTTGGATCGGAGTAATATGGTTGAGGTTTGCATATTATGCTAGTCAAATCTTCTGGGGAGGGTATGTGTGAACAATATGAACTATTTTCTTCAAGAAAGTTGAAGAGATAATCAAGAGACCAATCTTCAGTAAAGACACATTGTCCATGATTTGGAATCCGGAGGATGTGAGCAAATTGCCCAAGGGTTAAAACAAAATTTTGATTTTTGATCCAAAACCAAAGAGATAGAGAGCGATCCTCATTACGAACGAGTTCAACTTGACGGAAGAATTCCAATACAAACCTTGGACATATTTTCTAGTTAATTTCGAGAAGACATTCTAGTCCTATGGCTCAGAAGGAGGTATTGATCCCTTTTTTGAATTGTAGAGGGGTGTCGACAATACGTCCTTCATGGAAGTGACAGGTTTCGAGATTATTGAACCCACGTACATGATTGCGGTGTGTTGGGCTCAAGGAGATGTTAGGAGTGTAGAAGCTAGTGAGTGAAAAATCAAACTCATATTCATGCAACATAGCGAAACCTATAGGAAAGAGAAGTTAATGGGATGTGACGTATTATGGGTAAAACAATGATTACCTAACGTTTTTACAATATGTTTATTAACAATGACATTTAACTCACTTAATGTTTGAGATTTTAGTAGAACATTTCTTTTAGGAAGAAAGTGGTTTTCAATTTGCATGGAAAATTTGATATCCAGAAAGACGGTTCCTACGGTTCCCTTCTATAAGGGATCCGACTAGTATACTTACCGGGATCCGTGGATCTGTAGTAACAATGACATTTAACTCACTTAATGTTTGAGATTCTAGTAGAACATTTCTTTTAGGAAGAAAGTGGTTTTTAATTTGCATGGAAAATTTGTTATCCAGAAAGACGGTTCCTACGGTTCCCTTCTATAAGGGATCCGGCTAGTATACTTACCGGGATCCGTGGATCTGTAGTATCAGAAGCAAATTTTTGATAAAAACATAGGTTTTAGGTTTTATAGTTTTATACCAAGATATGTGTTTTAGCCTACATTTTCTTTTAGCATGCATACATGGTTTCTATTGTATCACGAAAGAATACGAAAGATATAAATCAAAAGAAATGACAAACACATTATGATAATAATAACCTAGATAAACTAGACTATTAGTAATATTTCATTTCAATGCTAAGAATGATACAAAGGATTGGGTATATAATCCCAATGTATATTAACAACACAAAGTAAATGTCTCCGTATGAGAACTTCGTCATAGAGAACACAAGAGCGATGAGTGTTAAGGCGATGAGCACGAGAGCTATGTAAACCATGTTGATGACGAACCTTCTTGGTTTTGTTTTGAGATGAGATGAGATGGAGAGGAAGATGAAGTTTTGAATGAGAGTTAATTTTTGAAAGTGGAAGATTTGAAAAAGTGGGGATTTGATAGAGTGGACGACGGATGGTTTATTTATGGGGAAGGAGGAATTTTTGAGATTTGTGTTATTATTAGAAGGATATTATTTTTGGATTAAATGAAATAAAACACAAGTTTTATAAACCACGATTTTTAGACGAAAAAGTAACACGTATGTGAGAAAGGCTTCCTAATGAAGCTACATGTAATACATGTATATGCACAAAAGATAATCATATAAATACCTATGTAAGCATACTTATTTATCAAACTAATGTCATTTAGAGATAAGTAGAAAGTCATACCTCTAATGCACTTAGGAATGTCTTTACAAATGACACAACAAATGTCGTGAGACAATTCCGGCTCCTTTGTGTTTAAGATACCTTCTTAGGAAGGTATTCTTGTTACCAAGCGATTCCTATGGCTTGGTAGATATGAGCTTTAACTAAGCAACATGACAAAGGGATTAGTGCAATTAAATAAAGAATAAATAATAAGAAAAATGTTGTCATCTAATCAACATCCAAACAAAGCGTTTTAAAAGACATGGTTTTGTTTTTATGAAAACCTTCTTTGTAGTTTTCAATTAACCATGGATCGTATCAAGTTTTGAAGTACAATATACTCTAAGAAACTTGGTAACACAGCTCGATGCCAATTGTGGAAAACTAGAAGGGGTTGAATAGTTTTACCAATTAAAACTCGTTTTAAATTTATTTAGATCGACTTATGTCAATCTATTTGGATGTGTGTTGGATGTTGATAAACAAACATATAGAAATATAAATATGTAATGAAAAATATAAAGAGTAAGAAGCACAAAACCACAATGCGAGTATTTATAGTGGTTCGGCTACAAGGACACCTTCCTTGCCTACTCCACCCCCGAGTCACCTACTCGAGAGTTCGTAATCACTACACAACACCGACTCCTTATGGTGGAGAAACCTTCACAACGTTGCCTACTCTTTTTTTTGTACTAGGCTAACCACCGGTCCTTTTCACCAAGGAGAACCAATCCTATCACAACGTCGCCTACCCTTTATCCGGTACTAGGCTAGATACCGAGTTCCATTACAATGGGGAACTACTACCCAACACTACACCAATCACCTAACCCCAAAGGAGACCAACTCCTTATTACAACATCAACAAGGATATCAATATCCTTGGATCCAATACTAATCGATCTTGTACATCAAAACACACCATATCGAATGTACATCTTAGGCACCTTTCACTAATGCCTTTTACTAGATCTTCAAGACACCCTTCACTAATTTCTTTTGACTTGACTTCTAGGAACCCTTCATTAATGCCTACAATACGGACGATCGACACCCTTCACTAATGTCTTCGTCTTGACACTTGAGACATCTTTCACTAATGTCTTCAACACTACACTCTTTAGAGAAAGAACCATCAACAAGATAACTTCAGTAGTCTTGATGATGAGGAAGTATGGCAACTCATGGACTTGAGCTTGATTGACTTCAAAAGTGGTGATCTCGCCTTTAAGAGGAACCTAGAGAATCACAAAAAAAAACTACATACATAGATCACTTGGATATGGGGTTAGGGAGTTTTTAACTCAAGGAGAAAGTATGTGAGAAAGGGGTGAGAAACAATGAAGAAATGGCTCACTATTTATAGAGAGAAAATACTATTGTTCCCCAGATCCCACGGATCCCTCCCTTAAGGGATCCGTCTAGTGTAAAACTAGGGATCCGTGGGACGCTCCTCTTTGCCCATGGGTATTTTGGTTATGGGTCATGGGTTATGGGTTGATCCATGGGTCTTATATTAGATACAATGTATCTAATGAGTGCAATGCACCTAGTCAAATGGGTATGGGTCAATACCATGGGTTATGGATATATTCCATGGTTGTAGTTTTACCCATTTATAATAAATAGTAGTTATGTATATATTTTGCCCAATATGTAAACACTAGTTGTTGTACATATGTATTACTAAATCATAAAATCACTTATACTTGTTTTAGTGTTTTATGTGAAATGGTAAGTGTGTTAAAAACTATTGGCTCAAACTATTTACGTATTTTATTTGTTTCATTAAAATGATTTTACGTTTGTTATCGAAAAACATTAGAAGATCGTAAGATATAAATAAACGTTTTACGGCTTATTTGTATTAATCATGCACAAAATATACAGTTATTTGGTTGTTTGAGTATTCGTGATCGTGCTAGTTTATCGTCGACGTGTAGGAACTATAGAGATCTTGGTAGTTCTAGTTGTTTATGGCAGAGTTTGGATTTGCGTGCGCATAAATGTGATTGGAATGTGTCGGCGTTATTAGCTCCACGATGTGTGAATTTGAAAAAGGTGAGGTTTCGTGGAGCTGAGTCTGCTGATGCGATTATTAATTTGAAAGCGATAGGGTTGCGTGAGATTAGTGGTGATTATTGTAGGAAGCTTACGGATTCGACATTGTCTGCTATTGCAGCACGTCATGAGTGTCTTGAGAGTTTGCAACTTGGGCCTGATTTTTGTGAAAAGATTAGTAGTGATTGTGTTAAAGCGATAGCGTTATGCTGCCCGAAGTTAAGGAAGCTTGGTTATCGGAACCGGAAGTTAATGGAGATGCAATAGATGCCTTAGCTAAACACTGCCGAATTTAACTGAAGTTGGTTTTATTGATTGTCTTTTAGTTGACGAGAGTGCGTTAGGTAATCTTGTATCAGTTCGCTTCCTCTCTGTGGCGGGATCAACTGGTTTAAAGTGGCTTTCCGCCACAAATAGTTGGATCAAACTCATCAATCTAAGAGGTTTAGATCTTTCTAGAACCGACATTGTTCCCGTGTCATTGTAAGGTTATTATCATCGCTAAATAGTTTGAAAGTGTTGTGTGCGTTAGACTGCCCATCGTTAGAAGAAGACACCAGCTTTGTTGCTGAACAAAACTTTAGAGGAAAACTTATGCTTATGCTTTTTAATGATATATTTAAAGGAATCTCTACTTTGTTTAACGATAGTACTAAAACAAAGAAAGATAGAGATATTTTCACAGATTGGAGAAAAGATTTAAGAAACAAAGATAGAAATGTTGACGAGATTGTTACGTGGCTGGAATGGATTCTTTCCCATTCGCTTCTGCGTATTGCTGAGAGTAATCCACAAGGTTTGGATAATTTCTGGCTTGATCAAGGTGCGGCGTTGTTGCTCAATTTTACGCAAAGTGCTCAAGAGGATGTTCAAGAAAGGGCTGCCACTGGTCTTGCGACATTTGTGGTTATTGATGATGAAAATGCTAGCATTGATGAGGGAAGAGCCAAGGCAGTAATGAAAGATGGTGGCATACGTCTCCTTTTAAACCTTGCACGATCGTGGCGCGAGGGGCTTCAGTCAGAAGCTACAAAGGTTAATATCTTATTTCTTAATAAGTTGTATCACGGTGGGTAATATTTTAGTGACAGTGACTATGTATCTGCTGAATATGTGTAGGCTATTGCAAATTTGTCGGTGAACACTAGTGTGGCAAAACCGTTGCAGAAGAGGGAGGCATTACTGTTCTTGTAAACTTGGCGAGATCTATGAACATATTGGTAGCTGAAGAAGCTGCCGGAGGACTTTGGAATCTTTCTGTTGGTGAAGATCATAAGGTTGCATACTATTTAACCGTTTTTCATAAACATATTGTTCTATAATTTTCATATGATTTACACTAATTAGTCTTATTTTCAGGACGCAATTGCTGAAGCTGGTGGTATAAAAGCATTAGTTGATATGATTTTCAAATGGTCTAATGATGGTGACGGAGTCTTGGTTTGTGCCTTTATTCCTATGTCACACGTTTATGGCTTTCCTAACGTCTTAGCAAAACTAATAAGGGTTTTGATATCTTGTTTTACAGGAACGAGCAGCTGGTGCACTTGCAAATTTGGCTGCTGATGATAAGTGTAGCATGGAAGTTGCAGCTTTGGTGGTATTCGTGTTTTAGTAATGCTTGCTTGCAACTGCAAGCACGAGGGAGTGCAAGAACAGGTAACTTTGTCTGACAAATACTTTTATGATTTGCTGGTACTGTCACAACTGAGTGCACTCAGGACCAGCAATAGTTGCATACTATCTTCAATTTGTGATGACATGCTTATAGTGTTTTATGTTACATATACAAATATGACTTTACATCAAATTATTTTCTAGGCTGCTCGTGCATTGGCTAATTTGGCGCTCATGGAGATAGCAACTCGAACAATGCTGCTGTTGGACAAGAAGCAGGAGCTCTTGCAGCACTCATTCAGCTGACTCGGTCTCCAAAAGATGGTGTTAGGTACCGCCATATGATAATGAGATTTCATTGCCTTTTAATCCAAAGATTCAAGTTATCTTTTGTGTATTTTGAAAATGAGGACTCGTCCCTCCTACCAAAGAAATGTATATTTCAAGATATCCGAGATAAATGCAACATTTTTTCTTTATAGCAAAGTTTTAATTTGAAACTAACTCTTCTCGAATAGTAGTCATTACAAACTATTGATGATATTGATTTGATCCTCGAGATTATTAAAGGATTGTCAAACAATTGAACTAAATGACAAGCAATAATCTTTGCATTTATTGTGAAACGGGTGGAATATAAATGTATCTTCTGGTTTTATGTAGATGGAAACAATGCTATTTTATTCCATCACCCATTTTTTTTCGTAATGTTAACTTTGCTTTTCTATAAGCAAGAAGAACAAAGCTTTGTGGAATTTATCATTCGACGATAGAAATCGTGAAGCAATTCGTCGGTGGTGGCGTTGAAGCCTTGTATGTGCCTTGCATCCCAACTAGCTCTAAGCATCATACACTATATGCATTTAATCTCTTAAATGGGCACTACATACACTATTAAGTGCGATATGTTTGATATGTCTTAGGCAGAAAGTATATGATTAATCGTAATGAGATCAACTTGAAGTTAAGTAGTCAACTAGCGCTTCCGGTTGTGCGCGGACATTTCTTAAAGGGTGTTCACAAGGGAGTGTTTATTGAGTCTCATATAGATGTAATCCTATTAAGAACCTGGCTCGAACAAATTAATCCCGACTATAGAATGACAAGGATGTTACAAATATCATCCCGTAAAATCTTTGAGGGTATTCTGGTAGACATTAGGCAACGACCTACTAATCTGCTATAAAGATTATTTGTAGATCTTTCTTTATCTACCCGGAAAACATAAAACTTCGAGAGGATTCGTGTGACATCAGAATTTATAAGGGTTCACAAGTACAAACTAGCAAAAAGTTGTTTGCACTTTTTGTCTCAAAGTATTATCTTTCATTCTTTTTTCTCACATCATTCTTTACGAAGATGAAATTTTGATACAATCCCCTTGCCGGTATGTCTCTTTCTCTCGAAAAGTATTCTTTGGCTACACCTTACAACGTCTGTTCTAACATTGCAAGATCATGATTTTGATAAGCACTTCAGGGATCAATTAAGTTCTGCTAGAAGATTACATTAAGTAGTCAATCGAAGATAAGAAACAAATTAACGAAGCTTTAGTTGAATTATCAATGGAGTGAAATGTTTGTTACAAGTTGGAATCGAACGATTACAAGAGAGGAAGAGATTACAAATCAAAAGCTAATTCATCAAATGAACAACTAAAACTATTTAAACTATATTTTGACGCCAAAGTTAGTTATGAGCTAACTCTGTCTCGACTCCCATGTAGCACCATTAACTTTTCCATCGGCCCATTGAACTAACACATATTCTAAGTAGCCTTACCGCAAACGTTCGAATATGGATAGTAAATTGGTTGGGGCGATGGAAACCTCTTAACCTCGACATAATGTAAGTGGTGCTCCCCAGTTACGCGACGGATGCTTAAATGCGTGAACGTGTACAATGAGTACGTTCAGTGATGGTGTTGATAAACCAGGTTTAAACGATTGTAATATGTCAACTAGCGTTGAGCATTCCGCCATGCCACCGTGATTCTACAGGGGTTGGGGTGTTGGTACTTCGTTTGGTAGGGATAGTCACAAGACCAATGTGTCTTTGATGACGTACCTTCTAGTGCTGGTGATGTAGACAATTATGAAACTTAATCAATCTGGTCGCGAGCATGCCTCTAGTAAAATGAGTGTTAATGTTGCTTTTAAGTCAAAACTTTGGTACGAATATGACTATGGATTCGAGTACCAAAGCTGCGTGTACGAGTTTCGAAGAGGCACTTTGTGGTGTTTCTAATGCTAATGCTTCTATACCTTCAAATGAAAATGTGGATAAGACATCTGCGACTAATTCTAATGTGGATGGCCCCTCGACTTATGTTTCTAAAATCAACCATTCGTCTTCTAAAATGGCTAACTTTCGAAAAATGGAAGAGAATGTTCCTAAGGATGTTGATTACGATGTAAGTTTACCTATTGATTCGGTTCATGAGGTGAATGAGAGGGTGAAAATTTTGCTTTATGGGTATTTTATTAGTAAGAGACTTGCATTTCCCGTTGTTGAATGGTTCGTGCGCAACAATTTAGAAAAGTATGGTATTCAAAAAGTTACGATGAATGCGAATGTGTTTTCCTTTTTCAAGTTCTCGTCTTTATAGGGTCTTGAGTTTGTTCTTCTGGATGGACCTTTGATGATTCGTGGAATCCCTATACCCTTAATGAGTGGTCTCCTCGATAAGTCTCCTTGGGAGATTTGTCATGTGTCTTTTGGGTGAAGTTCCATGATGTTCCGTTGGTTGCTTATACTCAGGATGGGTTAAGTTTGATTGCTTATAAGATCGGTACCCCTACGATGCTAGATTCTTATACGAATACCATGTGTTTGGATACTGGGGCGGAGCCATATGCGAGAGCTTTGATTGAAGTTAATGCTTCAAATGAATTTAGAGATAATCTAGTGTATTCGTGTTGAATATGGTGGAACCTCCTGGTAGTACTTGTTTGTTATATGGTCACCTTTTAGAGTTGTCTTAAAGCTACATCTAAACGTGTAGTTAATGCGGTTGACAAAGGCAAATGTCCAATTTCGGGTGCTACTAAGGAGGTGTTGAATGATGGGTTTACCACTGTCAAAGCGAAAAGGTTCCAATTATAAGCGGGTGTTTGGGGTTTCAAAGACCAAGAAAATGGAGTATCGGCGAGTTGCTCCTAAGAATACCAAGGCTTCTCCTCCCAAAGACAACTCTAAGAAGGCGTCTACGTCGAAACAACCAATTAAAGATGCTAAAGTGGTTAACACGTCAAATGCTTTTGGTGTTCTGGGTGATTTGGATGATGATTCTAATGTTCATATATTACATAATGCTAACGTTGCTTCTATTGTTGAACAATCCTCTACTTCAAATAGTAAAGATTTGGATTTTGGTAATGGAATTGGGAACATGGATAAACAGGCGAGTGCAATTATTGATTCATTTGGGAGTCCCAGTACTACATCTCTAGTTGAAAAGATTAATATTCTAGAAAGTCAATAATCAGGGAAGTCGCGCTTCTAGCGATGATGAGGCCGCCCTATGCAAAAGGAGGCTAATGTGACATGGAAACAATGAAAGCATCCCTAACTCGTCCAACGCCGCTCCTTTTGTTACTTCAAATAACACACCGACATGATTAAAGATGGAATAAAGGAGGTAATCCGTTTTATGCTTAGGAATTTGGTTATTTGGGATAGTGATAGTGATGATGATGAAGTTCTTGAGGACTACAATGAAACTTATAGTTATATGGCATCTGACAGTGCTAAAAGTGGTAAGTGGTAGTGGAGCGGGCATGAAGAGCTTATATGAGCAATGGAAGGAGGACACATATGATCAAGACTCTTATGATGATGATACCTTTGATGACTATAGTTTGACTAGTTCCAAATGAAGTATGCTAACGCATATGACATTAATCTTCGTGGTCAATTTAGATAGGTGTTTGTTTTATTTTGCATAAGTATGGCTTGTCATTTCTTATGCTAGTTTAGGTCTTAAGCAGTGTAGGTGCTTTTGGTTTACCTTTTTGGGCCGAGGTGTGGGGCTTACCCACACCCGCTGTACTTAATTGTTTTTTTGAAGTAATAATATTTTACCAGGGGTAACCTTTTTTCCCCCACAAAAAAAAAAAAAAACAAAACAAAACAAAACAAACCATAAGTATCACAAGGACTTGGGTGTTCGAGATGACATACATGAAAAACATTGTGTATTCGAGGCTCACCGGTGGTTCCAACTTGTAAGCCACTTGTCCAACTTTTGAACAACCTTGAAAGGACCAAAGAACTTGGGTAGAACTTATTTTGCTTTCCTTGTCAAATTAAAACTTGCCTATAAGGGTGCAATTTGAGATACACCTAATCTCCACAATCCAACTATGTCTTTTTGTTATTATCGATTGGACTTCATTCTGCCTCGTGCCTTTTATATTAAACTTCAATGTCTCTCTTTCATTTAAAGTCTTATCCACCATTTCCACATCACAATATTAGCTATGTAGTTAATTTCACCGATATCTCGTTATCTCGTCGATATCTAGGATATCGCTCCTAGAAATAATCTTGATCAAAATATCGCCCCAAATCTTGGATCCGATATTCTCTGAGATTGGCCGATATTTTCACGATTTTGGCCAAGATTTTGGCGAGATTGGTAGAGATTTTAATCTTTAAAGAAAAACAAATAAAACATCACCTACCTTGATATTTAAAAGGATATTACAAGAGCGCGGACATTTTTTTGTTTTGGTTTTTTAGTTCATGAGATAATCAGAGGTGGTGCGATAGTGATAAAGAAATTAGGTATGATTGTGAGTTAATTTAGGGTTATGGGAGATAAGTGAGGATTTTATACCTACTTATTAGTAAAAGTTATATTGGACTAGGTTACTTTGCATTGGTTTGGGTGATATACTAAGGGACTAATTTTTATGGGCTTGGTGGATTTTTTCTTGGCTATCATATTTCCAAAAGAACCAAACTTTTTTTAGCTATAAAATGTTTAAATTGTGTTATAAGTTTTAAGTTGTTAGCTTTCATCCAATCGAATATATATATATATTTAAAATATTCTAGATAATATAAAACCGATATCTCACAATGATAACATTATTTCAAATCTCGGACCTTGAACGATATTTGAAATTTGGTAGAGATAACTACATAGAATATTAGTAGAGGTCTCTTTCCATATACAACTTCAAAAGAAGTAGTTTGTATAGATAGTGTTGTACCACCATTCAACCAAAGCACCATTTACACCATTACTTACGTTGTTCACTAGTCATATACCCAAGATAACATTCCACACATCTATTAACCACATTAGTTTGACCATCTTGTCAGTGGGTGATAAGAATCGACACATATTCAACTTGATTTCGCAACAACTTAAATAATTCCTTCTAAAACAAACTTAAAAATACCTTATCCTTATTAGATACAATGTTCTCAAGCAAACCAGGTAACTTGTAAATGTTGTCTAAGAACACCTGAGCCACTTGTGTTGCGGTAAAAAAGGATGTCACAGTGCTGTGGCATGAGCATATTTGCTCAACTTGTCACTACTACAAAGATAACATCCTTACCTTGTGATTTGGGAGCCCCTCAATGAAGTCCATAGAAATGCTTGTCCATATACTGTTGTAGGAATGGGCAAAGGTTGTAGAAGCTTCCAAATTTGGTTTAAACATTTGAAACACATCACAAGTCCTTACAAATTGCTTAACATCTTTCCTCATCTTCCTCCAATAGAACATAGAACAAAGCTTGTAGGTGGTGACTTTGGGTGTGTTTGTTAAAAGTAGCCACCGCTCACTGCTTGTTAAAGAAGCATTTGAAAAATGAGCTTTCCTAAAAGATAGACAAAGCTCACCGCTCTTTTGCCAAACGAACACTAAAAATCAAAAAGCTCATTGCTCACCGCTCATCGTCCCAAAAAGCTCCAAAAAGCTCCGCGCCAAACATAGCCTTTGACTCCTGAGTCCCTGAGTCCCCCTACTGGCCCCGCCATGAACTTGAGCTAACAATTCATATCTCAAGTCTCTATTGTTGCCTTCTACCATAAGTGTAGTGACCTTTAACATTTGATGTCAACTACAACTTAGATATTAATGTAAGCAAGGATTGATCTTGTTCCCAACTGTCCATTTGGTATAGATCAATAGAAATGACAGGTGCTAACCATACTTAAAAGTTTAGCCGGATTTTGCATTCTAGATATGGCATCGCAGTGACATTATCCACCCCTTCTTAAACAATCTCATAATTAAAGCCCGTAATTTTTGGTAACCATCGTTGAGCTAGAGTAGATATTCTCTCATGTAACAAAAATTTTAAACTGAAATGTTCTCATATCTTAAAGTGCTTATCCAACAAGTACCCTATCCATTTCTCCAATGCGTGAATTCGCTAGAATTCCTTCTCATATCTGGACATTAATCGGTGTTTCTTAGTAGAGTTTTATCTAACAAAGCTATTGGATGACCTTCAAGTAAGTCTTGCCTATTCCCACCCCCCAGCCTCTATAGTAAACCCTTTGTTAAAATTGCAGTGCACTTACCATGACTTGTTTCAAAGCCACAAACTGTTTGCAGCATCATTTGTCCAAACAAATCCTCCTTTCTTCTATAGTAAAACTCTTAAAGTTGTGGGCACTTACCATGGCTTGTTTCAAAGCTCAAAAGTCAAGTCAGGCAACACTTGTTCAAACAAATCCTCCTTTCTTCATGTGCATAACCTTTAATGAACCTCCTATAATACCTTGCCAACCCTAAAATCCTCTCAACTGCTTAATATTGTTAAGAACACGCCAATTAGGCATGGCTTGTATCTTAGTCGATTTATGCCACCCCTTTCTAGATATAACATGTACTAAATATTCCACTGATTAGTTCCAAACTCACACTTCATCGAGCTTAGCAAATAACTCGTGAGCTCTCATGGTCTCTAATATCATTTTTAGATGACATACATGCTTTTCCAAACACGGGCTATAAATGAGTATATCATCAAAAAAAAATACCAATGTGAATTTTCTTAAGAAAGGCCTGAATACCTCATTCATTAAGGATTGAATTGTTGAAGGGGCATTTGTCAATCCAAAAGGCATAACTAAAAACTTGTAGTGTCCTTACGAGTACTGAATGCAGTTTTAGCAACATCTTCACTCATTCTAATCTGATGATACCATGACCTTAATTCCAATTTAGTAAACAATTTTGCCTCATGCGTTCATCTATCAACTATTCTATAGTCTACACATTCTCCAAGTATTGTCTTTTTCTCGACCATTACAATAGGTGATGCAAAGAGCTTTGACTTTTCTTAATCACTCCACCTCGATAATTCTTTCACGCGGATGTCTATAGGGGCTATATTCACGGCAAGGCTTCATCAACCAATGGTATTTTGCAATCATGTGACACGCGAGAGCAATTCAAGAGGAACATAAAAACATTTGATAGGTCGAGTAAAAATCGAGCCGAACCGGTCGACCAAAGCCGAATCACCATTTTCGGTTCGGTTTTGAGTTCTATATTTATGATTTTCGGTTCGGTTGGTTCGAGCCAAAACCAAGGAAAACACACCTAAACCATATAAATCGAACCGAACCGAATGAATGGACCGATACAAACGAACCGAACCGAGTCACCCGGTTCGGTTCTTCAGTTCATCTCTTTCACAAAATTGGTTTTGGTTCAATTCGGGTCGATTCGGTTCGGTTTGACTAGATGCTCAACCCTACATCCGCATGAATTTCACTAGTCATTGATGAAGTCACTCATTCTAACTTCATACAAGTAGTCGCATCCTTGCCTCCTTGGGAAAACACACAAAGCCATTGAATGGAAGTTAAACTTGCATAACTTCTTTGACAATTTTTCAAAACTATTATTACCCTACCATTCCAAATTAGAAGTTATGAGTCCTCTAATTGACACCTTCCCTCGTTTAAACTTCATCTTCGCCTTGAAGCGTGTTTAAAAGCGCTCATTGATGCGTTGCGATGCGCGATCCGTTGCATCGATGCGTTGCGTTCACGGGATGCGAGTGATGCGCGCAAGATCGTGCACGCATCAGCCGATGCACGCATCAACGCTTTTTTGCGCATCATGTACTTTTTGGCCTTATAACATAAAATTGGACTTAATAATATTCGGCTTCTTCTCATGGGCATTACTTTTAAGATATGGGTCAAATTTGACCAATTCCTTATAAACGATAAGACTTTTGATCTTAATTTTCGACTATTTATGTATTTTAGCGATATAGAATCGTGAACTATGAACATGCATGGTATCTTTTGACATTAAATGTGGTATAAATGTGTTTTGTGCCTTGTATATAATTTAAATATTTTTTAAAACCTAGCCTTGAAATTACACCTTATATCTCCCAATGTGGCTAACCATTGTATTCTTAAACCATCTCACAACCCCCAAAGGCAAAAGCATCACATGAGTAGTAAACTTAAAATATTTACATTAAGTCAACTTACGAGACATGTTTTTATCCAAAAGTTATGAGTCGATCTGATCTACTAGTATGCACCACATGTTTTCCACAATACGCAACCGATGATTCCTCTGCTACCATTACCCATTTGTTAGATTTTGCAAACTAAGCCTAGCCATTTCATCCATTCATCCGTATCCTTGCTAATTATCCTTTCGTGTATGAGATTCCTTCTAGTTTAATCATCAAGAACCATTGGGGTACCACTGAGGTCCCCACACTAACATAGATTCCTAGTAGCGGTGTTTTATGATGCCATGAAAGCGCATTTTATGATGCCATGAAAGCGCTCCGATACCACTTGATAAGTACTTCTAGGATCAATTAAGTTCCATTAGAAGATTACAACCAAGTAGGTCAATCAAGAAGATAAGAACAGATTAACGAAGTTTTAGTTGAATTATCAATGGAGTGGAATGTTTGTTACAAGTTGGAGTTGAACGATTACAAGAGACAGAAGAGATTACAAATCAAAAGCTAATTTACCAAATGAACAACTAAAACTATTTAAACTATATTTTGGCGCCAAATAGTGACGAAATTTAAAGAAGTTTGTAGGAGGGCCGAATTGAAGTTGTATAATTTTGGAGGGGCCAAACTATATATTTATATTTATAGGTAAGGTATATAGAAGAATGGAATATGTCACCTAATAGTACCTAAGTTTGAGATCTGTTCAATTTGATTACTCAAACTTTATATCAACCATAAAACCATCAAAGTTTCAAAAGCTGTTTCATTTTGTCTAACTTTCTAAAATTGGTGTGCTTAAAGTATCCGTATATGCCTTAACATGTTGTACATTAATTTTAAACACCCACCCCAATTTAACTACTTCCAACCAACTTTATGTATAATCCTTCAAGGCCCGACTAAACATAAACAATAACCACAAAATAATAACCATGTTTGAGAATTGTTCCGTTCATGTCACTTAGCATAAAAATCACACAAGAATGGAACAATTTTGAAACTTTGATGGTTTTTATGGTTGATAAAGTTTAAGTGACCAAATTGAATCAGATCTCAAACTTGATTACTAGTTGATGATTTTCACCCAAGAAAAATACAAATGGAAGCTACATATTTGGAGGGGCCACCATCCCTTCTATCCCCAATGATGCTCCCGTCCATGGCGCCAAAGTTAGTTATGAGCTGTGGGAGTAATACACGTGCACCTCACATTCCTGGTTTAACCCACTCATGTGCACCGCACGTGCTAAACAACTTACTAACTCTTTTCATGCCTATCAGATTTCACTAGCATAGTACCCAGCATAAGCGTGGGATACTGAAGCAATTATGTTTAACGATTTTCTGATTTTACGTTTTTTTTGCTGAATATTGTTTAACGATTTATATATGCAAATTCAAAAAGTTAGTAATTTTAACTATAAGCATATTAAATTTATTATATAAGTTATAGTTTATTATTGTAACATGCATTCAATTTAATGTCATAATTTAATGTTCAATTAGTGTGCTTTTAAAATTTAAATTTCATAAATTACTAATAATAGCAAGTGTGTAAGCTTAAATATTTTAAGACTTCTAAAAATAAAAGTCCTAAATGCTTTATATATAGTTAAGATTAGGTCCAAAGGCAGTGTTAATCTTGTTAGGATACAACTATTTCAACATGTGACATATGCATATCAGGCTGTTTAAGTAAAGCTATCATGCTCTTAAGACCTTTACCTCATGTGGTTGTCTAGGTTGCTCTTGCACGTTCGTGTATAAATGCAGCTTCTGGTCTTCAAGAGAGAGCAGCTGGTGCTCTCTGGGGATTATCAGTTTCAGAACCCAATAGGTACATATAAAGCTATATTATATGCTTTAATAGAACAGCAAAAGAAATCAGATTTCCAAAAAATTGTAAATTATTTGCTGTTAATTCTTTCATACTCTCTTTCGTAATGCAGATATTTTAGTCCCATTTTTTCAACTAATTTTGTACTGCAATTCATAATTTCCATTTTCCACTTCTTCTTTTTAGCATTGCAATTGGACGAGAAGGGGGTGTTGCAGCACTCATAGCCCTAGCACAATCTGAGAATGATGTGAGCAGCTTTCTTCTATCTCTAGCTTTAAACACGCTCTCTGTTTTTTAATGTTTGATACTTGTTTAAATCTGTATGTGTGTAGTGCTTACTAATCGACATTTGACATAGAATCATAGTAGTTATGGCATGCACGTTTATGCATGGCGATAAGTAGGAAAAAGGCGAGCAGCTTTGCGCTCTGGCATTGGCATGGTGCAAAACAGAGCTCTCTTATGTGTTCAAGCCTTAAAAGTGTAGGGCTTCTCAAAATTCATTGGTAACAAAGATCAAATAAGCGGACATGAAACAACTTGAAGAAAACAATGTTATTACGTTTATTAATTATCTGAGAAAGGCAGGAACGCGAGATTACTTTTGATTAATAAGGGTATCATACAAAAATGAATAACAAACGACATCTGATCTGAAACAGGAGAAACCAAAACAAAAATTAGGACACGTTGTAGTCTCCTGTTTAATTCTCGTGCACATCAAGTAATAAACATATTCATTTCTCCTCGTAATATAAATGAACCACAAAAAAAAAATCGTTTAATGATGACAACTTTGGAACCACTTTGGAGGAAAGAAGATGAAAGAAGGGAGCCAAATAAATTGCATAATTTTCTTCTTGGAGATCAGTGATATTTCATAGCTATTAATCTACATAAAAAAGTTGATCATGCCTATATTGTTTGTATAGTATCAAGATGTCCATGAAACTGCTGCCGGGGCTCTTTGGAATCTTGCTTTCAACCCAGGAAATGCTCTTCGTATAGTGGAAGACGGTGGAGTGCCAACTTTAGTAAATCTTTGTTCTTCATCTTCATCAACTATGGCGCGTTTCATGGCTGCATTGGCTTTGGCATATATGTTTGATGGCAGGTATGATATTATTTACTAAAACTGGCCTGTTTGTTCTTCTGTTTCTGAAGATATATGAAGATCTATTTGGTTCCGCCATTTTCCTTTGGTTTTCTGTTTGCATTTTGTCATTATTTGTTTTCCGCATGTGGCTCAAATCTTCACTCCACATGTGGAGTCCGCAATATGAAAATGCTAATTTACTAATCAAGTATGTACTTTTATTGTCGTGATCTAAAATTTGTTTTTGTAATTATCTTTTGTACCGACACTTCATAGAAAAAGGACCATTTTCAGTTAGCCCATTGTGATTTGTTTCACTTTTTAGTATATGTCTGGATCTATGGTATGATTAACATGATAAGAGCAAGTAGCCATTGCTCACATATGTAACAGTCATGTGGTCGATCATGTTTTAGTTTGCATCTTCTGGGTTGACGCTTTGGTCTTGGTTTAAGAAAGTTTAAACTTTATAAATAAATACGAAAAGACAATAGAAAATCATAATGAGTTTTGTTGGTTTTGGACAGAATGGATGAGTTTGCTCTGATAGGGAGTTCATCAGAAGAAACTTCAAAGAGGATTAACCTAGAGGGGGCCAGAAGAACAGCCTTAAAACATATCGAAGCTTTTGTGCGTACCTTTTCTGACCCACAAGCTTTTTCGGCTGCTGCTCTATCATCAGCTCCAGCAGCATTGGCACAAGTTTCAGAATCGGCTTGCATTCATGAAGCAGGTCATTTAAGATGCAGGTTTGCTCCCTCTATTTCTGTGAACTTGGTTGGGTAGTGTTTTAATGTAACAAGACTAATTTTTTCCGTTAGGCCAATTTTAATATTTGATGCTAATTATAAGTTCATAACATCTTCAGTGGAGCTGAAATAGGAAGATTTGTAGTGATGTTACGGAATCCTTCTTCAGTACTCAAGGCATGCGCTGCATTTGCCCTTCTTCAGGTAAAAATCGATCAAATCCTTTCCTACAATTTATATTAAAAAAGCAGTGCTCTTATTTTGTCGTAAAATATTTCAGTTCACTTTTCCGGAGGCGCCATGCGGTCCACCATGCGGCCTCTTGCAAAATGCTGGCGGCGGCTCGTGTTCTAAGAGCTGCAGCTGCTGCAGCCTGTGCACCATTAGAAGCGAAAATATTTGCAAGAGTTGTACTCAGGAATCTCGAGCACCACCAGGTAGGATCTCAAGTGTAACGTAACTCATCTAAACACAGCAATTATGATAAAATGTCAAGAGTCAAAGTTATGTACATTTTAAGTGAACCCCTTCCCCCAACCTTCTCCGTGATCGTATGCGAGTGTATGATCTTGTTCTATCGTAGTGAATAGGTCTTTACTTTATATTTGACTGTAGGTTTGTATGAGATTTGATTTTGTATTTAGTCATTTAAAGATCAGAAGTTTCATACTATGCCCTAAATAATACCATACCTATGAATTATCAACATGTCGTTTCGAGAACTTGGTAGATAAAACAATTTCAAACAAATTCCTATAGACTATACATTCTAAAGTTTTAGTAAGTACTTACAAATGCCAAGGTTGTCTCGATAATATACCTCTTAATGTCAGATAAATCTCCTACTGATTTTTATTTCCAGGTTTAGAATAGAAAGAATATAATACGCACGATTGAAATCATCCATTATAGTTAAAGGCATTAAAGTTATCCGTCGAACTAACCTTTTTGTGAAAGACTTCTTAAATCGCAATCAAATGCAGAAGAAAAAAATTTCATTGAAAAATTTTCTACTCATATTCTAAAGTGATTCAAGCTTTAAACCATTCGACCTTCTCGAACACATTTGTGGTTTTTTTTTAACCAAAGATCAACTAGTGCTAATCAGCATTTTCCTTTCAACAGTTGGACTTTTATTAAACCACATTGGACTTGGACCCTATAAATAAATATCTTTGTGTCGACATAGAAACATTCTGAGACTAACCGCACCTGTCATTATTTACTTGACCATTTCTCAACTCTGTATTAACAATTAACGGCACACCATCTCGCTCTCGCTCTCAGTTGCAATTTGTATTTTTGTGTATTTATCATTATCAGTTGTAAAACTACAATACTGTCAAGAGACTAAAAGAGCGAGTGGGTTAGTCCTTTCCATATTCCTTTTCTTTATTTAATCCAACCATTTTATTTTAACATTTTTTCTTTCCATTTAGCTTTTAATCTTATTAAAAAGTTATTTTGCACATGTTAAAAGTTATACTCTCATCACATAGGAACATGTTAAAAGTTACGCACTTGCTAAGTCGAGTCATATCATTTGTTATTAAAAAGAAGTGCTAGAAAATCATTGCTTTTGGCCAGTAATTGTTTGCGGACTTCATTTGCCTCAGTCTGATTCTGCTTCAAGAAATCGTACAACTGATCATAGTTAAGCTCATGCAAGTTCTTTGTCTGATAAAAAATTGTGACATATCATATCCATTCAGGTTGTAGTTCGTTCAAGAACTTGATGTTGTTCGCGATGTTCTTACATTGTAAGTGGTTTCTAGATAGGTCATTCATGATCTTACAAAATCGTGGTAGTACGACTCCATTAATTCTCCGAGAATGGAAGTAAACTTGTGTAATTCGCCGTGAGTTGTGTTTCCATTTCACCTTCCCGATGTCTCTCTTGTACATTAAGCTCTTAACTCGTTCCCAAACCGCATGAGCACTCTTCGCTATCCACCGATGCATAAACCTCAACAAGTAGTCCTAGCCATATCATCAATTTCAATCTGCAGTTTGTCCTCTTCAATGTATTCACCGCCAGTATGGTCTTTGAAGAAAGGTTATACTGGGGGTTCCGTTAGGATCACCAGCATCTCGGACTTATCGTGGTTGAAAGGCTCCATCCAAAATGGATTTGATGAGAAGTTTTCCATTTTTTATGGTTTTAAGATAACGAATCATACAACTAGCCTACTGGACATATCCACCCTTTGACAACATGGAAGGACGGTTTAATGCACCAGCTGCATGAATGTCTTGCTGAGTTGCCATTAATGAAGGTATGTCTGATAAAATTGATCTAGATCAGTTCTACAATAAAGGAGTTGTGTTTGTTGTATGTTAATGTAAGTTGTTGTGAAAATTTTGGTCGAAAATTCTAAACCTCCTGTTCTACACGTTCCAATGGTCATTTTGATAGGTGGATCGCTGAAAATAGAGTTACGGTTCAAAAGTTATGAAGCTTTAAACTTTTATGGCAAAATATTCAAAGTTTTGGTCAATTATCTTGTAATTGGAGAAATTTGAAAGTCGGAAAGTTTGGAAGATTTGAAGAGTATGCACTCTCGAGAGTACAAACTCGGAGAGGACAAAATCGAGTGCAAAATCAAGTATAAAATTCGGAGAGTACAAATTCGGAGGACCCAGGCCGAAAGATCAAACTCGGAGTTTATCCGAAACTCGAAGGATCTTAATGTGTACCGAACTCGGAAGTCTTTTCCGAATTACTACTCCGTACCGAAATCGGAGATTCCAAACTCAGAAGATTAGGGTTTTGTAACTCGGAAGATAATAAATACAACAACTTACTTATTAGTGTTAATACAAATAAGCCGTAAAACGTTTATTTATATTTTACGATATTCTAATGTTTTGTCGATAACAAACGAAATCATTTTAACGAAACAAATAAAATACGCAAATGGTTTGAATTAATAGTTTCTAACATATTCACATTTTCACATAAAACACTAAAACAAGTATAAGTGATTTTATGATTTAATATTACATATGTACAACAACTAGTGTTTACATATTTGGGTAAAATATACACATAACTAGTATGTAGTATATTGGGTAATTTAAATGAGTAGAAACTTAAGTATCACAACCCATTGGGCAAATACATTGAATGTAGTTGGGTACAACCCAAAGCCCATAACCCATGGATCTTGACCCATAACCCATTGCATGACATCATGCTTATATCATATATGGATAATATCCATAACCCATGGTATTGACCCATACCCAATGTCTGAGATACATTGAACCCTTGTGAAGCTCAGAGAATGTCTAGATCATTGAACCTTGGTGAGCACTCGAGAGATACATTGTATCTAGCCAAAGATCCATGGTTCAACCCATGATCCATGACCCATAACCAAAATACCCATGGGCAAAGAGGCGTACTCACGGATCCCTAGCTTTGTGCTAGCGGATCCTTGTGTAGGGATCCGTGGGATCCGGGAACGATGAAATTTTCTCTATAAATAGTGAGCCATTTCTTTCCTTTTAGCTCACCACTTCATATACTCTCTCCAAGTTTTAGATCTCTAACCTCGGATCCAAGAGATCTATGTAGTTTGTTTTGTTTTGTGTGATCTTCAGGTTCCTCTTAAAGGAAAGATCACCACTTCTTGAAGACGTGCAAGCTCAAGTCCATGAGTTGCCATGCTCGACATCATCAAGACAACAAAGTTTCTCTTGTTGATAGATCTACCTTTCTCCATAGATGTTGGGTTGAAGGCATTAGTGAAGAATGCCGAAAGTGTCAAGATGAAAGCATTAGTGAAAGGTGCTCATCATCCGTGTAAAAGCATTAGTGAAGAATGCTAAATGTGTCAAGACGAAGGCATTAGTGAAGGGTGCCAAGCGTTGTGTCAAAGACATTAGTGAAGGATGCCGATGAATCAAATCAAGTAGCATTTGGGAAGAATGCTTAGGTCGTATAATTGATGAGGTGCATCGTTATACATATAAGTATTTGTTTATTTATAAGGATGGTGATATCCTTGATGGTGTTGTAACAAGGTAGATCTCTTTGAGAATAGGTGTTGTGTCGTGAAGGGTAGTAGTTCCTCCATAGTAATGGAACTAGGTGCTTAGCCTAGTACCCAATAAAGGGTAGGCGACGTTGTGATAGGATTAGTTCTCCTAAGGTGTGAAAGAACTCGGTGGTTAGCCTAGCACCGTATAAAGGGTAGGCGACGTTGTGTTAGGTGTGGTTCGCCTTGGTGTGAAAGAACTTCGGTATTTAGCTTTGTCTGGGAAAAAGGTTAAGCGGCGTTGTGAAGGCTTCTCCGCCATAAGGAGTTGGTGTAGTGTTTACGAACTCTCGAGTAGGTGACTCGGGGTGTGAGTAGGCAAGGAAGGTGTTCTTGTAGCCGAACCACTATAAATACTTGTGTCGTGGTGATGTGCTTTACTCTTATCTTTCATTACACGTTTATATATCTATCTATCAACGTCCAACATAAACAACCAAATAGATTGACATAAGTCGATCTAATTATTTAAAAGGAAGTTTTAAATTGGTAAAATATTCAACCCCTTCTAGTTTTCCACAATTGGCATCGAGCTTCGTTACCAAGTTTTTTTTGTATATTGTACTTTGAAAACTTGATACGATCCGTGTATGTTTGAAAACTACAAAGAAGGGAATTTCTTAAAACAAAATTTATGTTTTTTGAAAGCATCATATGTTGGATAGTGATAGATCATTCTAACATTTTCCTTTGAGATGTCTTTATACTAGGATTTGGGTATCTTAGAAGATCATGAAGTATTTTCGGTCTATGGTTTCTAAAACCATAAAAGGGGATATAGCAAAGGTATGTTTTCTTAGTTACATTTTTTAAAACGTGCTAAATTGCTTGTGGACAAAATGGTGATATATGCTTCTATCTTATAATAAGCATAATATGAAAAGTGTTTTAGTGATTTTTTTTTCTTTGAAGTTTTGTTGTTAGATATCTTGTTAATCAAGCTTGAATAAAGGTAAAATGGGTAATATAACTTCATTAAAAGTCTACAAAGACTAAACCTTTTCGTCGGGTCAAAGCGTACATTTTGTAATTGCGTGTCGATCCGCGGATCCCTCAAAGTTACAACTGGACGGATCCCCAAGCAAGGGATCCGTAGAGTACGTAAGACGCTTTTGTCCGAATTTCAAAAGTTCATAACTTTTAACCGTAAGTCGTTAGAGTCGTGCCGCCTATCGTTTTAAAGGTATTTGAGTCTACTTTCATTTAAAATGATTTCATACTCGATTCAAAACAATAATTTACTGAATCATTGATTTATAATAGAAAGTCATTTTCGGTCATAACTTTTGCACAAACTTTTGATCTAATTGGAGACGGATGTTTTCGCTTTTGAATAACAATGTGTCCTCTATTGAAATTAAGGTTTTGATCATATTTATAAATATAAAAGAAACTAATCAAGCTTGGTATACATGTTTATATTTAACACAAAGTGATGAAAAGAACTTTCAGTATGCTATGCTAAATGATAAATTGTCTTCTTTGCATTACTTGATTATTTGCTTATCTCAAATAGCTTTTGTGCTTGTCTGATTGAATAGCATATGTGGTTTCCTTACCTTGCTATTCATTCTCTTGTTTGTCGATTTAGTAATATTCTACTAATCAATGTGCTATTTGAAGGAGTGTTTGAGATAACATCTAGTTGTGTCGAAAATGTTAGTTTTATAAGTTAAAAAATGTTTAAAACATATAACACACTAAAATGGCTTTTTGATTGAGTTTGTCATGTGTGCAACATAAATGTTTTATGTGCCTATATGATTTATTGATTTCATATTTTCTTGTATCGTTTTCTAAAAACAACAAGAATGTACATCGGATCATGACCTACACCTGTGTTGATGATGTACTCTCCCGTTTTCCTTTTCATGATCGCTCTCCAAGCTTCATAGTAGGATTGACAACTTGATTATTTCATCCGATATACTCAAGTAAATTATTTTGCAATGCAAATATAATTGTTCATATCCGAAAGTCCAAACTCTAGCTTTCCAACAACATATGTTGAACTAGCTCATCCAACCATTTTTTTTGTTCACCATATGGACAACTTTTAATTATTTCTTTTTACACCTTCGTCACCTTAGTTGTTTCAAGTATAATATTAATAATAAAAAAAAGCGAAGCAAAGTATCATCATTGTTACTCTTGATAGGCCATTGTAGGAATATAAATTTTCCTAACTTGAGAATGAATCTTGGAGAACTTATTTTGACCTAACAGGTTGAATTACTTCCTTGATAGAAGTTGGGTATGTGGAATCGCCGTAAAAATGGTCGCGTTTAGCCATAATTGAGCACCGCTAGTAATAGTCTCATATTCATTCTCTCACTTGAGAAATTTATACTCCTATGTTTTCCTAAAGTAAGTTTACAATGAAAATACTTTGCATTGTCTTAGGATTACTAATCAAACAAGTTGTAAAATTAATTTTTCTTTTAGTTAATCACAACCACTTGCCTCATCAAGTGATTATCTTGCTTTGATCGAGAAGAGCTACATGACTTCATGGACGAAGTTCATTGTATGCTAATCATCATCCGTAATAACTAGATTGTCCTAAACTAGCACCTCACAACTTTTTTGTCTTGAACACCATCATGTGCTCTTTTCTTTCAAGACACATACCTTGCACGTCATTGTTAATACAAATGATTTACTAATCTAGATCGTAAATATGTGTTGAGCCTCTCGAATAGTGTTTGTTAAGTTTGATAAACCTCTGTGTTATTTGTGAGCTAGATCTCATATTAATTACTTATGTGCTATTCTTACATGCTCTCATTGCTATGTTTTACTTGTATACATATATGCTTGTCGAAGAAATCATTAGTTTCAATATTCGATACATAGAGCAAACTTGTGCAACTCTTACATACCTTTAGTAAAGGTTCTGCTTAGCAGATAGACGGATCCCAAAGTTTGTGCTAGACGGATCCCTACACTTAGGGAACCGTGGGATCCGGCAAACAGAAAATGCAATTGCAAGCATTATATTTCAAACATATCCTTAGAACACCTCACACTAAGCTAAACATAGTGTATTAAGGCAGATTAAGTCCTTATCAAGATAGGTTGATCTTTCCTACTCATTCCAACTCACATAGATCACACTCTAAGATATTCATGGATCTATCACTTTGCTTTAATCCATCACTCTTCCGATCTCAAAACTCACACTTCATTTTTTACTTGATCCCTCACATCTAGGTTAGAAATCTTTCGATTATGACAAAATTGATCATAAATCAACCTCACCTCAAAATTGATCAAAGTTGATCAAATCCTAGTTTTCCCATCTCAAAACCATTAGGATATTTTCCAAAACACAATCCTAAGTCACAACCTGATCTCTAGGATCATTTAGATTCAATTAACACTCTCATCTTTAGTGTCATCCTTGCTCATTCATTGGTACTCATGAAAGTTCCAAATCCTTCCATAAAAGACAATCATTAGCTACATCACTCACCACCTTCAAGTACTTAAGCACCCCTTCATTTAAGACACTTAGGAAGACCTAAACACTCAAGATGTTATAGGTCTTAGACTTTAGAAACATCATTTCCACTCTTTCATAGTCGGTGATAGCGGGATCCCTAGGATTAGCCTAGACGGATCCTCCGAGAAAGGAACCGTGGATCCGGATGACGGTATAGGTCAAATCTTGCTAAAACAATCATTTCAACTTATCTTCCTAACTCAAACACTTCATCTCATCTTAAATGAGTTCCTAGATCGATCCAACCTCGAAGTTGACTCTTGTGCATGTCAATCATCACATTCCAATGAATCTAGTGGCTTAAAGCTTAAATGCACTTGCCAAATCTCTTAGTTTATAAACCACCTTGTTAGGACCTCCATAGTCATCACTCTCACTCTAACTTTCAGCTCTTGAAATCATTTCATCATGAGGAAAACCCCAAGTAGTAACTTATCCACCAAAGAACCACCCATGAAAAAGGCTCGTGTTATACACGAAATCTCCTCAACCGAATCATCATCCGTAAGAGATAATAGTGCTAGAATCTCACCTCAACAAACCCATTCAACAATTGCCAAGAGAACCTCAATAATTAGCATTAAACCTTTTAGGTTAGAAAAGGGATCATCGAGCTCTAAACCAAACGCGTACCTAGTTCTAGCAAAGCGTCTAAACCTTCATTCCTAGAGCATGGACTTCACCAAGCCTCTCTCTATTCATTAGAGCATTCACCATCGAGAACTTCCCATTCACCAACCTTCTCGTTAAAATAGGAACCACATACATCACCAACTAGTCCATCGTTGGAAACAAGGAACCACCAAGGACTTGATCATATGTAGGAATTTCCATTACCACCACTCTCATTCCTAGTAGAACCTCATCCTACATTACTCAATGTAACCCCATCATCATTTGTAGAGCCTCCTCAAAACATCTAATCTCCAATAGGTTCCTAATCAAGACAATAATTGCTCTAAATTGTCTAATCACCCAAGGACTTGTTCAAGAAGTACGAAATGAGTTGCATTTCATGTTTAATCATCTTCTTGAAAGATTAGACTAAATCAACAAGTCTACTCATCCCTAGACTCAAGCACATTGTTGCTTCTTAGCTTTGGTCACTTATTAGTATTAGTAGAATATGGCTAAATCATTCTCTTAGTTTTAGAGATTTGTTGATCATCTCTTATGTTTTATTGAATGATTGTTTACTTGCCATATTACATTGAGTATATGTTTGTTGGTTGAATACATATCTCATTTTGATGTTAACATTACTTGTTACATCACCATTGCTGAATTTAATCATCGCCTATACGGATCTCTCAAAATTGCTCTAGACGGATCCCTACTAGGAGGGAACCGTGGGATCCGTGAGACGAAAACTATTTTTCTACTAACTTGGATCACATATGCAGGAAATTGTGCATTATACTTGTTTTCTAACCTTTGTTTTGTAGTTATTCAATCTACACTTGAAGCCTTTGACACCCTAAAGCTAGGGGGAGCTTTGTGTCAAAATAATACATTGCAAATTACTTGCAATATTAGAATTACATTTCGACATCCCTTTGCAATATTGCAATCATCAAGGGGAGCACATTCGTCACTTAGACGAAATCTTTGCAAACTTACTTGCAAACAAACTAGATTAGTATTACTTTCTTGGCGCCTTACATAGGGATGGACTCGTCAAGGGGAGTTAAGACGATGTACTTTCCGTTACTTGCTTTCTACTTTTTCTTTCTTTTCACATGTTTTCTTAAAACAATGTGTTAGTCTCCTTCGAAGCTCTTTTGTTTCGACAAAAGGGGAGAAGAAAGTAAAACTACAAATTCAAACTTTACAATTTTAGCTTTTCCTTAAAATAATTTTATGTTTTGTCATCAACAAAAGGAGGAGATTGTTAATACAAATAAGCCGTAAAACGTTTATTTATATTTTACGATCTTCAATGTTTTGTCGATAACAAACGTAAAATCATTTTAACGAAACAAATAAAATACGCAAATGGTTTGAATTTTTCTAACATATTCACATTTTCACATAAAACACTAAAACAAGTATAAGTGATTTTATGATTTAATATTACATATGTACAACAACTAGTGTTTACATATTTGGGTAAAATATACACATAACTAGTATGTAGTATATTGGGTAATTTAAATGGGTAGAAACTTAATTATCACAACCCATTGGGCAAATACATTGAATGTAGTTGGGTACAACCCAAAGCCCATAACCCATGGATCTTGACCCATAACCCATTGCATGACATCATGCTTATATCATATATGGATAATATCCATAACCCATGGTATTGACCCATACCCAATGTCTAGATACATTGAACCCTTGGTGAGCACTCAAGAGAATGTCTAGATACATTGAACCCTTGGTGAGCACTCAAGAGATACATTGTATCTAGCCAAAGATCCATGGTTCAACCCATGATCCATGACCCATAACCAAAATACCCATGGGCAAAGAGGAGCGTACCACGGATCCCTAGCTTTGTGCTAGCCGGATCCCTTGTGGTAGGGATCCGTGGGATCCGGGAACGATGAGAGATTTTCTCTATAAATAGTGAGCCATTTCTTTCCTTTTAGCTCACCACTTCACATATACTCTCCAAGTTTTAGATCTCTAACCTCAGATCCAAGAGATCTATGTAGTTTGTTTTTGTTTTTGTGTGATCTTCTAGGTTCCTCTTAAAGGAAAGATCACCACTTCTTGAAGATGTGCAAGCTCAAGTCCATGAGTTGCCATGCTTCGACATCATCAAGACAACAAAGTTTCTCTTGTTGATAGATCTACCTTTCTCTATAGATGTTGGGTTGAAGGCATTAGTGAAGAATGCCGAAAGTGTCAAGATGAAAGCATTAGTGAAAGGTGCTCATCATCCGTGTAAAAACATTAGTGAAGAATGCTAAAGGTGTCAAGACGAAGGCATTAGTGAAGGGTGCCAAGCGTTGTGTCAAAGACATTAGTGAAGGATGCCGATGAATCAAATCAAGTAGCATTTGGGAAGAATGCTTAGGTCGTATAATTGATGAGGTGCATCGTTATACATATAAGTATCTGTTTATTTATAAGGATGGTGATATCCTTGATGGTGTTGTAACAAGGAGTAGATCTCTTTGAGAATAGGTGTTGTGTCGTGAAGGGTAGTAGTTCCTCCATAGTAATGGAACTAGGTGCTTAGCCTAGTACCTAATAAAGGGTAGGCGACGTTGTGATAGGATTAGTTCTCCTAAGGTGTGAAAGAACTCGGTGGTTAGCCTAGCAATCGTATAAAGGGTAGGCGACGTTGTGTTAGGTGTGGTTCGCCTTGGTGTGAAAGAACTTCGGTGTTTAGCTTTGTACCGGAAAAAGGTTAAGCGGCGTTGTGAAGGCTTCTCCGCCATAAGGAGTTGGTGTAGTGTTTACGAACTCGAGTAGGTGACTCGGGGGAGTGGAGTAGGGCAAGGAAGGTGTCCTTGTAGCGAACCACTATAAATACTTGTGTCGTGGTGATGTGCTTCTTACTCTTTATCTTTCATTACACGTTTATATATCTATCTATCAACGTCCAACATAAACAACCAAATAGATTGACATAAGTCGATCTAATTATTTAAAAGGAAGTTTTAAATTGATAAAACTATTCAACCCCCTTCTAGTTTTCCACATTTAGCACTAGATCTAATAAATACAACAACTTTCAAACTAAAAACAAAAAATCAAAGTTTATTTTTATTTTATTTTATTTTATTTTAATCAAAACTCATGTTTGTAAACAAACGTAACATTTTGACTCAAAACTTCAACAAAAACGATTTTAAACGACACAAATACTCCTAAACCATTGTTAGGCGAATGATGCCAATTTTAAGACCATGGTTTGATAAACTAAAACACGATAAAGCTTGTTCGATACAAGAGAGTGACAAATGACATGTCGAGAGAAAGATGAGGAAATAGAGAACTCTTATTAAACCAAACACATACACAAATACACTCTCAAACACACCCTTAAATGGTGACACTTTAGGGTATTTATAGTCTAAACTCAGGCACCTTAATGGGCGTTGTAGTGGGCTTGGATTGGATGGACTTGGATTTACATAATTTATAAGGCTAACTAAATATAACCACTAACATATTAGATTTACCAAGTCCACGGCCGTTAAATAATCTATTGCATTTACTATAACATAATATAAAGTTCCTTATAGTAGAATGACCAACACTTCTTTAATGCTAACAATAAAC